>CP092884.1:64460035-64505636 GCA_030710605.1 Cordylochernes scorpioides
GAGCGTTAATTGGTTTATTTGCATTTATGCAACTTTATATGGTGTCAGTTTAATTCTACCGCTGATTGGCTCAATTCTGGTTCCCAGCGCCATCTAGGCTGCTAAATTACAGTCATTATCTATTAGCATCTCTTATCCACCTTATTATTAAGTTTATATGAATTTGACCAGGCACCATTCTATCCACTCTTGTCAAATACATAACTTTGATATCCCTTCTTTTAAATACTCTTCTATTTAAGAAAGTTATTAAACGGTTTATAATCCAATGGAGATTGGAAAGGTTGAGAAATATTAATTGAAACAAACATTATGTGCAATTTCCATCTGTAATTATACATTACTAAAATGATAGAAAATATCATTAGATGAGAGGGCTTGGCTCATCAGTAGTGAACCCGCTCAGCGGTTTAATCACATTAATGTCCAGACCGCACTATTGTATTGAATTGGCTTTCTTATCTACCCTGTATTTACTAAGGAAGACAGATTATGGGTGTTTAGAGGGAACCTTTGAACATAGGTTATAGATATGTAAGAGAATGCATACACAGAACTATTTCTATGAAAAATCATAAATACTGTATCAAAAATAATTTGTTTACCAATTGTCGAGTTACAACAACTTATTTTTTGTATAAATTTATACGGTGTTGTACCTCGACAAAAATTGACGTTCAGCCAAAACTAAAGTATTGGTAAATCATTTATATTTTTATTTCCAATATATGTCATTTTATATAGAGATATATTTATGGATTGCTCTCTATTTTAAAGAATTATGTGCAAATAAGGTGCCACGATGTATAGACTTGGAGAGAGAGACCTCCTGGATAGAGAACCTTTAAGCCTATTCCTTAGACAGCATTGTGTAAAATTGTATATCTTGTCACTGTGTAGATTATTGACAGCTCCTGCTGTCTGTGTACCAGCCATTATTGTCCTGGACAACTCCCATTTGCCGAACCAAGGCTGACTCTCCCAATTCCGCTGGACTCCGAGGACCAACCTAGGCTATACGAGGAATGGATCCAACCTTCTCCATACCTACCTAACACCTGGACCTGGGGATTGTGTCCATCCCACATAACCGGACTACTCACGGAACAAGAACTGATCGGACCTCCCTCCATACCACCAGGACGTGAGTAACATGTGGTTACATGGCACATCTCAGCGACAGATTTCACATCTTAACATTCGACGTCAACGTCCACATTATTTAGACTCCGTTAATAACCTAAGTTTACCTGGCACCACTGGAAGTCAATCTAACAAGCCTCTTATTGGTGGAATCATCTCACCACAGAGCATTCAGTCCTCACATTTTATATGTTTGTAGGGATGGACTTCATTTTTAGACAATTAACATAACAGCAACTAAACACAAGGTAATAAGACCAAATCCAAATAAATAAATAGTGTGTGACGTTTCGGTAACAGTACTGAATGGTACTAAATTCAGTACTTTTGTCTAAAGATGGTAACAACGCTGTTACCAAACGTCACACACTATTTATATATTTGGATTTGGTCTTATTACCTTGTGTTTGTAATCTATAATCCAAATTGTGCCTTATCATAATTGTAATTATTATAGACGCTTATGATTCTTTTAAAAATAAAACAATTTCTAGATTATCATAAGCAATAGTTTAGAATTTTCATAACAGATGGCGCGCTAACCTACAATTGTATTGTGTGAATACATGCAAAGTTTCACAGTCTGTATCATTATTATTTTACACTAATTAGACACGAAGTACAGCACGTAATCCAACCGCCTAACGACTTAACTACGTTTAGTCTTTGAATAGTTTTCTTATATATTTGTAATTTACATTAAAAGAATATTTATTAAATTGATCATTTAAAGACTGTAATATATAGCAATGATATTCTAATGTTCCTATATATAAATGAAAGCTTCAAGGTAACACTCCCCACCAAAAGTACTGGATAATTTTACATATTGGTATCTCAAAATATAGATTAATATGTTGGCTATTCAAAGCCTATAGGTAGTAGCCCATAATTGTCACATTTCGTATAGACTAAGTGTGGTTCTAGTAAGTGGAACTATGAAAAGATTGAAGTATATTGAAGAGACAAGACTTACCCAAATCAGTCATCATCATAAAAATGCAAGTATCTATTCTATGTAAATATTATTATTTGTGACATCAAGTATTTTACATAGAATCTTGTTGTTATTGCTCTCTAATAGAAAATATTTTCTTTCCTAAATCTATACATAATATTGACCTCCTTTTGACATGGATAAGCTGGCATGACATGTGATGCTGACCAAAACCACAGCGTTGGTCAATGGTCAAAATTATTTTATGTATTTTTAGTTCACAGAATATTTCTCTGACAGCCATTTTATTCTCTAAGAAGTATATATATTTCATATTTTGTTTCTTGTGAAGTTAGTCTACAGTTATTGTGATTCTCTATTTTGTTTCTACCGATGTTATCACCCATTTAGTTCAATGTTTTACCAATGGCATCCGTCAACCATCAATTATTTTCTTCAACTGAATAATGTCTAACCATCAATTATTTTCTTCAACTGAATAATGTCTAACTGAACGTCATCTTGTAATACAAGTACGAACTTAGATGGCTACATAAATTAACGAGATTTTCATTTTTGTGAAAATTGAAGGTTTCAATTATTACATGAAAAAAAAAAAACAATGGTTGCCTGTAAAGTCGGTTTTACGGCGAAGATTTTACGTGACAACGGTAGAATATTTATTGATATGAATATAATTAAATTGCACAATCGGAACAAGGAATTGAATGAAAATAAGAATTGCACAAATTTTAACTATAGAAATATATTTGTTTACTAAAACATTGTACATGTAAACTTAAACTTAACTAATTCCTATTTGAGTGATTTTGTTGAGGATAGGACGATGATAGGAGAAATATGAAATGAAAGGAAGTGTTTCTGCTGTAATGTGTCTTGCGAAAGTCAAGTCGATAGTTGTTCCTTTTAACGTAGTTGACTTAGAAACGTTTGATACGCAATCAAGATTATACGTATTTTTCATGAAATTAAGAAACGAGTTGTCAGGCTTTACGTTTTTGTTAAAATCACCACACAGAAGAATCGGTATACTAGAATCAATTTGCACGAACGGTGGCACGTACTGGCTGTTGTGAATGTACGGACCGAGTCCTTGCCATAGTAACATTCCAATATCCTGCATACTAGCTCCTGGATGAATATATACAGCACCGAGTATAAACTTGAAGCTAGTATTAGCGGCGAAGCAAGTAACTTCAGTCATGCACATGTCACCCTTGGTTTTAATGACACGAGTTACGTCTGTAATCGCAACTTGGAACACTTCCGCCGTAGATATCGATGATAATTTACGATAGATCGCCACTCCACCAGCCGCGTTGGTATCTGAGTTAGGTCGATTATTTTCCCTGGATACGCACTCATAACCCTTGATTGGAGTTGGTTCACAAGTGTCGCGCATCCACGTTTCAGTCAATACTAAATAGTCTGATCGTGGTATCACTGTATCTGTTTCAATGTCCGCGGCATGGGCACTTAAACTTTGACAGTTGATGTTCGTTACAATAAGTTGTCCAGCGTCGGTTGCGTCGTCACAGAATTTTACGGCTTGTTTGGTAATTGTGTCTAGAGTGTGTCCACGAAGTCGTAGGTATTCATTGCGAACATCTCGAGTAGTCTGTGAGTCGTTTCCATCTCGGCCATGTTTGAAAACCAATGGAGAGTCCTTTTCTGTTATGATGTACAATCCGTCGATACTTGTGACGCGGCTCATGGCTACATATACCAATTGCTGTGGTTGTTTTGAGGAGTACTTGTAAACAATTGTAGTAAACGTCCCACCCTGGGCCTTGTGGATCGTAATTGCACAAGCAGGCACGCAAGGAAATTGTTTTCGCTTGCACTTCACTGTTTTTGTCAACGAAATGTTTACCACTTTCTTGTGCACTGGCACCCAATCGACGGATAAGGTGTTTGTAATTGTAAATGATGAAGTTGAAAATTAAAACATTTACTTATATTAGATGTTAAAAATCACTCTATGGACCACTCTAAGTAGTTTTAACGGCAATTGACTTTAGATACAGATGTCTCTTTTAGCTGATGATTTATAATGATGATGATGGTGATAAGTGGCCTCGAAAAGAGACAAAGTGTCTTCACTTCACTTCACTTCGAGTTGTCTCCTTACTACGATAGCAAAAAGTGGGAGGGTTCACCACTGATGAGCCAAGCCAATATTTTCCATCGCAGTAAGGACAGTAGAAGTTTATTTGTAAAAAAAAAAAACATTCGTGCTAGATATTTCTTATGTATAGATAGCGGGTTATATTGTCTTGTAGAACGGTGTATTTCTTCACAGGAGGTCTTTAGAGGCAAGTAATCCCTTTCTACAAGTGGTGTCTAAGTACTTCTGGCATTTATTTACAGGTGGCCTCTATGTACAGGTGGTCTTTATACATATGTGGTCTTTATATACAGGTATACAGGTGGTCTTTAGGTTAATTTGGCCTCTATGTACATGTGGTCTTTATTCACAGATGGTCTTTATATACAGGTAGTTTTAGGTTAATGTGGCCTCTATGTACAGGTGGTCATTATATACAGGTTATTCCTAGGTTAATTTGACCCCTATGTATAGGTGGTCTCTATATACAGGTGGCCTCTATGTACAGGTGGTCTTTAAGTCAATGTGGCTTCTATGTACAGGTGGTCTTCATGTCCAGGTGACTAAGCAGGTTCTGTTATAATAGTTTTAAAAAAGCATGTGTTAATTAACATTTTATAAAAACAAACAACAACAACAACCCCGGTACACTTTAAAAGGAAAGTTTTTCAGAGTCTCCCAAATACATATCAGAGGGGAGGAGAGCTAATGGCGGCCGTCCGTTAAATTAGGATTCCACCAAATGGACTTTTAATGAAAACCCCCGGAGACACATGTAAACATGGGTCACATAATGGACACACGTGTGTGTTTTCCATTTACAAATTACAAATTCATGGGAATATTTTAGATTTCTTTATTTGAATCCCTCTGACTTATTTTCTGGAAAATCGGAGAATATTTTGGGTTTGGATTTTATCTTCAAATTTTATTGTTGGGATAAAAAAGATGAGTTTATTTATATTTTATATAATCAGTTTAAATACACTCTCGCGTGTGCACAATATAAGATATAAAATTATTCTGAAAATGTGTAATACATATTCCAATATGTATGTGTGTTTTATACCAACTTCGTAAAATGATTTTCATAAAAACACCATCGCGAGCCTTTTCAAATATGTAAAGAATTAAACAAAATGCTTTATTCCGTATTTACATATATTAATAGCCTAATATAAACAATTATATATGCAAATTTCCTTTATTGATCTTTCTGTAAATTTCTAAAATGATTCCATTGTAATTCTTTTGGAATGTGAAGGTAGAACACACTTGTCAATTTCCCTAGAGTGAAATATGCAAATATAGATAATAATAATACATCATATATACATAGCTCCCCGTCTCCCAACCCCATTGGTGACACATAAACTCCATTTATATCGCCGATGCACAGGCAGATTTTCCAAACTCAGACATCTTAGTAAAATAAGCCCAATATAAGCTAGTGACAATTCAAGTAGTTTATTGAACAATTACTATGTGAAGTAAGGTAATTGTGCACTGTGCATGTGCCGCACCAACTGTGGAACGGATGCTAAGTACAGCTCTATGTATCGATTTTGAATATAATATTTTAGTTGAAAGTTTGTTTAGTTGATTGATCTTTGCCTAGATTTATTATAAATGTCACAAAGCCCACAAGGGTTCAGTAACAACATAGACAGAGAGGCTAGCTACAGAGAATACAATTAACAAAAAGCAATAACGCGCCATCTATACATATAAAATGAAAGGATCCAAAAGCACGAATGTTTCTTTTATACATAATACAAACTTCTGCTGCCCTTACAGCGATGAAAAATATATTGGGAGGGCTTGGCTCATCAGTGGTGAACCCTCCCAGCGGTTTTGCCAATTTAATCCACCAGACCGCTTCTCAGAGCTCTAATACTGTATTGGACGATTCTGCTTATATACGCAGCACTGAATGATGAATTGAATGTAATTCTACTGTCCTATAAGCTTATGTCCATAGTTTTCTTGAAAACCATTTCTGAGATTCCATCCTTCAGTGCTGCGTATATAAGCAGAATCGTCCAATACAGTATTAGAGCTCTGAGAAGCGGTCTGGTGGATTAAATTGGCGAAACCGCTGGGAGGGTTCATCACTGATGAGCCAAGCCCTCCCAATATATTTTTTCATCGCAGTAAGGGCAGTAGAAGTTTGTATTATGTATAAAAGAGAATACAATGTTATCTCTTGAGAAATTTCCCCACACCATATTTACATACACAGCTATGTAACTTGGTGTTCTCACATATAATACTAGATGAATGGCTTTGTTCCCTTCCTGAAGGAATGCCATATAATGTGCTGTTTTAACTAATATTTTATTATCATTATTTTATTGGTATTAGTGGCAATAGCAATAGTAAGAATAGGAAATAATTTTCTTGATTTAATTTTTGTTCATAGAAAAGATGAGCGTTCTCTTAAACGAGTTAGAGAGTTGTAGGAGATGGAGATAAGGGAGACTCTACTGTGAAATAAAAAGTTACCAAAACCTCAGATTTCTAACCTAAATACATATTTATTGAGAAACCACAAGTTTTGATAAATATGACATTTTACTGAATATTGATTGGTCATTGAAGATCTTCCTTCCAATCTCTATAGGAGTTCTCTGAACAATTTAAAAAATATTTCCAAACGCTATGAAACAGGTTTCGAATCATTTTATAGATTATATATGTATATACATAACGCCCGCAATATTTGTATATTTAAATAAAATTTTATACTAAATAAATAAAATGTATCGTTTTAAAATATCAAAATATTTTAATTCCCCACTGATTTAAAATTCTATGATTAAAAAAAAAAAAAAGATGGAGAAATATATTCCTGGTAATAAAGTTGGCAACACCAAATACATTTTAAAGATGGCGTCCCCCAGGGGTATCGTTTGGTGAGAATATCTGGGAAATGGGCAGACGAGAAATATACGGGGTGATTTAGGAACAGAAGATTTATATTATTTTCCAGGTGAGGGAGATATGTAGATAGGGTGGGCATGTCAGCTGTGGCCGTACTCTGTGGATCTTTAATAATTAATATAAGTTAATGTCACTTTCTCACATAAAAATAACTATCTACTGTTGTAAGGGCCTGGCTCATCAGTGGTCTCCCAGCGGTTTCGCCAGCTTAATATACCAGACCGATCTAATAGCGAGGGTTTTATTTAGAAATAAACCGCGAGCTTTCGATCACGATGCTCTTCAACCGGCTAAACAAACGACGCTATCACAGAATATACATAGCAAGAGTCTATTTACATATCCAGAGGATAGCTAAGTGATATATTCAACTTGACTAATTTGCAAGTCTGGGATTGTTCTGTTATTTTTTTTTAAAGGCAATATTTTATATTTTAAAATATATATTTTATCATCGTTTTTAGAATGACTTTCAGTTTTTGTTGTAAATATGCGTAGTTAACATATCTATCCCGGGTAGTTGGCGCTCTGCGCTCCAGGGAGTATGAAAATAATTAATGTGTAATTTTTCTTCAAGTAATTAAAAATAAAACTACTTGATAGTAAATAATTATATTTATTTTATCACGACTGCACCCTAAATCTTTTATCTTATTAATCCTTTATCTAACAACAATGAATATATATATACATGTATTTAAAGAAAAAATCTATCTATATGAGAATAGACGATTGTTTTAGAATTAGAACCCATTAGGTTAATGAATTATGTTTTAAAACATGCGAATAGACACTTGTATTAGTATAAATTATTAATTTGGGTCTAATTACATTGGGTGGGCTAAATTAACACAAAATGGGTTGTTTTCTACTCCAAATAAGACGAAGGTGGTCCCATCGGTGGTAAAAGATGTGGAGACGATTTCTGGAATACGAAGGAAGTCATAGAAAACAGACAAACTATCACTGGACAGTCCTATAGAAAGTTATTATACCGCTGCAACAAGAATAAAATTATTACACAATCACAAAGGTCTGACGCATTCATCCGGGGTTGTCGCAACCATCAATTACTGCCTGTATACTCCTGATCACTTTTCTACTTATTTACAAACAGGAAGAAATGACTAGAATAGCAGGAAATTTTGTTTGCCTCAAATGAGAAAGTGAGACGGCGACATATTTTGGAAACTTTTACAATTCCTACTTTTTGAGGGAGTTTAAAAATGGCCTTGACGTTGAGAGAAGCTGTCTATATCCCTAAAGAAGGACTAATTTAAAAATATAGATTAACAAAACGTGTTTCTTCTTTCTGCCCAACACAGGTACTAATTGAGCCGTATAAGCACTCCCACGAACGTAGTATCTGAGAACTCGATGTTAAACGTGAGCGTGTAAGAAGATGGCGCCTCCATAACGTGAATATCCCCAGTCCAGGAAAGTAGATCGACCTGGCCAGTCTACCATTACTCTAGGAGCACATACCTACCCAACTTTATAAAATATATTATTACGCCTTGTTACTTAAAAACAAAAGAAGTTTATACCTGTCAGGATACTATATTATCAGAGGACTATATTGTCCTATAGTATCTATGCAACACCTATTTGCATAACGCCGTTTTCTCAACTATACGCTATACTTGATGTAAGACAATAATGTCTGAGGCGTGATGCAAGATCAAACTATCTACAACGTGCAGCCTGATATAGCTGACATTAAACACGTTGAAAGTATATTTGTTCTTAAAACATCACACTTATCTACCCCTGTTTATAATGTCCGGTCATTCACAATGTCAGACATTCAGAGAATGTCCAGGTATATATAAATGGGGGGAAATGTACAAGTAATTGTATATTCAAAGTGAGAAAATGTCTCAAATATCCACAAAATAAGGAAAATCTCCTCTTGGAGACAAGGTGGCCATGACTTTGAAAAAAATGCACAAATTTGCATATTTATTTGCATATCGATTTCCACTCAGTAGCTATATGCAATTATAATGTTGTAAATTATTATATCAAAATCGATACCGATGTGTGGTATTGACATTTGAGTCTCTATTAAAAACAAAAATATTATTTAATAATTATTTTATATCGATCGGATGTTAAGTACCCAGACGATAAAATTACAATGGGAGAGAGATTAAAGGAAAAAACTCTGCTTTGAAGTTTTAAAAAAAGCTACAAACTTCATCTTTAAAACAAGAATAACAACAAAAGAGGGTAGCACTAATGTCTCCGATTTTTACAACGTGGTCAAAAAGCCCCAAAACAATAACTAGAGATTCTCCAGCCAAGACAGACTAATTAGAAGAACATTCTGTGATAAAAGTAAAATTAATATTTGACCAGCGGTGAAGTATGATTTATGAGAGGGGGCGCTGCATAATTACATACCAACTTCCGTAATGCAATTAAATCCAACGCGGTCTCTACTGCAACAAAAAAAAAAGTTAATTCCAAAGTTTCGAATTATAATTTAATATAGAATTTTTATGGGGGGCGCCGTTTATTTGATCTCCGTTTTGTTTTAATGCGGTTTTCTTTTGGAGAAAAAAGTTTTGGCGGGAAAGAAAAAATCGTCTGCTCTCTGAAATATTCTTTTGTGAGAGAGAAATTTTATTTTATTCTCCTCGCATAAAAATTTACTTGAATTAACCTTGCGTGTTCTATTTTAAGTTGCAACATTGAAAAGCTAATCGTGGAAGACACACAGATAAAACAAATTATATTTACATCAAGAGATATGCACAAAAGAAATATATTTGCATATTAAGCCTATTCTTGAAGACTATCCTGTCTGAATGTGATATCATAACATGATATATCTTGGATTTTATTCTTGTATTTTAAAGCAAATCGTGGAAGACATAAAGAGCCCAAAAGAAATATATTTGCATATTGAACCTAATATTGAATTTCATGAAACTTTCTTACGCTGATTGCAATTGATATACAAGGAGCGTTTGATAATACATGGTGGCCAGCCTTGTTTAAAAAATTAGACGAAGACAATTTACCAGTTGAATTGATCAAAATTTTACGTTCTTTTTTGAAAAATAGAAAAAACGATTTTCAAGTATAATAATCTGAAAGTTTCAAAGATATTAACAAAGGGCTGTCCTCAGGGTGGACCATTGTCTCCGTTGTTATGGCTGATATATTTAAATGATCTGCTAACTAATTTGCAATCACCAAACTCTGAAATCATTTGCTATGCTGATGATGTAACTATTATATGTTGGAATAATGGGTTAACAAATCTAAAAAAGTCGATTGAGTTTAATTTGGAAAAGATAGATCAATGGTGTAATGATAATAAGCTGAATATCAATCTTGATAAAACTAGTATTTTACACTTGCACAATAAAGACAAAATTTCAATTAATTTTAGAGACAATATTATTATGCCCGTAGAAGAAATTAAAATTCTTGGAATTACGATTGCGAATCATAGATGGAAAAACAAATTGAATTTTGGCCCTCACCTTAACATTATACTAAACAAAACCCAAAGATTGAAAAACCTTCTTTTTTCAATATGTGGAAAATCTTGGGGTCTTAGCACCCAAAAAAGGCTTACACTTTATAAATCTATAATAAGACCAACGTTAACTTACGGAACAGAAATATGGTTTCAATTTATTAGCAAAAAATATAAGTACAAACTGAACTCAATGCAATATCAAATTCTGCTATGGTGTACCCAAACATATAAAACAACCAGTTATAACTGTGTTCACACCTTAGCCAATATTCCTTTGATCACTGATTATATGGAATCTAGAATTATAGGTTATATATGAGTTTTGAATAATTTATCAACAGAAGATAAACAATTTTATGATTTGTATATTCCAGGTATACTCAAAGATTTCATTATATCAAGGATTAATTTACTGAAAAATAATACTAATCAAACATTTCAAAGTTTCTTTCCTTATGCAATTCCGAAATATTTTCGACCAAACTATTATAATTCACAATTTATAACGAACCATGGAAATTTTTAGGGATTTTTATCAAAAATTGGCGCGAGTGAAGACTCTAGCTGTCATTGTGGCAACGAATTCCAGGACTCGAGACACCTACTGCTGGAATGTCTACTCTTCTTCACCGCTAGACAACAGACAATAAATAATGTTGTGGATCTATATCAATTTGTAAATAGCAGAGAGAATTATCATAAGTTTAATTATTTTTGTAAATATATTCATGACTTTCTTTCAAACCTGAAAGGTTCAGGTTCCTAATATTTATATATTTTTTTCTCTTTTTATTTCGATCACTTTTTTTTTGTAAAAATTTTATAACTGTTTCTGTTTAAAAAATGTAAATCGACGCAATTATCCCTAGCCGGGATATCGCGTTTGTGTGTTGAAATAAATAAATGAAACTTTAAAATGATTCCCCCGGTGTCGGAACATAATATTATAACAAAATTCAATTTTATTCATTTAAAATCTAATTGGGTAAAATATACAGATCGCCAAATCGTGTGATGTATGTACAAAATAAATATATTTACATATTAAACCTATTATTTAAATATATGCAACCAGAAAACGATTATATAATCTGAATAAGGTATTTTATAATTTGTCTTCTTCTTCTTTCTTATCTCCACTCAATCATATTAAGGCATCAAGTTGTGTCCCTTGATGGTGTCTGTTTAACAACCATCATGACTGGGTGAAGTAGAATGCGTCTGCCTTTGTCATTAAGACTGGGAGCACTACTCAGTGGCAGGCTGACTTAGTTCCAAAAAGAAATGGCCGCCTCTGACACGAGGAACAGACGCCATGTGCAGCTGCTCCTAACATGGAGTACAAACACTGCTCATCCTGTATCCCTGGATCAGGAGCCCTTACAGGGTACTATCAGCTGGGCCAGCTGAGCCCAGGTTTTTTAGTGAGCTTGTTACTGCTCCCCCTCCTTATGATATGTAATATTCCTCAATGTGAATATAAGATGTAGTATGTGAAGTATTTTGTGATGTAGAGCTATGCTCGGCACACATTTCTACTGTCCCAATGTCGCTATTTAGACTTCCTCCAAAGCTGCCAGCTATGGAGGCCCACAGAACAGACAATAGCGGCTGTTAGATCAAAATGACGAAACCTGGCTACACCATTGATAACCCAGGCCTTCCACATTTTTGTTATCGCAGATCAAACATTAGAAAATTATTTTTGTGAGAAAAAAAAAGAATTAACAGCGTTAAAATAATATGAATACTTACCAATAGAAAGGACTCTAAACATTTTGTTTCAACCGTATCATAAAAAAGTTTGACTTTTTAAAATATATATAATAGTGAATAAAAAACTTGAAGTTGACCTGGGGTTTTCCAATTTGTTTCAAAGCAACACTTCGACCAATAAAATATCGACGCTTTAACAACATGCTTGTCCTTGGCTCACAAAATGATGTATTTTGATGATGATTTGATTATGATGTATGATGATGATTATGTAAAATGATGTAATAACAATGTTGTTATTGAAACGTTCTCGGACACGCAATCATTCATATGGCATATTTGTCGCTCTTAAACAAACACAAGTCTACAATAATAAATGGAAATTATATTTTTGTGCTCGATGTATTAAATCTTTAAATCATATATACACTCATGGACAAAACTTAAGGAAGTTGTACTTTTTAACATGTATGTCGGGATTGAGACAATAACTCTGAAAGATATTACAGTGACCTTTATTGAAGACACACGAGATAAGCAAGTGTGAACAGCCTCTGTCTCCTTGAAAAAAAAAAACGACCGGCGATATCAAAGACTTTCTACCTCCTTGAGTTTTGTCCATGAGTGTCATAGCAGCATACACCAATGGTTTCCTTAAACACCCATTTACAGTATTCGATAACAAATGCAGGGTCTATAAGCAAGTCGATCTAATACTATGATAGAATAAACTGGCCATAACTGCTAGGAGAGTTTACCACTGATGAACAAGGCCCCCTTCCTCTTTTAATTATTATTTATTGATGTATTAGAAGTCTCTAGAGAAATATATTTTTATTATATTTATCAAAAAAACAATATTAATATGTTTGAGTCAAAAGGCGATCCATTAATTAAGATTATATAAAAGGGCGTACCTGTATCTGTAAAGAAAAAAAAACAAATTTTTTCTTAAAATTATATAAAAGGGCGTACCTGGATCTGTAAAGAAAAAAAAACAATTTTTTTTCACAAAATATTTCGAGAGATTGCTCCCTCTTTATCAATTTATTGCACAGTGAATTTAATTTACAACAACAAAAGCCTTTATTAGGCACACGTGCCATACAGGATTCTCCCGGTAGGACAAAATAAATAAATAACGCCCTGAACTGGCTGAAGGCCTTGCCTCTCAGACTTTAATGACCGATATGTCCTCACTTCTTTTTTCTAGATTTGGTTCATTTTGTCTCCTCTCTAATTGTAAAGATGTTGCTGTATCACCTCATAAGCATAAATAAATAAAAATAAATAACAAATTAGCATCATAGTTATATACAAATATTGGGTATTGACCTCGACCAATTATCGAGTAGGATCCGGTGTCTGTGCTAAATATTTTGATTGAGCTGATTTCCAGTATTTATAAAAAGCGAATGCAAAGGGTCTGGATTTTACGACTTTTGCCATTAAAACATAAGGCGAATTGCTATTATAGCCGGTCTCTTGACGAAGAATTTCTCTCTCTTCTTCCATTGCCGTACAGTAGAACATGTAGTGTGGAAAATCGAGACTAAATTCACCGTTGCATAAGGTGCATTTTATATTTAATTTACAATTTATTGCAATAAATTGATAAAGAGGGAGCAATCTCTCGAAATATTTTAAGAAAAAAATTGTTTTTTTTTTTCTTTACAGATCCAGGTACGCCCTTTTATATAATATTAATATGGTTTGAAAATAAATAAATTCGATAATTTAATTATTTTGAAAGCAAAATTAAAATTACATAAATAATGCTTAAATTTTAACATCAACAAAAACGGAAAATTCTTGATTCAAGTTTACATTAGTATATTTAATATAGAACCTCAATGTGGCCACTATGTGATCTAAGAAAACATTGCATGCTGATTGGTAGATTAAGATCGTTTGACAATATATAGAATCAATCAGCAGGCGAATAAAACGAATATCATATATGCATACGAACGATACATATAAACATATTAAGATATAAATACAGGGTGATCCAAAAGTCCCGCACAACTTTAAAAATTAATAACTCCGCGAATATTTGCGCTAGAGCAATGCGGTAAACACCATTGGGTTCAGGATGCAATGGGATTTTTTATGGCAAATAATGAAAAATTCGAAATTGATTTTAGTTACAACTTTATTAGCTAGATGGCGCTCTACCAGAATCAGCGATTCAGCGGCCAAATTGTTTGATAAATTGCAAAATATAACTGAACGACACGTATTTTTCCTTTTTGAATACCAGGAAAGAACCCTAATAATATCAAATGATAAATTAATAAAACACCATTTCGCCAAAAGTTAGAAGAAATGGTTAACGATTTTTAAATACAATCTGAGATATGTAAAATAGGTAAATGCAAATTAAAACAGGTAGCAAAAAATATCTATATTTTAGATGGGGTTTTATGAAATAGATTGAATGTTTGAAAAACACTGCTTATATCAATAAACGATTTTTTGAAATGTTAATATACAGGGTGATCCAAAAGTCCCCGCACAACTTTAAAAATTAATAACTCCGCGAATATTTGCGCTAGAGCAATGCAGTAAACACCACTGTGTTCAGGATGCAATGGGATTTTTTATGGCAAATAATGAAAAATTCGAAATTGATTTTAGTTACAACTTTATTCGCTAGATGGCGCTCTACCAGAATCAGAGATTCAGCGGCCAAAATGTTTGATAAATTGAAAAATATAACTGAACGACACGTATTTTTCCTTTTTGAATACTAGGAAAGAACCCTAATAATATCAAATGATAAATTGATAAAACACCATTTCGCCAAAATTTAGAAGAATTGGTTGACGATTTTTAAATACAATCTGAGATATGTAAAATAGGTATATGCAAATTAAAACATGTAGCAAAAAATATTTATATTTTAGATGGAGTTTTGTGAAATAAATTGAATGTTTGAAAATAACTACTGATATCATTACACGATTTTTGAAATGTTAATATAGTACCAAAAATTATGATGGCACTACTAATAGGATTTCTTACTATAAGGAATGTATAGTTTCTTGACTAATTGGCGACACTTGACTATTTAACTGGATATTTGTCATGATCCAAAAATGAAATATAGAGGTGAACGACAAAATATATTTGTCGTACTTTATTCCAAATATCCTATGGGTTTGTCAAATGTTATCATTGTTTATTATACTGTACATAATTTTGAAAATGTATCCCCTAAAAAAATCATTTTTAAATCGACCTTTTGCGTTGAAAAACGTGGTAGTAAAATCATTTTGTATTATTTTTTTGCGCAAAATTTCTGAAGTTAGGGAGGGGGGGGGGATACAGAGAATATTCCTTATGCTATTTCTTCTAATGAGCGAAAAGCGATAAACTAAACATAAGGGGTAAAATTGTGTATACCAGTGTTATTCGAGAAGTTATAACACTTTGGCCTGCACGACATAATATAAGATGTGGGCAAATGACAAACAAAAAAATTACTGTTCACAGAAAAAAAAGAGTCAAGATGTGAGGACAGCATTTATTATTCCCATAACCCAAAACAAAGAGCTGCAAAATATAACACATGAGGTAACTGCCTTCTCTCTTGTATTAGGTCACAATCCTTGCTCAATTTGGCGCCCTTCATTCTCAAACACCGCCTGCAGACGATAGATGACAGAATGGTCACAATTAAATAGTTGAAATTTATAAAACGTGCCATCTGATAGAAGCCTTCAACATGGCCAATGTGGTAGGCCGGCATCGATAAAAACGCGATTTAATGTACCCCCATAACCGAAATTGTAAGGCGTCAAGTCTGGTGATATTGGAGGCCACTGGTATATAAAATGGCGACTTATCAACGAATTCCACCGAACGTATCCTTCAGCAATTGTTTGGCTCCGCGGGAGATATGAGGAAGTCCTCCATCTTGCATGAATGTTATTTCGCTTAGTGCTTGTCTGTCCTGCAATATGGGAATAACCTTTTCTCTCAAAAGTTGAACATAACGTTCACCAGTTACAAAAACGGTTTTAAAAGTTCTTCCATTGATTTTTTAAAAGAAAAATGGTCCAATAATAAAAGAAGTGAACCCACACAAAACTGTAACTCTGTGCTGATGAAGTGGTATTTCTGTAAAAATCCTAGGGTTTTCTGTTGCCAAAATGAGGCAGTTTTGAATGTTAAATTCTCCCTTTAGGTAAAAGTGAGCATGATCTGTTCTTAGAACATTTGCCAGCCAGTTTTCATCAATATCAATTTGCCGGAAAACCCATGCAGCGAATTCTTGACGCTTCTCAAAATCGCTGACTTTCAACTCGTGAAAACTTTGAATTTTGTTAGGATATTTTTATAGAAAAATTCTAAATGTGTGTTCTCTCCAGACTGTTCCATACGAAATCCCCGTTTGCCGAGAAACTTGTCTAGCACTTACTTCTCCATACGTGGATAACGTTTCAATAGCTTCAGCATTCTGCAAAACCGTAACAGCCACTGACTTGCATGTCGATGGTCTTCCACTCCGAGGTTTTGCTTCCAGAGATCCAGTTTCCTCAAAACTTTTAATCAATCGCTTTAGAGAGTAGCAACTCATTGGTCCTTTACCGCTTCGAATATCTTTAAAGGAACGAAACGCTCGTAAAGCTTCAGTGGCAGATTCTGACTCACAATTTAAAAAATTCACCAAGAGTGCTTTATCCTGTAGTGACGGCATTCCAGGGGGAAGGGGAGAAGTTCGACCACACCTCTTTGCGGTCCCTCCTGGACCCTTGGAATATTTGACCAAATTCTGGTTCATTTTCCAAGATGGCTAACATTGCAACGCCACCCATTTTCAAATGAAGAGCAAAACTGATATCTCCAGTAATGCTACCGCGTCAGGGGTAACCGCCGCGTCAGGAGCTGCAGCTCGAGCTCATGATGAGAAATCTACTACAAGGACACAATTCAATCTACTACAACTCAATATAAATGGTACCCAGAGGAAAATAAAGAGCTGACTTGTCTTCTCTGTGACAACAATGTACATATTAATTGTCCTCAGGAGACAAAATTGAATCAGAATCTGAGATTCAATATCAAAGATTATACAATACTACGAATGGACAGACCGGGAAAATTCGGAGGAGGACTTGCCGTTTTGATTAAAACTCTAGAAATCAAATTTAAGGAAATCGCCTATAATCAGAGTAAGCCTAGAGAAAGCACGACTGAAGCTCTGGCAATAGAAATCTATCTTACAGATAAAACAATTCCAATCATAAATGTTTATCACCACGATAATACTAGCATCAATACAGGCCTGATAGAGACATTAAGTGAAGCGTTTTCGGATATCGCAATCATACTTGGTGAATTTAACGCCGAAAGACCAACTTCAGCAGGTTGAGGACATGCTAACCGACCTCGACCACACGCCGTTAAATTACGAAAAGAACACCTATCTATCCAGGTCCACAGGCACAGAATCCGCAATAGACATCACAGCGATAAATTACAACATCGCACCCACAACACAATGGAAAATTCTGAAAAGTGCAATCAGTGACCACAGACCAATTTTAACAACCCTAAAATTCAAAATAGAGTATTTTCAACAGAATAAAAGAACACTGGAAAAAAATTACAGAAAAGCTTGAAGAACTGTGCAACGAAGAATTAAATCACAGAACGATTGACAAAAACCTGGAAAAATTATCTTTGAACATATCCAAAGCTGCAAAAGTATCGATACCTAGAGGTAGACGTAAAGACCTGTGAATACTTTACTGGAAGGACCACAATATCGAGGCAATGATTGCAGAGAGAGACAATAAAAATGAACTTCTTAAAACAAATAAAACAGAAGAAATCATAAAGGAACTCATTGAAATTAGTCACAAAATAGAACAAGAAATTTGGATATTCAAACAAGAAAAATGGGCAGAATTCAGCGAAAAAAATGGATCCAAAAAAGGAAAGCCATCACTGGAATATAATTAGTGTTATAAAACAATCAAAACCAACACTAATCCTCCTATACTCTAACCGATATGAACAGCGAGAACGAACAAACAGATGGCTAACATAATTGCTGAATATCTTTCGAGCACTTCCAGACTCAGCTTAATGAATGAAGGCAGGACTCTAAAAAATAATATAAACAAGTTAGTTAAACAAGCAATAAATTACCATCAACAAGATATTTACTCGAGAGACTTCACACTGAATGAGCTAAATTCATCAATAGGAAAGTTAAATCCAAGATGTCACCTGGAGATGCTCTAATCTTTGGTCAAATGATTAAACACTTTGGAGACGAAACTAAAAATCAACTCCTACGAATACTGAACATTTCATGGCAAACTGGTAAACTACCAAAGAATTGGAAGATATCAATTATAGTGCCAATACTGAAACCAAACAAAGATGCTAAGGAATGCAAGAACTATCGGCCAATTGCTCTTACCAGCATACTTTGTAAAATAACAGAATGAATTATCCACTCTAGGCTCAGAGTCTGGCTCACTAACAATAATAAAATGAACTTCTACCAAACTGCCTAAAGACCCAGACACTGTGCAACTGATAAACTATACTACTTCTGTCAATCAATAATAGATTTCTAGGAAAAACCGCCAAAGAAGACAACGGCCGTATTCCTGGATATGACCTCAGCTTTTTATCGAGTGTAGAAATTATTTGAAAGGCTGCACAACATCAGAGTAAGAGGAAAAACCTTAATCTGGATTGCAGACTTCTTAAGGGGAAGAAGGATAATGGTTCGGGTCAATGGAACATTTTCCAAGGACCGAAGAACATGGGCTGGTGTACCTCAGGGATCTGTGCTCAGTCCTCTACTCTTCTCGCTATATATTAATTGTTGTTTATGTAAATAGATGAATATTATTTGTATTATTTAAAGCCTCATTATGTATAAAATATATGTATATATAAATTGGACATTTGTTGTTGGCCATGGTCAAGTTTGAGCTCTTGTACGTCTAATTACGACACAACAAAAGTGGCGACGAGGATGCGCGATCTACAGAGCCAGTAAAAAGCTGAGGAAAACGGCGTCTATGCAAGTATAACAACTACATCTTTTAAACAAATCTGACTCTCGGATTATGGAGAGGAAATATAGGAAAATGGGTTAAGATTATATCTTTTAAACTGTCTGGATCAAGAAAACAAAGGAGTAGAAAAGATTAGCATGACAAGTTCAAAGTTGATAATACCTTTTAGATGCTATAGCCCAGTGGAGGACACTTCGATCTTTTTGTACAAAAATTTGAGGCTTTCTTTTTGGCATCTGAAGGAGGAGATTAAAGTGCTGATTTTTACCTCGCTACCAGATTCTGAAACTTTGAAGCAGGGAAACGACATTTTCTTCCTGGTCTAATGAAAGATCAACCCTATGATACTATCATTCAAAGAATTAAGCTGCATTTGGATCCAAAGAAGAAAGTGATACCACAGCGATGCAGATTTTTAAAGAGAATTCAACAGGGAGGAGAATCAATTTCGGAATATCTTAGAGAATTGAAACATTTGGCAATAAATTGTAATTTCGTCGATATGTTGGGAACCATGTTGCGAGACCGTTTTGTGGCTGGAATCAAGTCGGAAATCCTGCAAAAGAAGCTACTACAAGAGGACGACGATGTCACCCTGGATAAAGTTTTTGCAGTGGCGATCTAGTTCGAATTGGCGGAGATAAATACAAGAGAATTACAAGATAAATTAGTGGCCAAGATATCCCCTGTGAATTGAAAGGATAAAAAGGGCGAGTACAATAATAGTACGGCGCAGTATAGGCCTTTCAGGCAAAGTGGCAAAGGCAAAATAGTGTGTTATAGATGTGGTGAAAGACATTCACACGTGGCATCTGTTTTACCTCATAGAACAAAGACTTGTTTTAAAATGTAATAAACTGGGTCATTTAAGTAGGGTCTGCAAAGCTAGTAAAAGAATGTGGGGATGTAAATTTGGGTACAAGAGGACTCTATATATTCTGTACAGGGCGAAACTGATGCCACAATAAATTTAACAGTAGATGATTATTCTTTGTGCTTTACAATAGATACAGGAAGTCCAGTTACGTTTATACCTAAAGATATTTATAAGAATTATTGGCAAGGTAAAAGATTATTTCCAACAAATTTAAGATTAAAATCCTTTTGTGGTAAATCAATAGAGATTATAGATCAAAGAAATGTTTTTGTTAAAGAAGCCAACCAATATTTACGATTAATAGTTGTAAATGAAAAAATCCAGGTAATTTTATTAGGAAGAGAATGGCTTAAACAGTTGAAACTTGATTATTCTATATTGTTTAGCATTCAAATTTTAAATAATGAATATAATAGAAATATATTTAAATATATAAAAATTTGATGGATAGGTATGCAGATTTGTTTAACAAAGATATAGGCTGTCTAAAGGACGTTAGAATAAATTTTAATTTAAAAAAGGATGTGACTCCTGTGTTTTGTAAGGCCAGAAGTTTACCTTTCTCTCAAAAAAAAAAAGTAGAGAATGAAATTGATCGTTTAGTGAATTCTTGCATTTAATAACCTATAGTTCATGCATATTGGACCGCTCCAATAGTATCGGCATCAAAAAAGGATGGTAGTGTAAGGATATGTGGTGATTTTAGATGTACAGCTAATAAAGCAATAGAATTAGATAGGTATCCCATTCCATCGATCGATGAGATCTTTTCAAAATTATCTACAAGCACCGTACTTTCGACTCTAGACCTATCACAGGCTTACTAACAAGTAATGTTAGCGGAAGAAGCCAAAGGTGTTGTTGATATAAACACAACAAAGAGGTTGTTTTCTTATAAAAGACTACCATATGACGTAGCTGTAGCACCAAATAAATTTCAGAGGATTATGGAATGATTGCAGGAAAAGACTTTGAAGTTCATGAACAAAAGTTGGATCTAGTGTTTAGATTATTGCTAGAAAAAGGTTTAAAGTTAAAAAGATATAAATGTAAATTTAAAAATAAATCGGTGGAATTTTTAGGGTTTAAAATGGATAAATATGGACTGAATCCCTTAGAAAATAAAATTAAAACAGTGATAGAGGCGCCTGAACCTAAAGAATGTTTCGCAATTAAGATCTTTCATAGGACTCTTAATTTATTATTATAGATTCATAAAGAATATAGCAAACATTTTAGCGCTATTCTATCAACTTTTGAATAAAAATTGTAGATGGAATTGGACGAAAAAATATCGAATGTTATTTAAAAAATGTAAATCATTATTAATGGACTATGGACTAGGCGTAATTCTGAGTCATAGAAATGATAGAAAGGAAGAATGCCCTATAGCCTTTGCTTCTAGAACATTAACTGAAGCGAAAAAACTGTACTCTCAACTAGAAAAGGAAGCGTTGAGCATAACTTATGGCGATGAGAAATCAAGACAATACTTACTGGGACGAAAATTCGTATTAGTCACAGACAACCGACCCTTAATTCATATATTTTCACCTCAGAAACCAATTCCCATATGTGCAGCATCCAGAATTAAAAGATGGTCCTTAAAATGAGCTGCATTTAATTATACTGAGGAGTTTAGAAAAAGTAGTGATAATTCCAATGTTGACGCATTGTCACGTCTTCCTTTAGAATCGAGTGTCAGGGAGTTTCTTGATGAAGACCAGGTACTTCTTCTCAGGAAGTTGAATGAGGTACCGTTCTCTTTTAGGGAGGTGGCATATGAGACCTCCCGAGATAAAATACTGTCTATAGTATTAAGGAATGTTAGAGAAGGCAACTGTGTGTATGTGTGTGTGGAAATTCACAAGGGTACTGAGGGAAAACCAGCTAGCTCCTTATTATAAGATCAATGAGGAATTAAGTTTGGAGTTTGATTGTTTTCAATGGCGTGAAAGAGTGGTAATTCCCCAAAAATTAAGATCTTTAATTTTAAATGACTTGCATGAAATACACATGGGGATTGTTAAAATGAAGATGATTGCCAGACGGTATTTTCTGGTGGCCAGGCATAGACAGTAACATCGAGGAGTTAACTAGAGAATGTAGAGTATGCCAAGAATCGGCAAGCATGCCCCCGGCTACCATCTCGGAATGGACTTGGCCCGAAAAAACCGTGGCATCGACTTCATCTTGATCTAGCGGGTCCGTTCATGGGAAGAATGTTTTTGGTTCTCGCGGACGCATACTCAAAGTGGATAGAAATTTTTATCATCAAAGATATTACCAGAAAAACGATTATAAGTCATCTTAGAGAAATTCTCGCCAGAATTGGATTGCCCTAATATTTTGTTACAGATAACGGAAGACAGTTTGTCTCCAGTGAATTCGAGCAATTTACCAAAATGAATGGTATACGGCACACTAAGACCAGTCCGTATAATCCTAGTACAAATGGTTTAGCTGAGAGATATGTAAGAGAGTTTAAAAACCTTTTGAGAAAGAATAATGGGAAGGATGATTTAGAGACGAATCTACAAAGTTTCCTATTTGCTCATAGAGCATTTCCCCAAACTGTAATAAAGGAATTCCCCGGCGGAACTGCAAATGAAGAGAAGTTTAAGATCAAGATTCTCGAATTTAATACCAAGATGAGAAATCCGCGAGAGGTATTTCATGAGGCCGTAAGAAGGCAGGAGCAGTTTACTACAGGTTGCGAGGTTTATTTCCGCAACTATGCAACTGGACCTAAACGGTAAAAAGGTACCATTTTGGAATTATTGAGCTACCGTCACTACCTTATAAGTTGCGAGGGCGTCGTGTATAAGAGGCATATCAATCAATTGCGACCTGTGAGAAAGAAACAAGTGGAGACAAGAAATTTGATACTTCCTCTAACATCAGTAGAGAAGCCTGTAGGTGGAAGTCAGAAATAAAGTGAAGAGGAGGTTCCAGAGGTTACATCAGGAAACAAGGAGGAGACTGTTTCTGTGCACGTACCCTCTTGCACTCCTACACCAGGGCCTGTTGCTGTGCACGTGCCCTCTTGCACTCCTAAACCGGAGGCTGCCGCTGTGCAAGTGCCCGTCCGCAGTCCTAGACCTCAGAGAGCCAAGAAACCCCTAGACCGACTGGAGTATTATTAAGGGGGGAGATGTGTTGTGTATGTAAATAGATGAAGATTATTTGCATTCTTTAAAGTCTCATTATGTAAGAATATATGTCTATATAAATTGGACATTTTTTGTTGCCAAACGAAAAGAATCTGAGGCTCTTTATTGGACACGACAAAAACAATAATGACATTCCAGAGTAAAGTAAATCATCAGAGATAGATAAATATTTTTCAAATGAATAAAATAAATATAATCGATACTGAGAGAGAGTTGAATTTAAAAAAATAGAAAATTATTATTTTCGAAATATAAATAGCTGAGAGGATTCCAGCAAACCGCATCTAAAATATCAGGTTTTTTTGCTACATGTTTTAATTTGCATATGCCTATTTTACATATCTCAGATTGTTATTAAAAATCGTTAACCATTTCTTCTAACTTTTGGCGAAATGGTGTTTTATTAATTTATTATTTGATATTATTAGGGTTCTTTCCTGGTATTCAAAAAGTAAAAATACGTGTCGTTCAGTTATATTTTTCAATTTATCAAACAATTTGGCCGCTGAATCGCTGATTCTGGTAGGGCGCCATCTAGTGAATAAAGTTGTAACTAAAATCAATTTCGAATTTTTCATTATTTGCCATAAAAAATCCCATTGCATCCTGAACACAATGGTGTTTACCGCATTGCTCTAGCACAAATATTCGCGGAGTTATTAATTTTTAAAGTTGTGCGGGACTTTTGGATCACCCTGTATATAATAAATGAAAACATTCTAGCAAGAATTTTTATTTTACACCTAAAACAAACTTCTACTGTCCTTACTGTGATGAAAATTTTTGGGAAGGCTTGGCTCATCAGTCGTGAGCCCTCACAGCGGTTTCGCCAATTTTTAATCTACCAGACCGCTTCTCTCAAGGTCTAATACTGTATTGGATGATTCTGCTTATATATGTTACACTGAATTTAACTAACAAACTATATACATAAGCTTTTAGGACAGTAGAATTACATATTTACATCGAGCAATACTCTTCCGCAAACAATAAGAACAAGGCCATATATTAGAATTAAGGCAAATATCTATACAGATTTTGATCTAAAAAATGCCTTTTAAACTCGATATTAAATTTTGTATTTTTTATATTTTGAAAAAAAACTGTAGAGTAAAACAATGGTGAAGTTGTTCTCCGCACAGCTGCCATGGCTGTTGTTTAGAACACGGAGATGATTCACCAAACAAATGTGAATTTTAAACAAGTTGCGGCAACTTGGCTAAGTTGTGTTTGATTGGTTGGCGCGGAGTTATCTGGAAGTTTGGTGCTGGGAATAATTCGGGATTTGTAGAAATACGATTTAACCCCGAATTAACGATAACTAGGAAATGTATTAATGTTAAAGTGAGAAGTAGCGTACAATTAAAGACACAAAATGTTGCTTGCCTTTTTCTTCCATTTTGAGAATGAAATAACTTATAATTAACACACAATATAATTAATTTTTTCGCACCGTAGTATAAATAATTTTGAGAAATAATATCACTATTTTGAATATAAGAGCTTTATATTTCTATAATTAACTTTTTATTGGTTATAGTCCACAAGCTATACTCCCCGTGGACACTCCTGGGAAACTCAAGATAAAAATGATATTCTGGTATACAACTTGCAAATGTGGAAATAAGTAAAATTACTCAAAATATACAATATTAATGAGGTCTGGTAAATCAAACTGGCGAAACCGCTGAGAATTACACCACTGATGAACCAGGCCCTACCAATATTTTTCTTTGACAGTAAGGAAAGTTTGTTTTATTTGGAAGATCACATTGAATAGCTTCCCTTTATATACATATTGTGCAGAGTTAAAGTGTGCAAACTGCTAATATGCAATTTCAATCCAGAAATTTGAGAAATATATATTCCTCATTATCAAAACTACTATTTATATAAATCAAATAGAAATAGCAGTTTGTTTGTGTGGGGATTTTCAGAGCATATGCAAATTATCCCAATTAACAAACTAATTTGCATATTTTTCAGTCACAAACTTACGATGATAATAAATAAACGTTTTCTCCCCTGAATTATAATATTATAAAATAAATGAAGCTTCCAGGGTTAAGTTTCTTGTTAATTTTTTTTTTCAAGCTTTCGGACTTTTTATAATGATTATGATAACAATGAAATGCTATCTCGTCACAACTACTAATATTAAGGGGGATAATACAAGTATAAAACATCACACAATAATATAGGTTGGGCCGCAGACACACGCTCTGCGCTAAGTGTCGCCTAGTAAATAAATGAAATGGCAAAAAGATATTTCATCATTGGATGAGGTTGTGCCATAGAATCCTTGTTGAGGATTTCTGTAGGAGAACTGTATTTGGTTCACAATGAAGAGAAATCACGTTATTCCCAGTAAACAGTAATCTTGATAATCACGGTGAGTAGAGGTTAACCCGGTCTTATACTGTAGGTCACAGCACATATTTACACATTATATAGAAGGGCAGTTAAATTTTGCCTTTACAAAGTGCCAGAGCCTCATTTGATTAGTTGCACTCACTGTTGAGGTTAGACTTGTACAAAAATAAGATAAACTCTGCCATTAAAGTATCAAGCCCGGATAAAAAGAAGCATGGACAGAAGTAACAAGGTCGCTAACACACCCAGCTGGCCAGGCAGACTCCAGGACAGTACTCCAAGTCAGGAACGGTACATCCATGTCAGAGATGACAATACTGGAGCTAAGTTGAAGTCCTGCTACTGAGGAGTCATCTTAACGGCTGTACCATTTTACTTCTTTCCATTCTAACGGGTGTGCCATGATCAATAAGTCATTGAGACATTTTCTGGACAAAAGGAAATTGCTCAATGTGGAATTCGATCCAGGGGTAGCCACTATCTCCGAATATAAAATTAATTTTGACTACTAGACCAGCCAATCCGTTTCTATGAAGAGTTCACTTTTCCAAAATAACTTGGCAACATCTTTACTTTTAATTAAAATAACCCAAAAGATTTATCTACAGGGTGACCGGATCAAAGTTGAGAAATGAATATTTTGAAAACAATTTGAAGCCAAGAATTTTAATTATAGTTTTAGAATCCATTAAAGATTCTTTTTTATTAAAACCTAATGAAAAGTTGGTTAAAAATGTTGAAAATAAAGTTATTCAGTGCCAGCAAAGTTTAAGTGTCTATTAAACTGACCTCTCTGTGAATTAATTAATCCGGGTTGCCAGATTTTTTCTTTCCTTCCATTCCGAATTATTTACATATTTTCACAGATAATTGGAACTTATTTTAATTGATCGTCGCCACATTAAGAACTTTTAATGTATGCAAATTAATTTTTTTCAATACTAATTTAAGAATTGCTTTAATTTACTAATTAGGATTTTTTGCTAATTTAATTATATATTCTATCGCAGCATTTAATTTATTATTTAATTTTGAAAAGCCAGAGATCTCGGCAATCAACAAAGTTAGGGTTACTGCTCGAGGCTATGGTAGTAACTTTTTTAAAAAATAAAATTTAAAAGAAGTTAGCAACTCTGCCATATTGATTTTTAAAATTATACATCCCCCTTTCTTAACTAAACAATTTGTTCTACTTTAGCCAATTATTGTTTCCTTTAAATACTCAAATATTGTCTTTGCAACTTTTTTTTGAAAATTTTTCTTTCTTCCCCAGCTTCTCTCCGTTCCACATTCTCGTTTTCTTTCTTTTTCGTTTGTTTGTTTCAAGTCTTTTACAATCTAATCAATCCTATTGTGTGTGTGCCATCTAGCGGAATGATTTTCAACTAATTGATGCGTTTAATTATAAGAAAGTATCACGCCATCTCTGTATTTGAGAATTGAAACCTTTAATGCGAATTTTATTCTTTAAAAAATAAATTAACTTCCTACTGTCCTTACTATGATGGAAATATATCTTGGGAGGGCCTGGTTCATCAGTGGTGAACCCTTCCTGCGGTTTCGTTATTTAAATCTACCCTCTACCTTTATTTCTATTGAAGCTCCATATTTATATAATCGAGTATTTTTGCTATTACCAAAGCAAACTCCGAATGACATGTATATCCCTATATTTACATATTTTCAAATCAATATTTATTTACACACTAGCCCTAAATGACCCTGGCTTCTCCTTGGTTCTTCCCGAGTTCGCCCAACGAATGTTTATGCCTAGTAGTTATGATATATAGGAAATAGTTAATATATCGCTATACTCATTTTTTCCCAAAGTATGCAAATTTGTTTTTGGGATAATTTGTATAGCTCTTTTGATTAACTTATATATCTTCATCAAGCTACATCTGAATACTTTAATGATGGATTAAGTAGTTTTGGCGAGGGAGTAACGCAGATCTATTTAGCATTTGATTTATATGGATATATGGATTTACAAATAACATATTTACATAGTGTGGTAGGATGGATTTACAAAGGATCATATTGTGATCATAGACCAAGCAATATATTCTATCGGAAGTTAACAGCTCAAATAACAATAGAGTTGGAGTGAGAGTAATGAGGAAAAAAGGAAAATATTTTGAAGAAGCGAAGTCGACCAATCAAATATGACGTTTAGTAAATTTATGAATAAAGGAATAAAAGAAAGATATCAAAGTCCTGGGCAAGTTAATTGCCAAAGTTGAGACAGTCCCCGATATTTCTTCCATTTATATCCCTTGTAGAGATATTGGAAATTATAACTACGATCGATATCAGATCAAGTAATGCTCAGTCTTTGAATTTCTCTCCCTGCACAGTACATGGAATAATGGAGAAATTTGCAACTATGTGCTAGGTTTGTCTAATTGCTTTCTCTACAATTACAATTATTTTATTTCAAAAGCGCTATATCCCGCAAGGGATACTTGCGCCAAACAAGGAGAGAAGTCTATTTACATGAGTTATTTACATTATTCAACGAATAAAAACATTAGAGATCCAGATTTTGTAGAAATTTTAGAATGTATTTACAAAATGAATTGAACTTTAGATATGAATTTTTATTGGAAATCAAATCGTTTAATTCATAAACAACTAGTTCATTCTTCATTCTATAATCTTGAAATGCTGGGCAGTCGATCAGTAGATGTCTTGAGGTTTGTTCCTCCATACCACAAAAGCAACTTGAATCCTCCACTGCCTTTATTCTATTTAAAAAACTTTTGAAATTTCCGTGGTTTGTAACAAATTGAGTATTATAAAAATTTGGACGAAAGTATTTAGGGATTTCTTGAGGAAAAAAGCTTAAGAAAGTATTATTTGCTTCGTTTTTCAGAACATTCATTCTTGATTTGAGAAAGGTATCTATAATTCCTGGAATAAATGGGTCATAAATTTGTTGATCATCTGTGGATAAGTTTCTCAGATCAGATATCATGATTCTGGATTCGATAAAGTCTGAGATCAGAGGAATGTTGGCCAAACTATGAACACAGCTATATGATGTGGATTTATAGGCTTGTATACACCATGTCAGTATTTGATATTGGGTTGAATTTAATTTTTGTAAACATTTTTTATTTAAATATTTGAACCAAATTTCGGCTCCATATGTAAGTATTGGTCTAAAAATGGATTTATATAAAGTTAGCCTTTTCTGGGTGCTTAGACCCCAAGATTTCCCGCAAATTGAGAAAAGATAATTTTTAAAACGTTTTGTACGATTTACTATTTCTTCTATGTGGTATGTAAAATTTATTTTGTTTTTTCTTCTGTGATTTGCAATTATTATTCCTAAAATTTTGGTCTTCAGAGTTGGTATGATTATTTCATTATTAAATTTGATTGGGATTTTTTCTTTGTTATGTAAATAAAGTATATTAGTTTTTTCTAGACTTATTTCAAGTTTGTTACTCTTACACCATACATCAATCGTATTTAATGCCTGTTCTATAACTAATTTCAGGTCTTTGCAATTGTTGTGCCAGCATATAATTGAAACATCATCCGCATAACATACCACTTCACTATTAGGAACTTGATATTTGATCAAAAGATCGTTTAGTAATATTATCCATAGTAGTGGAGATAGCGGGCCACCCTGCGGACATCCCTTTGTAATTTGTTTATTTATTGTTAAGTTCTCATATGTAAATTTCGTTTTCCTCGATTTGAAATATGATTGAATAGTCCTTATTAAACTTTCCGGCAAATTATCTTCATCTATTATTTTTAAAATCGCAGGCCACCATGCGTTATCAAAGGCTCCCGCAATATCTATTGTGACCAGAGCTGTCAGTTCTTTGGTTTTGTGTTCCATTATTATATCGATTATATTATTCAAGGCTGTAATAGTAGATTTTGACTTGATGAATCCATGCTGTTTGGGACTTAATAAATTGTTTTGCATATAATATTCATAAATTTTCTTTTTAATAACTTTTTCGTAGATCTTAGACAGATTAGATGTTAACGAAATAGGTCGATAGCTTTTTATTGATTCGACGTTAGATTTGTTTGGTTTCATTAGAATTTTTAAAACTGTCGTTTTCCATTCCCTTGGAAAATATCCCATCTGAATACATTTATTTAATAACGAATGTAGCACCGGAAGTATCAGAGTCTTTGAGTATTTTATCATGTTATTACTGATATTATCTTGACCTGGTGACTTTTTAACATTGGTATTGTCAATTAGATATTCTATTTCTTCGGTATCAATATGGATAGCGCTTGCATTCCTTAGAAAAGGTTCGTAACTTCTAACCAATTCTTGTTGTTGGTTGTCTTGATCAATTCTGTCATCTGCAATTAATACATTTATTATGTCTGTAATGCGTTTTTCTTTTTCTGATTCTTGATTGTTGTCTATAATGGGAAGTCCTTTTTGCTTGTTTGAGGATTTGAGCTTTTTGAAAATTTTATATGCGTTACCAAAAGGATCATTTGATTCATTTTCTTCGATGAAAATTTTCAAACTATTTCTCTTTGCTTTCTTTATCATATTATTAAATTTGTTTCTGACTTGTTTAAAACTTGTTGCATCGATAGTCTTACTGTGATAAAATAAGTTTCTTACATAATGAAAATGTGTTTTCATTAGTTTAAGTTCTTTATTCCACCATTTTATACCTGCATCATATGCGTAGTTGTTTGATTTTACTTTTAATGATTTGTAAGCTGCTTCTATTATGTTATACGTGAGTTTGTTTACAACTTTATCAATATCCGTGCAATTTTCCACCATATCTGCCTCATTCTTTAATTTGATAAATTCTTGATACTTGAGATTTTTGGAGAAATTTGTCCAGTTGGCGTGTTTTTCATTGAATTTCCATGTAGAATTCTGTTTATCTTTTATATAATTAAATTTTGAGTGAATTTCAAATTGAATTGCCAAATGATCAGAAATATTCGTCAGTGATGAGGTGGTCCAATGTCTGATCATATTTATTGAAAGTCTATTCGAGATTGTTAGATCTACTATACTTGCACCTCTACATGTTGGAGTTTTATCGTTGTGAATGTACAAGTGATTTTCATTTATTATTGTTTGCAATTTGTAACCATTTGAATTTGTTATTTTATCGAACCAGATTGGATGACGGGAATTGAAATCTCCGCATAGGACTATAGGGTTATTTGAATAAGTATTAATCAAGTTTCTTATAAAATCTAAGTGAGTATCATTACAGGAATTGGGATGCAAGTAAAAATTTGCGATTACTACAAACGAATTTGAGGTTATGACAGATATTGCAGTACAGAATTGATTCGTAAAATTATCTAATTTTTTGAATTTTATATTTTTATTTACAATGATTGTTGCTGTGTAAATAATTTCTGAAGTCTTTGAATAAATTATTGGTGAGTCTAAATCAAATATAACCTGTTTATTTAAAACATATGGTTCTTGAAGTAATATAATATCGGGTGGATTATTATTCGTTGAAATTGTAAGTTCGTTTAAAGCTGTCATACTTTTTCTAATATTCTGTTGTAAACATTTTATGTTTCCTCTATATGGTAGAGCAGTGATCACCATGACTACAAATAACTAAATTCGTTATTCATTCCTCTTCTGAACCGATGAGATATTGAGTTCTTCTCACTGTTCTATCAACCTGCAATTTATATTGAGGACAGTCATTTGTATTTGGTTTATGGTTAATCGGACTATTCCTAAGTCTTGGATTCTTTGAACAGTTATGACATTTTAGCTCTTTAGTACAGACGTGATTGCCCTGGGTTCCACATATGCAACATATTTGTACATTTGGACATTCTTTTGTTTTATGGTCTGGATTAAACTGAAAACAATTTTGGCATTGTTTTACTAGGATTTTATCTTGTATCTGACAACGTTCTAGGTCTGTATAAAATGTATTGTTCATTCTTTTCATAAGTTGATAGGCTTTTGGGGAAACTCTCAGGACTATGTTTTGGGTTGGTGTGTTAGATTTCATTACGAATAATATCTTGATTTCATCTTCCATTCCGTTCAGCTCCTGATTCATATTGCAAATCGTATTTACAAATGTGGCTGTATCAGTTAGTTTGGAAACGTTTTTCACCACCACTGTTGGATCTCTTTGCTTTGGAACAAAAATTTTGCTGATTGTTTTTAATTCCTCAGATTTGTTCAATTCCTCTTGAAGTGAATTCATCTCTGTCATATTAGGCAATTTTATAATTACTGCGCTTCTTGTGTTAAACATTTTGTTGATTTTTATCTTTGTGCCCTTGTCTCTAATTTTCTTTATATCCTTAGAAATAGCCTGTATAATGGTTGAAGTAGGTTCATTGTTGGCTGGTGTTGCCATAAGCGTGAATTCTCTATTTTGAATTTGCTGATGTTTTACGATCAAATCTGATACATTTTCTCTTTTTGCAATTTGTGCATAAGAAGGTCTATAAACTGAAATATCCTTTTCTATTTTATCAATCCTGCTGTCCATTACCTCTTTGATGGCTTCGGTTATTGTTTCTAGTTCAAATTCCTTTTTTATTTCTGTTATGGAGGAAATACCATCTTTTATTTGGTTTATATTTGTGCCAAGAAATGTCAGATCATTTTTGGTTAAATTTTTTTGAGTACTTTTAAATTTATTTGTGAAGTATTCAAGAACTTCATCAAGTTTTAATTTAATTGAATCTACAGCTGATTCCATTTATTTAGTTTCGTATAAGAATCTAAAATAAAGAGCAGTAAATTTGCATATTTTTATAAAATGAAATTTTTTGCTATTGGAAATTATAACTACGATCGATATCAGATCAAGTAATGCTCAGTCTTTGAATTTCTCTCCCTGCACAGTACATGGAATAATGGAGAAATTTGCAACTATGTGCTAGGTTTGTCTAATTGCTTTCTCTACTAGGAATGGATTTACTTAAACTCGCATTATAAATCTTTCTGGTAATTCGCTATTTACACTTGTGAGAAGTAAAAGGTATTTTATTCTTTTTACCGTTAGGATTTTTTATCTCAGAGAATACATTGACACATTTGTTTGTTTTCTTTACACAGTGAATGTGCGAGTAACAGTTGGTGACATTATCTGCCATTTATTTGCATATTCCGCACCATATCCCATATTCAACGACATATTTTCATTTTTTGCCACAAATTTTCATATTCCATTACATATATGCATAGTCAACAGTAAATTTGCATAGGCTCCAACATATTTTCATAGTCCTCAACATATTTGTATATGCCACGATATATTTGCATATTCCAAGCATATATTTGCATATTCCAAGCATATATTTGCATATTCCAAGTATATATTTGCGTACCTTATTGCCGAAGTCTCCACCAGATGAATGTCTCCCGCCCCTCCCTTTGAGGAACCCCCCGTCCCACAAAGCGAGGACGTGACACAAAGAACGGCTTTATTCACAGGACACTTTTTATGCGACTGCCGCTAAAAACTTAGCTGCGATATTGTGCGGCTTATCGGAGAAAGAAACTGCGTGGCCGGATCTGGATTTTTCTACTCGGGAGTGGAGAGAAAAATTATTTACAAATCCATTTCTAGACCTAAAAGCCCGTGAAAATATCGAAGAATCAAATATTCTCAGTTTGCCATTTAAAAAAAAGCTGCTTTTGAATAATGCGACTTTTTCCTTTTTTTTTTGTATTTATAAGTACGTTTGGATTCTTAAATAGAGCGTAATTTTTCCCTCCAACTTTCAATATCCTTTCAGAATTTCCCCAGAAGCGCCCAATAGAATGCGGTTTAATCCAAGCCAAAGATTTGGGACCTTTCGAAAGAAATTTCCGTTTTTTAAAAGGATTTTTTTCTTTCATCGCGTTTAGCTTGGCGTCACAACTTTATTCCGCCGACTGTATTCTTCCCTGCCGTCGAGAATTAGTGAAATATTTGCGATTAAAATATGTCTTATTTACATATTCGCCGTGAGACATAATTGCATATCTCCTCTTAAAGCTGTATAAATTGAATTTTCCCATAACTTTCCATATTCCGATATGATTATCTCCATCAACATCACATGACACCTTAGTTCCTCGTCAATTAAAACGTTTATTATAATAATGCCGAACATAATTGCATATCTTCCTCTAAAGTTATGCAAATTAATTTTGATCATACACTTCAGCTCTCCCGACACTCCATATTATCCTAGGGCAGGGGTCGGCAAACTTTTGAGTCGGAAGAGTCAAAAATTGCAATTTACAAAGTTTTTAAAGAGCCATAATTTTTTTCTTTCTAACAATAAATAGTACTAGCATAAATAATATTTACGTATGGAACTATATAAACAGCTTCACATCCGAAGAGCCTCATGTGACTCGCGAGCCGCAGTTTGCCGACCCCTGTCCTAGGGAAACCCACGATAATTGAAACATATTTCTGGGTATAACATTTCAATACCACCAGGTCACGAGTTCGAATCTCCCTCCGCAACTGACTTTTATTTTAGTCCCAGAAAGTAAAGACCATCTCTCTCGTCAAAATGGACTCTATAGACCGTCAATCAATCGGCTTTGGAAAACTCACGATATCCACAAAGGATTCATGAAATCTTCAGAATTTGCCAAAGTAGCTAAGCCAACTCGATAAAAACCTATGCTAATGAAAGTTTTCAAAACTCTCCCTGAAATTCCAATATGTTTCCATCCAAATATTTATACCACTCAAGTATAACATTTAGGAATTTTTTTGTCAATTTTTGACATCGGAGCAGAGGAAGATCCAAGTCGTGGTTTCGATTCGCACTATAGAAGCCATCTGCTGCTAGAATGGCCACTGTTCCAAGACAACACGGCATTGTCTTTACAGAGATGTAAGTCTTTGTTGTGAACAAAAGTAATGTATGTAAAATTCAACAAGCTGAGTAAGTGCATATATGATAAACAAAAATATAATCTAATGTAATTTCTTTCTTTAATACAACATTATGAGCTTTTATATGCAAGTTGCAAGTAAGAGCTAGTTATATGTAAATATGTTGTAATTGACCCCTATATAACGCCGGAATACCATGTGTGTTTTACTTTAAATAATAATAAAGCTGTAAACAAAACCAACAAGAGCTCGTGGAAGAAAATTCGAACTCGACCGCATGTCTTCTTCAGTAGAGCTCCACTCGACCATCGACAAAACCTCTATGCAAATAAGAACAAGTGTTGCTCAAACTTGATTTGCATATAACTGGCGATATGCAACAATTATTAAGTGTGTTAAAAGTATAAGAAGCTAAAACTATATTTTTCTCATGTTATATCTCTCTCAACCATAGTATATATACTTGTATATAGGGAGGGGGGATGATATTCATATACCAACAAAAATACCACCTCTCCCTTTAAAAATGTATTAAGACAGTGCATTTTGGTTATCACCCCAGTACAAAACGTAAAGGTGGTGATAACAAATGAGCCACAACACCACTTTTGGCAAATTCAGACAAACCTGTATGCCATGGGCTATGGCCCTCAAGGACGAGTTCAACTTCCTGACATCCTACGAGGGAAGCTATGATATTGTCGAATTGGACAAAAATGTGTTTTAAGCTGGTGAAGTAACGCGCTCTTTTTCATAATAGAATACAACATAAAGTTGGAGGAGGATGTCTGAATTTGTCAAAACTGGTGTTGGGGCTCATTCGTTATCACCCACTTTGCGTTTTGTACTGGAGTGATAGCCCAAAATTCATTTTAAAGGGGTATATTGGCATGCCAGTTTTATTCGCGCTCTGATTGGTTGTTCACTATCACGTGACCTCAATAATCCAATCAGCGCTGTGTTTCTTTAATGTTGCATTTAACAACGTAATTCTCTATTAATTAAAATAACACGGGTTTTATTCAACGAATATATCTTTTATGTTTTAAATATTTTTGCTATTCTATATTTGTATGTTTACTAAACATGTCAGGGTTGTATTGAGGAATCAAATATGAATATCAGGCTTTTTAATATCTTGGTATTGAAAGCGCTTTGATTCTCTTATTCTGTAATGGTACATTTTAGCGACGTGAGGGATTCTATTACATCGACCCACACATGTTTAGGCTTGTTGAACTGTTCCGTCGCACATGTGACTAACTATAGGACAGACTGGAAAACTTCGCTGAAAAGACCTATAACCGTCAAACCATTTTTTAAAAAAGGAATCGGGCGAGCGCCAGCTGATGTGGGAATATTCCAGAAAGAATGTCCGGAGACTAAGCAGGACAATTTAATTTGGCCATCTAGGCAGTAATAGAGTTTAGGGCCGTATGGAATTTCTCCATAATTCATTGATCAGACCTTCCTCTCTTTATTGTCTCGTCAGCACTTTCTACCAGGCATTTTATACTAGCAATAAAACTTACTTGCATCTCGAGCAACTCGGAGTTGATGATGGCTTGCACCATCTATCGGAGTTTTTCTTTTTTAAATATTCAATAGTATTGGCTATTGATGAAAGACAACAGTCTGAAACGCGTACGTAGTTAGCTATTCTTGATTTATTGGGAAAGGTTATTTGGCCCAAATTATAGAATATTGAAAAAACCAACGATAAAATGATATTAAATTCCGATAGATGGCGCAGGCCATCAGTAACTTTCAATTTCACGATATATCGAAGGAGATACAATTTTTTCTCAATTTAACCAGCTTATCCCTTTACAATTTCACTTTTGTATATTATTGTTATTGTTTCATAAAACTTACTTTTCAATTTACGATTTATCTCTATAGAATACAAGAAAGATTTAACACGGCAAATTTAAACTTTCCCTCAACTATCATCTATATATATATATACACTCATGGAGACAAAACTTAAGGAAGTTGTACCTTTTACCATGTATATCGAGATTCAGATCATAACTCTGAAAGATATTACAGTGACTTTTATTGAAGACACACGAGATTCCCAAGTGTGAACAAAATTGCCTCTTGTCTCCTTTAAAAATAGATGACATACGACATCAAAGACTTTCCACTTCCTATAGTTTTGTCCATGATATTGTATATTAACTTAGGAGACTCGTTTTAAAAGACAACTGGGAGTTACCAATATATAAATCTATCTTTGTTAACCATATAATCCCTTCGGTGGTGATGGTGTCTTGTCCATAATCCCTTCGGTGGTGATGGTGTCTTGTCCATAATCCCTTCGGTGGTGATGGTGTCTTGTCCATAATCCCTTCGGTGGTGATGGTGTCTTGTCCATAATCCCTTCGGTGGTGATGGTGTCTTGTCCATAATCCCTTCGGTGGTGATGGTGTCTTGTCCATAATCCCTTCGGTGGTGATGGTGTCTTGTCCATAATCCCTTCGGTGGTGATGGTGTCTTGTCCATAATCCCTTCGGTGGTGATGGTGTCTTGTCCATAATCCCTTCGGTGGTGATGGTGTCCTGTCCATAATCCCTTCGGTGGTGATGGTGTCTTGTCCATAATCCTTTTGGTGGTGATGGTGTCCTGTCCATAATCCCTTCGGTGGTGATGGTGTCTTGTCCATAATCCCTTCGGTGGTGATGGTGTCCTGTCCATAATCCCTTCGGTGGTGATGGTGTCTTGTCCATAATCCCTTCGGTGGTGATGGTGTCTTGTCCATAATCCCTTCGGTGGTGATGGTGTCTTGTCCATAATCCCTTCGGTGGTGATGGTGTCTTGTCCATAATCCCTTCGGCAAAATTATAAATAAAATAAAATTCGTGCTGAAGGAAGAGTTTATTTTTATATCGCGGTAATACAAGCTTTCGAGAGTAACTGTCCTTCGACAGTCAAAGTTGAATTTTCTTTTATTTATAAATCTATCTTTATGTAAAATGTGTTGATAGTTGGAAAGAAGCGTTTGCATGTTAGGTCCCCACAATATCTGACCTATACCACATAGAGAGTTAGGTCTGTGGAATGAGACTGTGTGTCGGCCTCATAATATGCAAATTAACCTGATATATATAGAAATGGATATTTTGCAGGGAGGATATTGATCTATATAGAAATGATGGTCCCGTTAAAATGACGTCAAAACTACACGCCACAAGAATAGTTTCAATTGTAACGCTTTCAGCAAAGATACTAAACTAAACATATAGCTATCTATGAAAAAAATAATAGAAAAAAAAGTGAGTCAGGTGTTGATATTAAAAATAAAGAAAGCATATCCTGACCACGAGCACATGTGTTTTTTTTTTTTTTTAGATAGCAGAGCGCCATCTAGCGGTGCAAAAATAAACTAAACGTTTAGTTTATTTTTGCTCCACTAGATGGCTTCTGCTATCTAAAAAACCACATGTGCTCGTGGTCAGGATATGCTTTCTTTATTTTTAATAGCTATCTATTTACCAACATTTTCAATATTTTTCTTTACTGATCACAAATAGGTTTTTCTAAATAAATTATTAATTAATTATAATATTATAATTTTTATCAATGGTATTTATTAACCGTTTCATATATATCTCCTATATCAAATAAATTTACTGGCAATGCGTTTCTTTTTTAAATCTCTACAGACCTTACTGCAAAGATATGATTTAATGAATGAGAGGGCTTGGCTCATCAGTAGTGAACCCTCTCAGCGGTTTCGCCAAATTAATCTCTAGACCGCTCTACTATTGTATTGGACTGGTTTTGTTATATACCCTGCATTTTCTATGGAAGGCAGCTAAATGGTGTTTAGTGAACTATGGACATAAGCTTATAGGTCTGTAGAGGTACATACATATAAATTTCAAGGTATTGCATCGAGCAAAGCTCTTCCGCGCAAAACATGTTTTCATAACCATTATATATTAGTAAATTAAATTTTATTGCCCTCTATCGTTAAAATTTTACACAAATAAATTTACTGGCAATGCGTTTCTTTTTTAAATCTCTACAGACCTTACTGCAAGGATATGATTTAATGAATGAGAGGGCTTGGCTCATCAGTAGTGAACCCTCTCAGCGGTTTCGCCAAATTAATCTCTAGACCGCTCTACTATTGTATTGGACTGGTTTTGTTATATACCCTGCATTTTCTATGGAAGGCAGCTAAATGGTGTTTAGTGAACTATGGACATAAGCTTATAGGTCTGTAGAGGTACATACATATAAATTTCAAGGTATTGCATCGAGCAAAGCTCTTCCGCGCAAAACATGTTTTCATAACCATTATATATTAGTAAATTAAATTTTATTGCCCTCTATCGTTAAAATTTTACACAAATAAATTTACTGGCAATACCTCTACAGACCTATAAGCTTATGTCCATAGTTCACTAAACACCATTTAGCTGCCTTCCATAGAAAATGCAGGGTATATAACAAAACCAGTCCAATACAATAGTAGAGCGGTCTAGAGATTAATTTGGCGAAACCGCTGAGAGGGTTCACTACTGATGAGCCAAGCCCTCTCATTCATTAAATCATATCTTTGCAGTAAGGTCTGTAGAGATTTAAAAAAGAAACGCATTGCCAGTAAATTTATTTGTGTAAAATTTTAACGATAGAGGGCAATAAAATTAATAAAATTTAATCTCCTATATCAATCAATAACGTTTTATTAAGGCCTTCATTCCTATATTCCCCTGGGAGAGATATACAGTAATTGGATGGAGACAAAAGAGGAAGAAAGAAATCCGGATATACCAAGTTATATGGTAAATATGTATATATATATAGCTTTATAATTATAATGTTATATATACACAGAAGTTGTCTGGGTAGGTACACATTCTTCTGTTCTTTACACTTTATAATAGTTCTATATAAATGCGATGTCTCAACTCTGAAACTGTTGAGATTTTTCAACAAAATTGTTCAAAACTTCAAGGGAGGAATAAATCCAAATATTCTTTCAGGTTCTTTTCTCAAACCTCCTTGGAATTACACACAAGAGCAAAAAAATCAAGAATTTATTAATTTATTATTCAGTAATCTGTTTCATCAGAAGTAATATAAAGACTTGGAATAGATTGGGTGTCGTTCTCGATCCGTCCATAGAACGGGCTAGTAGTGTTAGAATACTTCTTCATCTCAAGACAATATTGGTTGGGCAAACATCCGCTCGGTTTTAATAAACATAACTGGTTAACCCTAGTTCTCTCACTTAGACAAGTGTTAACCCTGATCTCTATAGAGAACATCGGTCAGAGAAATTCCCAACTACTATTTTATATTTCTTGGAAATAAAGATACTTCGGCCACAGTAAATCGTTTTATTACCTCGACGTTTTGACAAAAATATTTTGTCCTCGTCAGGAGCAAACAAAAATTATAAGATTTTGACGAGGACAAAAGATTTGTGTCGAAACGTCGAGATAATAAAAAGATTTACTGAGCGAAGTATCTTTATTTCGAAGAACTATGAATGCCGGCCAGGCAGCCTCTATCTTTATGATACTATTTCATAGTCTTGTAGATCATTTGTTGGCTGGAAGTTTGTTTGGAAGTATATATGGCCACCAATTGTTTAGTTAATTCCCGCTGTTTCAGTGACTGGCTGTCCTCAGGGGAATGGTTTTATAGTACAAATGTGCGTGCGGTTGATATTTAGGATTAAAAAAGGTACCTCTCCCTTTAAATAAATACACGGGGGAGGAATGATATAAACACTTAATTTTACACATCCTCAACCCGGGATAGAATCCCGTATTGGACACCTTTTTTATGAAGAAACAACAACTCCATATTGTCCCCTGAGATTATGCAAATAAGTCTAATCACACCATTCAGTACAAATAACCAAACGGGGATCTGATATCTTGAAATTTAAAAAAAGTCGAACTGCGCTTTCTATGCATGTGTAAATATGTGGTGCAGTAGGGCAGTCGCAAACAATTCCATCATTCAACAGATGCAAGGTTTGGAGGCCTCGTCCACTCGCCATGTGTAAGTAGTCTGGACAAAGACCCGGTACTGGACGAAATAATAATAAAACAAAGTAGAGACGGAGGAGAGGCGTCTCTGTAATAATAAAGTATGTCACAGGGCAAACAACAGCAACAGTATTTAAGTCACCAATAAAATCCATCAATTGTTATCCAGGACCATAAATTCATCCTGACAGAGCAATAAATTAAATTCAGTAAATGTTAAAATATTCTAAAGAAATAAAATGAGAAAGCCTTTCATATTTTATGTAATAATTCAAAACGTTAAAAGAATTTATCTTTTTTTTTTTAACTGCGCGCTAAGTTGCTATTAATAACAGTTGAAATATGTCGTAACGTTTACGTATTGTGTGTCCACACCTATTCCCAATGTCATTGTTTAATAATTATAGCACTTCTCTCTCTCACCTCATTCTTTATTTAATCTCGTAGAAAATTCCATATAAATTACATAGTAAGGTTTTTCTTGAATCCATACGTTTTAACGCAGTAGAGTTACAACATTTATTTTAGATGTGAAATTGTTAATTTTATAGAAATTAATAAAGAGATATTTATATAACTCGGCTTCCTGGAGCGCAGAACGCTAACTACCTGGTAGAAATTAATAAAAAATTAACAAGAAGAATGTTTTTATTGTGAAAAGCAAGCTTTCAAGCTTGTCAGAGATACACGAGGAGAAATATTTTCACAATAAAAAATATTCTTGTTAATTTCTACAAGCATATGGTGTTATTAACGGCGTGATAAACAAAAATAATGTAAATAATTCATTACTAATGAAAATCCTACGCACAATTAACAAATTTCAACTATGTGAAAATAGTATAAAATTGAAATTATACTGGGAACAGCTGGATAAATTAAGAAAAAAAAGGGCATCTCCTGATCGTGTAAATAAAAGTTTCTGATGGCTTGCGCCATCTGTCGGAATAAATATCAACTAATCATTGGTTTTTAATTTATTTTTCTTAATTTTTAGCTAGTTTTGTTAGTAAGTCTTAAACAGGGGTCATGTAAATTTTCTGTTGAAGATTTTGCGTGAAGTCAAGCTAGATATAGAAACAACAAAAAAAATGGCGATTCCATTTATCAAAGCAGAAGAAAACATGATACATAATAAATAAAATGCTATTTGATTTTATTCAACCTGAAAATGATATATAGGGAACAATAAAAATAGTCGTTTTTATTATTTCAGATGATATCATATTGTACACAAAATGGCGATTTATTTTATCTCACCAGACGATGAGATCATATGGCGGGAAAAATGGCGATTGATTTTATCGCAGCAGCCGATGATATCGTGTGGCACAAAATGGCGATTGATCTTATCTCAGCAGAAGATAATTAGAGGGTGATAATTGGATTGTTAGGCCTAATTGAATAAGAGTCTCAACATATAACGAAGCTCCCTGATTGGCTGAAACATTTTTTAATGGTCGTCCGCGATAAATAGATGAACTATTTACAGCTAAGTTCTTAATAATATTAGTAACACGCACGCAGCTTTTTTCCTAACTATTTCTATTTACTAAGTGATTAAATAATTAACTAATTTTCAAAACTTCTAACAGATGGCACGGTTTTTTAAAACCATATTTCCTGGTTAAATTTATCCATTTAAAAGATAGCTCCATTTTTTGTATAAAAAGGTTGAGATATATTTAAAAGAAATGCTGACACCATAAAATTATCTTTAAGCGATAATTTAGTTTACAAAATGGCGTCAAAAACATCAGGGAAAATGGAGGGAATTCACTTCCACAGGGGGCGAGTAAAGAACGCCTTTGTCTTCATTTTAAAGAAAAATATTTAAGCAACACTGGAGCTCGCTTGGCGTAGCATGAAACATCGTCTGCCGGCCTATCCATCTTGAGCGCTGACACTTTACATAGTTGGTCGTCTGCGACAGTGTGCAAAGTTGGCGCACGTATGCAACTGGGTCAGGTGATAGAACTCCTGGGATAGCGTTGTTTGACGCCTCTTCTCTTTTATTTTCAAAATACGAAAATGTTTTTTAAAATATTATTTTCATTTTTAGATATATTTGTAAAAATTACAAAACTTATTTCAAGAGCATTTTATTTTCTATATAATACCTTAGTAAATGTTTGCTTAATTTAGGAAAAGTTTGGCCTTGAATTAAAAAGAAAAGCCTTCTAGTTAATAAAATCAACTGAGACTTGCTGATTTTATTGATTTTTAATTTCCGTAAAAAATTGTTCAATAGCCTTTCTTGAAATATTGATTTAATATATGTGATGTGCGTATTTATTGCCCCTGTGTTTTACATTTATTTTCAGTTATTTAAAAAATATTGACTATCTAATATTCTGACAGATTATGCCTTATATTTGCTCTCTAGTAAAATATAATATTTCGACTATTTTATCCCCATATAAGTTTCTGTTTCTATTCGCTTTCTGGTTCCCGGGTAGTTCTGCGCTCCAGGAACCTGGGTTATAAATATCTCTCTTTGATTTCTAGCTTACATTTTCTAATCCTTTCTTGAAGTGTTTTTAAATGTTTTAAAGAGTTTCAATCACAAATGGATCAAAGTGTTAAATCAATGAAAGCACACCTCCTGATTGTGTAACTGGATGTATCTCACGGACAGCTATCAGAAAAATCACCAACTGATCGTTGATTTTAAAATGTTGATATTTCTTTAATAAGCTATAAATGCGCATTCAAAATGTTTCAATATTTTGATTCACAATTATAGACGCGCGGTGGAGGAATGTTTGGGATAAATTTACGGTGAAAACTTCCTCGGAATCTATCAATCGTATGTGGGCTGATGTACAATGTTTACACACACACACACACAAAGCTTTATTAAGACCACCGGTCTTATACAGATTCACCACAGGAAGAAATAATAGATGGAGCTCCTATGTACAATGTTTACATATTTGGTCTCACTGTCCCACCGCTTCAAACGTTGGCGTAAGGAAACACAACTTTGAAGATAAGAAGAGCACAATAACCAATACCAGAGTAGATAATAACGTCTCTGTTATTTACATATTTACCTTTGTTTTGTTTATGGAAACCACTCGGTGTATGACACGAGTAATGTTGCCAACCCAGCCAAGCTACAGCAAGGTGTAACACAGAATGAAGAAATATTCCGCCGATAGATGGCATCAGCAACATTCAGTTACAGTATGTGACCTTTCATAATCTCCTCCATTCGTCCATTTTGTCCAGAAAACTTAATTTCGAGTCACCTGTTTCTTACGTAATATCTTCATGATCGTCTTTAACTTTTTTAGAAAATAAATGATAACTTCACAACACACCGATATTTCTGACAAAAATCTCTCAATTATTTATAGCCATTACAACCGATTTATTTTTATAAAAAGTCAGCCTCTCAATACGCCTTAAACGGCTATTTTCTTAGCTTGAAAAATATACAATTTTATAGTCTATTCCAGACCTTCGCGGTCTCCTAGAAGTCTGATGTTTTGTACACTTGCGTTGTTAGCTTGATTGAATGAGCGTACGAAGTGGTAGACATGTACGTGGTCTGGAAGTATATTTTTAAATCGATCATAAAATTTTAAAAGAAATTAGGGCATTCCCGACAAGCCAGAAGTCATAAATTTTGTAGACTTGCATTGTTAGCTGGATTGAGCAAGTGTACAAATTTTCAGACTTCTATGTAATCTGGAGGTATATTTAAAACTCGATCACAAAATTTGAGAGGAAATATAGAAATTATTCCAGTCCTGATCACAACTTCAGATCCTTACGTCAAAGAAACGGCTGAGCTTATTTTTTCTCGTTTGAAAAGAAAATCTCTCGTCTATTCCCGACGGCCACCTACCTAGCAGTCAGAATTGTGTACACTGGCAATGTTAGCTGGATTGAACTAGTCTATTAAATATCAGACTTCTACGTGGTCAGGAATGACCACAAAATATGTTAAAAATTGAAACGAAATATAAAAAAAAAATAGTCTATTACCCAGAAGTCTTAAATGTCATCAAATTATATTGTCATCAGTTTAGAACAAGCGTACCAAATTTCAGACTTCAAAAATGTGATTATAAGATTTTGTAGGACGGACGGATAGACATGGAAGCTTAATAATAAAAGCGTTTTTAAAAAATCCTTGGAAGGGGCAGAGAGCGCTATATGTTATTGCTTGATTGCATAATTTCGTTTTGCTGTTTTAGTTGCATAACTTCGCCAAAAGACCTTTAAAAATGTCCAACAGACCACGTCTTCGTTAAATTCCGAGGGTTAATTTTATAATTGGCATCGTTTGGCAAGTTTCACAAGTGCGCGCGCAAAACACGCAGCCGGACTGAATGTAATTAAACGGAACTCGGAGCAAATTACCGAAGTTCCAAGACTTTTACATATTTACATAATTAAAACTGGGATTCTAAATGCATGGTTGGTAGTCGGGCGGCGCCCAGGAACATGGGTTCGCACCCGAAAAGATAACTTTTTAAATATATGTTTTTTCGATTTTTTTTTTCCAAAAAATGCTGCTAGAGAGATATTTATAACCCAGGTTCCTGGAGCGCAGAACGCCAACTACCCCCCAAATATATGCATATTGGGCATAAAGATTGTTGAAGCTTTTTCAATAAAAATTCTTTTAAAATGATTAATCCGCAGAATATTCGCCATCAACTTCAATTATTGCCTCCGAGATTTTCGAGACGGTGAACGGTCCAGATCGAAGTTTTTGGCTGACATTCTCGTTGTAAGAATTTTAAATATTTTTGACGCCTATGTTTCTTTTTGAAATAAAATAAGTATCTACTACCTTCACTGCAATGGAAAAATATGAATGGCCTGGCTCATCGGGGTGAACCCTCTCCTAGCGGTTTCACCAGTTTGATTCTCGTTGCCG
>CP092884.1:64505736-64536007 GCA_030710605.1 Cordylochernes scorpioides
ATACATAGCAAGAGTCTATTTACATGTCCAGATGATAGCTAAGTGATATATTCAACTTGACTAATTTGCAAGTCTGGGATTGTTCTGTTATTTTTTTTTAAAGGCAATATTTTATATTTTAAAATATTTATTTTATCATCGTTTTTAGAATGACTTTCAGTTTTTGTTGTAAATATGTGTAGTTAACATATCTATCCCGGGTAGTTGGCGCTCTGCGCTCCAGGGAGTATGAAAATAATTAATGTGTAATTTTTCTCCAATTAATTAAAAATAAAAACTACTTGATAGTAAATAATTATCTTTCTTTTATCACGACTGCACCCTAAATCTTTTATCTTATTAATCCTTTATCTAACAACAATGTATATATACATGTATTTAAAAAAAAATTCTATCTATATGTGAATAGACGATTGTTTTGGAATTAGAACCCATTAGGTTAATGAATTTATTTTTTAAAACATGCGAGTAGACACTTGTATTAGTATAAATTACTAACTTGGGTCTAGTTACATTGAGTGAGCTGATTTACCACAACAATGGGTTGTTTTCTACTCCAAATAAGACGAAGGTGGTCCTATCGGTGGTGAAAGATGTGGAGACGATTTCTGGAATACGAAGGAAGTCATAGATAACTGACAAACTACAGCATTATACCGCTGCAACAAGAATAAAATTATTACACAATCACAAAGGTCTGACGCATTCATCCGGGGTTGTCGCAACCATCAATTACTGCCTGTATACTCCTGATCACTTTTCTACTTATTTACAAACAGGAAGAAATGACTAGAATAGCAGGATTTTTTTTTTGCCTCAAATGAGAAAGTGAGACGGCGACATATTTTGGAAACTTTTACAATTTCTACTTTTTGAGTTTAAAAATGGCCTTGACGTTGAGAGAAGCTGTGTATATCCCAAAGAGCAACTCTCTGTTGAAAATATAGCTTAAAAAAAATTGTGTTTCTCCTTTCTGCCGAATACAGGTACTAATTGAGCCATATAAGCACTCCCACGAACGTAGTATCTGAGAACTCGATGTTGAATTGCAGTACAACGTGAGCGTGTAAGAAGATGGCGCCTCCATAACGTGAATGTCCCCAGTCCAGGACAAGTAGATCGACCTGGCCAGTCTACCATTACTCTAGGAGCACATACCTACCCAACTTTATAAAATATATTATTACCCCTTGTTACTTAAAAACAAAAGAAGTTTATACCTGTCAGGATACTATATTATCAGAGGACTATATTGTCCTATAGTATCTATGCAACACCTATTTGCATAACGCCGTTTTCTCAACTATACACTATACTTGATGTAAGACAATAATGTCTGAGGCGTGATACAAGATCAAACTATCTACAACGTGCTGCCTGATATAGCTGACATTAAACACGTTGAAAGTATATTTGTTCTTAAAACATCACACTTATCTACCCCTGTTTATAATGTCCGGTCATTCACAATGTCAGACATTCAGAGAATGTCAAGGTATATAAATGGGGGGAAATGTACAAGTAATTGTATATTCAAAGTGAGAAAATATCTCAAATATCCACAAAATAAGGAAAATCTCCTCTTGGAGACAAGGTGGCCATGACTTTGAAAAAAATGCACAAATTTGCATATTTATTTGCATATCGATTTCCACTCAGTAGCTATATGCAATTATAATGTTGTAAATTATTATATCAAAATCGATACCGATGTGTGGTATTGACATTTCATTCTCTATTAAAAACAAAAATATTATTTAATAATTATTTTATATCGATCGGATGTTAAGTACCCAGACGATAAAATTACAATGGGAGAGAGATTAAAGGAAAAAACTCTGCTTTGAAGTTTTAAAAAAAGCTACAAACTTCATCTTTAAAACAAGAATAACAACAAAAGAGGGTAGCACTAATGTCTCCGATTTTTACAACGTGGTCAAAAAGCCCCAAAACAATAACTAGAGATTCTCCAGCCAAGACAGACTAATTAGAAGAACATTCTGTGATAAAAGTAAAATTAATATTTGACCAGCGGTGAAGTATGATTTATGAGAGGGGGCGCTGCATAATTACATACCAACTTCCGTAATGCAATTAAATCCAACGCGGTCTCTACTGCAACAAAAAAAAAGTTAATTCCAAAGTTTCGAATTATAATTTAATATAGAATTTTTATAGGGGGCGCCGTTTATTTGATCTCCGTTTTGTTTTAATGCGGTTTTCTTTTGGAGAAAAAAGTTTTGGCGGGAAAGAAAAAATCGTCTGCTCTCTGAAATATTCTTTTGTGAGAGAGAAATTTTATTTTATTCTCCTCGCATAAAAATTTACTTGAATTAACCTTGCGTGTTCTATTTTAAGTTGCAACATTGAAAAGCTAATCGTGGAAGACACACAGATAAAACAAATTATATTTACATCAAGAGATATGCACAAAAGAAATATATTTGCATATTAAGCCTATTCTTGAGGACTATCCTGTCTGAATGTGATATCATAACATGATATATCTTGGATTTTATTCTTGTATTTTGAAGCAAAAATCGTGGAAGACATAAAGAGCCCAAAAGAAATATATTTGCATATTGAACCTAATATTGAATTCTATGAAACTTTAAAATGATTCCCCCAGTGTCGGAACATAATATTATAACAAAATTCAATTGTATTCATTTAAAATCTAATTGGGTAAAAGACACAGATCGTCATATCGTGTGACATATGTACAAAATAAATATATTTACATTTTTAAACCTATTATTTATATCTATGCAACCAGAAAACGATTATATAATCTGAATAAGGTATTTTATAATTTGTCTTCTTCTTCTTCTTTCTTATCTCCACTCAATCATATTAGGGCATCAAGTTGTGTCCCTTGATGGTGTCTGTTTAACAACCATCATGACTGGGTGAAGTAGAATGCGTCTGCCTTTGTCATTAAGACTGGGAGCACTACTCAGTGGCAGGCTGACTTAGTTCCAAAAAGAAATGGCCGCCTCTGACACGAGGAACAGACGCCATGTGCAGCTGCTCCTAACATGGAGTACAAACGCTGCTCATCCTGTATCCCTGGATTAGGAACCCTTACAGGGTACAGCTGAGCCCAGGTTTTTTAGTGAGCTTGTTACTGCTCCCCCTCCTTATGATATGTAATATTCCCCAATGTGAATATAAGATGTAGTATGTGAAGTATTTTTGTGATGTAGAGCTATGCTCGGCACACATTTCTACTGTCCCAATGTCGCTATTTAGACTACCTCCAAAGCTGCCAGCTATGGAGGCCCACAGAACAGACAATAGCGGCTGTTAGATCAAAATGACGAAACCTGGCTACACCATTGATAACCCAGTCCTTCTACATTTTTGTTATCGCAGTTAAAACATTAGAAAATTATTTTTGTGATAAAAAAAGAATTAACAGCGTTAAAATAATTTGAATACTTACCTATAGAAAGCGTACTAAACCTTTTGTTTCAACCATATCATAAAAAGTTTGACTTTTTTTAAAATGTATATAATAGTGAATAAAAAACTTGAAGTTGACCTGGGGCTTTCCAATTTGTTTCAAAGCAACACTTCGACCAATAAAATATCGACGTTTTAACAACACGCTTGTCCTCGGCTCACGAAATTATTGCAACAATGTTGTTATTGAAACGTTCTCAGACACGCAATCATTCATATGGCATATTTGTCGTTATTAAACAAACACAAATATACAATAATAAATGGAAATTATATTTTTGTGCTCGATGGATTAAATCTTTAATTCATATATACGCTCATGGACAAAACTTAAGGAAGTTGTACCATTTAGCATGTATATCGGGATTGAGACAATAACTCTGAAAGATATTACAGTGACTTTATTGAAGACACACGAGATAACCAATATACACTCATGGACAAAACTTAAGGAAGTTGCATCTTTTACCATGTATATCGGGATTGAGACAATAACTCTGAAAGATATTACAGTGACTTTATTGAAGACACACGAGATAACCAATATACACTCATGGACAAACCTTAAGGAAGTTGTACCTTTTAGCATTATGTCGGGATTGAGACAATAACTCTGAAAGATATTACAGCGACCTTTATTGAAGACACACGGGTTACAAAGTGTGAACAAAAACGGCCTCTGTCTCATTTAAAAAAAAAAAAAAAGACCGGCGATATCAAAGACTTTCCACCTCCTTAAGTTTTGTCCATGAGTGTCATAGCAGCATACACCAATGGTTTCCTTAAACACCCATTTACAGTATTCGATAACAAATGCAGAGTCTATAAGCAAGTCGATCTAATACTATGATAGAATAAACTGGCCGCTAGGAGGGTTTACCACTGATGAGCCGGCCCCCTTCATCTTTTAATTATTATTCATTGATGTATGAGGTATTTAGAGAAATATATTTTTATTATATTTATCAAAAAATATATAAAATAATTTAAATAAAAATATAAATAATAAGTAAAATATATAAAATAATAAATAACTAATATAAAAATTAAAAAATAGTAAAAAAATATTTTAAAATATATACATTTAAAATTATTTCTATTTTTGGCGATAGATGGCGCCAATTTGATTATTAGATTTCAAACGTTAAATACGGTGTGATCTCCCAAAAGTTTTTTTTTTTAAACATTAGCACATGAAGATTAGCACATGTGTGGTCGCATATGCTACGGAATTTTAAGAGAATAATTAACACTTTTTAAAATCTAACCCACACTTCTAAAACTTTATATCTATATAATAAAAACGAGCTATTTCTGATATTGAGAACATTACAGAATAAGGAGAATCTCGGAATCCTACAATACAAATATAACATTTAAAAAACAATATTAATATGATTAAAAATAAATAAAATTCGATAATTTAATTATTTTGAAAGCAAAATTAAAATGACAGAAAAAATGCTTAAATTTTAACAGCAACAAAAACGAAAATGTTTTTTTCAAGCTTACATTGATATATTTAATATAGAACCTCAATGTGGGTACTATATGATCTAAGAAAACATTGCATTCGGATTGGCAGATTAAGATCGTTTGACAATATATAGAATCAATCAGCAGGCGAATAAAACGAATATCATACAAGGTATGGCCCATAAGTTCCCGGACTAGGTCCATAAAAAAAAGGTAAGATTTTTTTTTTTAATTTTTATTAAAACTTTTCAAAGTAATCCCCCCTTGCTTCAACGCACCAGCGCCATCGTTTCTCCCAATTGTCGAAACAGTTTTTATAAGCCTCTTTTGGAATGCTCTTCAATGCTAACGGCGATTTTTCTATTATGTCATCCCTGGTGTCAAAATGTCTTCCTTTTAGAACTGCTTTAAGTTTGGGGAACAGGAAAAAGTCATTTGGTGCGATGTCTGGGAAATAGGGTGGTTGAAGTAGGATTTGTGTCCCGTTTTTCGCCAAAAAGCTAGTCATCAAGTGCGCTGTGTGAGGGCGAGCATTGTCATGGTGTAGGATCCAGCCACCATTAGTCCATTTTTCTGGCCTTTTTTTTTCGAATCGCTTCCCTTAGACGGCGAAGAATGCCCAAATACATTTCCTTAATAACTGTTTGGCCTGCAGGAAGATACTCGTGATGAACAATGCCCTTGTTATCCGAAAAAGCGACCAGCAACACCTTGTTTCTGGATTTTTTGGGTCTAGGCTCACCCTAACCTCTCCACTCGGCAAATTGAGGTTTGGTTTCAGGGTCATAGCCATAGACCCATGTCTCGTCGCCTGTGATTATCTTGTCTTTCCATTCTGGATCCGTTCTTGTCATTTCCATCATGTCCTCACAGGTTGCAAGCCGACACAGTTTTTGCTCATTGGTGAGGAATCTTGGGATGAATTTTGCAGGAGTCTTTTTGAGCTTCAAATCTTCGGTTACGATCCTTCCAATCGTTGTTTTAGAGATGCCTGTGTCTTGCTCTAGCTCCAGCAAAGTGGTTCGAGGATTTTTCTTTTATCAAATCGGTGATTTTTTTGCACATTTTCATCAGTCCTTTGAAATTTTGGGCGTTCTTGACGAGGATCATCTTCAATGGAAATTCTGCCAGCTTTAAATCTAGAATGCCATTCAAAAACAGTTGCTCTCTTTGGGGCGTCATTGGGGAATGTTTTATTAAGCATTTCAAAAGTTTCGGTTGCTGATATTTGAAGTTTCACACAAAATTCTATGCAAATCCTCTGCTTCAATTTTTGTTCCATCGTAAAATCGCCGCAGCGCTAGGTGTGACCTTTAAATAAATTAGAATAACCTTGGCGCGCGCGCAAGTACCGCCTCGATATTGGTACCACCGTGTAGCCAGATATTTTTTCTATAATAAACAGTCAAATTCATTTACATTTTTCATTTATTTATGTTTTTATGGACCCAGTCCGGGAACTTATGGGACATACCTTGTATATGCATACGAACGATACATATAAACATATTAAGATATAAATATATAATAAATGAAAACATTCTAGCAAGAATTTTTATTTTACACCTAAAACAAACTTCTACTGTCCTTACTGTGATGAAATATTTTGGGAATGCTTGGCTCATCAGTCGTGAGCCCTCACAGCGGTTTCGCCAGTTTAATCTACCAGACCGCTTCTCTCAAGGTTTAATACTGTATTGGATGATTCTGCTTATATATGTTACACTGAATTTAACTAACAAACTATATACATAAGCTTTTAGGACAGTAGAATTACATATTTACATCGAGCAATACTCTTCCGCAAACAATAAGAACAAGGCCATATATTAGAATTAAGGCAAATATCTATACAGATTTTGATCTAAAAATGCCTTTTAAACTCGATATTAAATTTTGTATTTTTTATATTTTGAAAAAACTGTAAAGTAAAACAATGGTGAAGTTGTTCTCCGCACAGCTGCCATGGCTGTTGTTTAGAACACGGAGATGATTCACCAAACAAATGTGAATTTTAAACAAGTTGCGGCAACTTGGCTAAGTTGTGTTTGATTGGTTGGCGCGGAGTTATCTGGAAGTTTGGTGCTGGGAATAATTCGGGATTTGTAGAAATACGATTTAACCCCGAATTAACGATAACTAGGAAATGTATAAATGTTAAAGCGAGAAGTAGCGTACAATTAAAGACACAAAATGTTGCTTGCTTTTTTTCTTCCATTTTGAGAATGGAATAACTTATAATTAACACACAATATAATTATTTTTCACGCACCGTAGCATAAATAATTTTGAGAAATAATATCACTAGTTTGAATATAAGAGCTTTATATTTCTATATAATTAACTCTTTTTTTATTGGTTATATTCCACAAGCTATACTCCCGATCTGGGGACACTCCTGGGAAACTAAAAAAAAACTTGTAAGTTACTCATCTGGTATACAACCTGCAAATATGGAAATATGGAGGATAACACAAAATATATACAATATTAATGAGGTCTGGTAAATCAAACCGTTGAGAATTACACCACTGATGAACCAGGCCCTACCAATATTTTTCTTTGACAGTAAGGAAAGTTTGTTTTATTTGGAAGATCACATTGAATAGCTTCCCTTTATATACATATTGTGCAGAGTTAAAATCTACAAACTGCTATTATGCAATTTCAGTCCATAAATTTGAAAAATATATATTCCCCATTATCAAAACTACTATATATATAAATCAAGGATAAAAGCCAGACGATAAAAGCCAGACCTTCTGATCTCTGGGTCTTGATCGCTTGATCTTGATCCCTGAAATGATCCCTTAAATATTTTTGAAGCCTGCGGCGCTTTAGTTGTGCTTGGTGCTGCATTGGTTCCCTCAAAATCGGCGCGCACTCGCCCTCCTCTCCCCCGGGGTGCCCACGGCTCTGCCGGCGCCTCTCCAGCCCTCTCCTTGGCCCTCCAGTGCGGCGGGCGCTTGGAGACACCTAAACATGAGTGATGCCTTAAAATGCTTATCCGAAGCATGTAGAAGGCAAAACAATTGTATATATATATAAATCAAATAGAAATAGGAGTTTGTTTGTGTGGGGATTTTCACAGCATATGCAAATTATCCCAATTAACAAACTAATTTGCATATTTTCCAGTCACAAACTTATGATGATAAGAAATAAACGTTCTCCCCTGAATTATAATATTATAAAATAAATGAAGCTTCCAGGGTTAAGTTTCTTGTTATTTTTATTTTTTATTTTCAAGCTTTCGGACTTTTTATGATGATTATTATAACAATGAATTCCTATCGTCACAACTACTAATATTAAGGGGGGATAATAAATATAGAACATCACACAATAATATAGGTTGGGTCACAGACACACGCTCTGCGCTAAGTGTCGCCTAGTAAATAAATGAAATGCTAGAAAGATATTTCATCATTGGATGAGGTTGTGCCATAGAATCCTTGTTGAGGATTTCTGCAGGAGAACTGTAGATGGTTCGCAATGAAGAGAAATCACGTTATTCCCAGTAAACAGTAATGATGATAATCACGGTGAGTAGAGGTTAGCCCCGTCTTACACTGTAGGTCACAGCACATATTTACACATGATATAGAAAGGCAGTTAGATTTTGTCTTTACAAAGTGCCAGAGCCTCATTTGATTAGTTGCACTCACTGTTGGGGTTAGACCTGTGTAAATATAAGAGTAGCTCCGCCATTAAAGTTCCGGATAAAAAGAAGAAGGAACAGCAGTAACAAGGTCGCTAACAGCTGGCCAGGCTGTAAGGACTCCAGGACAGTACTCCAAGTCAGGAACTGTACATCCATGTCAGAGGTGACAATACTGGAGCTAAGGCCTGCTACTGAGGAGTGATCTTAACGGCTGTATCATTTTACTTCTTTCAATCCTAACGGGTGTGCCATAGTCAATAAGTCATTGAGGCAATTCATTTTCTGGACAAAAAAATTGCTCAATGTGGAATTCGATCCAGGGGTAGCCACCATCTCCGAATATATAAAATTAATTTTGACTACTAGACCAGCCAATCCGTTTCTATGAAGAGTTCACTTTTCCAAAATAACTTGGCAACATCTTTACTTTTAATTAAAATAACCCAAAAGATTTATCTACAGGGTGACCGGATCAAAGTTGAGAAATGAATATTTTGAAAACAATTTGAAGCCAAGAATTTTAATTATAGTTTTAGAATCCATTAAAGACTCTTTTTTATTAAAACCTAATGAAAAGTTGGTTAAAAATGTTGAAAATAAAGTTATTCAGTGCCAGCAAAGTTTAAGTGTCTATTAAACTGACCTCTCTGTGAATTAATTAATCCGGGTTGCCAGATTTTTTCTTTCCTTCCATTCCGAATTATTTACATATTTTCACAGATAATTGGAACTTATTTTAATTGATCGTCGCCACATTAAGAACTTTTAATGTATGCAAATTAATTTTTTTCAATACTAATTTAAGAATTGCTTTAATTTACTAATTAGGATTTTTTTGCTAATTTAATTATATATTCTATCGCAGCATTTAATTTATTATTTAATTTTGAAAAGCCAGAGATCTCGGCAATCAACAAAGTTAGGGTTACTGCTCGAGGCTATAGTAGTAACTTTTTTAAAAAATAAAATTTAAAAGAAGTTAGCAACTCTGCCATATTGATTTTTAAAATTATACATCCTACCCCCCTTTCTTAACTAAACAATTTGTTCTACTTTAGCCAATTATTGTTTCCTTTAAATACTCAAATATTGTCTTTGCAACTTTTTTTTGAAAATATTTCTTTCTTCCCCAGCTTCTCTTCGTCCCACATTCTCGTTTTCTTTCTTTTTCGTTTGTTTGTCTCAAGTCTTTTACAATCTAATCAATCCTATTGTGTGTGTGTCCATCTAGCGGAATGATTTTCAACTAATTGATGCGTTTAATTATAAGGAAGTATCACGCCATCTGTATTTGAGAATTTAAACCGTTAATGCGAATTTTATTATTCAAAAATAAATTAATTTCCTACTGTCCTTACTGTGATGGAAATATATCTTGGGAGGGCCTGGTTCATCAGTGGTGAACCCTTCCTGCCGTTTCGTTATTTAAATCTACCCTCTACTTTTATTTCTATTGAAGCTCCATATTTATAACCGAGTATTTATGCTATTACCAAACTCCTAATGACATGTATATCCCTATATTTACATATTTTCAAATCAATATTTATTTACACACTAGCCACAAATGACCCTGGCTTATCCTTGGTTCTTCCAGAGTTCGCCCAACGAATAACAAATGTTTATACTTAGTAGTGATGATATATAGGAAATAGTTAATATATCGCGCTAACATCATTTTTTCCCAAAGTATGTAAATTTGTTATGGGGATAATTTGTATAGCTCTTTTGAATAACCTATATATATATATATATCCATCAAGCTACATCTGAATACTTTAATGATGGATTAAGTAGTTTTGGCGGGGGAGTAACGCAGATCTATTTAGCATTTGATTTGTATATAAATATATATATGGATTTACAAATAACATATTTACATAGTGTGCTAGGATGGATTTACAAAGGATCATATTGTGATCATAGACCAAACAATCTATCAGGAGTTAACAGCTCAAAGAACAATAGAGTTGGAGTGAGAGTAATGAGTAAAAAGGAAAATATTTTGAAGAAGCGAAGTCGACCAATCAAATATGACGTTTAGTAAATTTATGAATAAAGGAATAAAAGAAAGAAATCTAAGTCCTGGGCAAGTTAATTGCCAAAGTTCAGAAAGTCCCCGATATTTCTTCCATCCCTATATTGGAAATTATAACTACGATCGATATCAGATCAAGTAATGCTCAGTCTTTGAATTTCTCTCCCTGCACAGTACATAAAATAATAAGAGAAATTTGCAACTATGTGCGAGCATGTCTAACTGCTTTCTCTACTAGGAATGGATTTACTTAAACTCGCATTATAAATATTTCAGGTAATTTGCTATTTGCACTTGTGAGAAGTAAAAGGCATTTCATTCTTTTTACCTTTAGGATTTTTTATCTCAGAGAATACATTGACACATTGGTTTGTTTTCTTTACACAGTGAATGTGCGAGTTAACTCCGGTAACAGTTGGTGACATTATCTGCCATTTATTTGCATATTCCGCACCATATCCCATATTCAACGACATATTTTCATGTTTTGCCACAAATTTTCATATTCCATTACATATATGCATAGTCAACAGTAAATTTGCATAGGCTCCAACATATTTCCATAGTCCCCAACATATTTGTATATGCCACGATATATTTGCATAGTCCAAGCATATATTTGCGTACCTTAGTGCCGAAGTCTCCACCAGATGAATGTCTCCCGCCCCTCCCTTTGAGGAACCCCCGTCCCACAAAGCGAGGACGTGACACAAAGAACGGCTTTATTCACAGGACACTTTTTATGCGACTGCCGCTAAAAACTTAGCTGCGATATTGTGCGGCTTATCGGAGAAAGAAACTGCGTGGCCGGATCTGGATTTTTCTACTCGGTAGTGGAGAGAAAAATTATTTACAAATCCATTTCTGGACTTAAAAGCCCGTGAAAATATCGAAGAATCAAAAATTCTCAGTTTGCCATTTAAAAAAAGCTGCTTTTGAATAATGCGACTTTTTCCTCTTTTTTTTTTGTATTTATAAGTACGTTTGGATTCTTAAATAGAGCGTAATTTTTCCCTCCAACTTTCAATATCCTTTCAGAATTTCCCCAGAAGCGCCCAATAGAATGCGGTTTAATCCAAGCCAAAGATTTGGGACCTTTCGAAAGAAATTTCCGTTTTTTAAAAGGATTTTTTTTCTTTCATCGCGTTTAGCTTGGCGTCACAACTTTATTCCGCCGACTGTATTCTTCCCTGCCGTCGAGAATTAGTGAAATATTTGCGATTAAAATAGACTTATTTACATATTCGCTGTGAGACATAATTGCATATCTCCTCTTGAAGCTGTATAAATTGAATTTTCCCATAACTTTCCATATTCCGATATGATTATCTCCATCAACATCACATGACACCTTAGTTCCTCGTCAATTAAAACGTTTATTATAATAATGCCGAACATAATTGCATATCTCCCTCTAAAGTTATGCAAATTAATTTTGATCATACATTTTGGCTCTCATGACACTCCATATTATCCTAGGGAAACCCACGATAATTGAAACATATTTCTGGGTATAAGATTTCAATACCACCAGGTCACGAGTTCGAATCTCCCTCCGCAACTGACTTTTTTCAAGTCCCAGAAAGTAAAGACCATCTCTCTCGTCAAAATGGACTCTATAGACTGTCAATCAATCGGCTTTGGGAAACTCATGAGATCCACAAGGAATTCTTGAAATCTTCAGAATTTGCCAAAGTAGCTAATCCAACTCGATAATAACCTATGCTAATGAAAGTTTTCAAAACTCTCCCTGAAATTCCAATATGTTTCCATCCAAATGTTTATACCACTCAGTTATAACTTTGAGGAAATTTTTTGTCAATTTTTGACATCGGAGCAGAGGAAGATCCAAGTCGTGGTTTCGATTCGCACTATAGAAGCCATCTGCTGCTAGAATGGCCACTGTTCCAAGACAACACGGCATTGTCTTTACAGAGATGTAAGTCTTTGTTGTGAACAAAAGTAATGTATGTAAAATTCAACAAACTGAGTAAGTGCATATATGATAAATAACAATATAAACTTATGCAATTTCTATATTTAATACAACATTATGAGCTTTTATATGCAAGTTGCAAGTAAGAGATAGTTATATGAAAAGATGTTGTAATTGATCCCTACATAACGCCGGAATACCATATGTGTGTTTTGCGTTAAATAATAATAAAGCTGTAAACAAAACCAACAAGAGCTCGAGGAAGAAGATTCAAACTCGACCGCATGTCTTCCTCAGTAGCTCCACTCGACCATGGGCAAAACCTCTATGCAAATAAGAACAAGTGTTGCTCAAATTTGATTTGCATATAACTGGCGAATATGCAACAATTATTAAGTGTGTTAAAAGTGTAAGAAGTTAAAACTATATTTTCTCTCTCTCTCTCTCTCTCATGTTATATCTCAACCATAGTATATATACTATATACTTGTATATAGGGAGGGGGGATGATATTCATACACCAACAAAAGAACCACCTCTCCCTTTAAAGATGCATTAAGACAGTGCATTTTGGTTATCACCCTAGTACAAAACGTAAAGCTGGTGATAACGAATGAGCCACATCCTGACATCCTGCGAGGGAAGCTATGATATCGGTCGAATTGGACAAAAAGGTGTATTAAGCGCCCTTTTTCATAATAGAATACAACATAAAGTTGGAGGAGGATGATGTCTGAATTTGTCAAAACTGGTGTTGGGGCTCATTCGTTATCATCCACTTTGCGTTTTGTACTGGAGTGATGGCCCAAATTTAATTTTTAAAGGTGTATATAGGTATGTCAGTTTTATTCGTGCTCTGATTGGTTGTTCACTGTCACGTGACCTTAACAATCCAATCAGTGCTGTTTCTTTAATGTTGCATTTAACAACGTAATTCTCTATTAATTAAAATAACACGGGTTTTATTCAACGAATATATATTTTATGTTTAAAATATTTGAGTTATTCTATATTTGTACGTTTACTAAGCATTTCAGGATTGTATTCAGGAACCAAATGGATATTAGGCTTTTTAATACTTTGGTATTGTAGGGATATGGCGCTTTGATTCTCTTATTCTGTTATGGTACATTTTGCCGACGTGAGGGATTCTATTACATCGACACATGTTTAGGATTGTGGAACTGTTCCGTCGCACATGTGACTGACTATAAGACAGTCTAGAAAACTTCGCTGGAAGGACATATATAACCGTCAAACCATTTTTTAAAAAAGGAATCGGGCGAGCGCCAGCTGATGTGGGAATATTCCCGAAAGAATGTCCGCAGACTAAGCAGGACAATTTAATTTGGCCATCTAGGCAGTAATAGAGTTTAGGGCCGTATGGAATTTCTCCATAATTCATTGATCAGACCTTCCTCTCTTTATTGTCTCTTCCCTCGTCAGCACTTTCTACCAGGCATTTTATACTAGCAATAAAACTTACTTGCATCTCGAGCAACTCGGAGTTGATGATGGCTTGCACCATCTATCGGAGTTTTTCTTTTTTTTTTAAATATTCCATAGTATTGGCTATTGATGAAAGACAGCAGTCTGAAACGCGTACGTAGTTAGTTATTCTTGATTTATTGGGAAAAGTTATTTGGCCCAAATTCTAGAATATTGAAAAAATCAACGATAAAATGATATTAAATTCTGATAGATGGCGCAGGCCATCAGTAACTTTCAATTTCACGAGAGATCGAAGGAGATATAATTTTATCAATGTAACCACCTTATCCATATACAATATCACTTTTATAAATTATTGTTATTGTTTCATAAAACTTACTTAACAATTTACGATTTATCTCGATAAAATATATGAAAGATTTAACACGGAAAATAAAATTTTAAAACTTTCCCTCAACTATCATCTATATATATATATACACTCATGGAGACAAAACTTAAGGAAGTTGTACCTTTTACCATGTATATCGAGATTCAGATCATAACTCTGAAAGATATTACAGTGACCTTTATTGAAGACACACGAGATACCCAAGTGTGAACAAAATTGCCTCTGTCTCCTTTAAAAATAGATGACATGCGACATCAAAGACTTACCCCTTCCTATAGTTTTGTCCATGATATTGTATATTAACTTAGGAGACTCGTTTTAAAAGACAACTGAGAGTGACCAATGTATAAATCTATCTTTGTTAATAATATAATCCCTTCGGTGGTGATGGTGTCTTGTCCATAATCCCTTCGGTGGTGATGGTGTCCTGACCATAATCCCTTCGGTGGTGATGGTGTCTTGTCCATAATCCCTTCGGTGGTGATGGTGTCTTGTCCATAATCCCTTCGGTGGTGATGGTGTCCTGTCCATAATCCCTTCGGTGGTGATGGTGTCCTGTCCATAATCCCTTCGGTGGTGATGGTGTCTTGTCCATAATCCCTTCGGTGGTGATGGTGTCTTGTCCATAATCCCTTCGGTGGTGATGGTGTCTTGTCCATAATCCATTCGGTGGTGATGGTGTCTTGTCCATAATCCCTTCGGTGGTGATGGTGTCTTGTCCATAATCCATTCGGTGGTGATGGTGTCTTGTCCATAATCCCTTCGGTGGTGATGGTGTCTTGTCCATAATCCCTTCGGTGGTGATGGTGTCCTGTCCATAATCCCTTCGGTGGTGATGGTGTCCTGTCCATAATCCCTTCGGTGGTGATGGTGTCCTGTCCATAATCCCTTCGGTGGTGATGGTATCTTGTCCATAATCCCGTCGGTGGTGATGGTGTCTTGTCCATAATCCCTTCGGTGGTGATGGTATCTTGTCCATAATCCCTTCGGTGGTGATGGTGTCCTGTCCATAATCCCTTCGGTGGTGATGGTATCTTGTCCATAATCCCTTCGGTGGTGATAGTGTCCTGTCCATAATCCCTTCGGTGGTGATGGTATCTTGTCCATAATCCCTTCGGTGGTGATGGTGTCTTGTCCATAATCCCTTCGGTGGTGATGGTGTCTTGTCCATAATCCCTTCGGTGGTGATGGTATCTGTCCATAATCCCTTCGGTGGTGATGGTATCTTGTCCATAATCCCTTCGGTGGTGATGGTGTCCTGTCCATAATCCCTTCGGTGGTGATGGTATCTTGTCCATAATCCCTTCGGTGGTGATGGTGTCTTGTCCATAATCCCTTCGGTGGTGATGGTATCTTGTCCATAATCCCTTCGGTGGTGATAGTGTCCTGTCCATAATCCCTTCGGTGGTGATGGTATCTTGTCCATAATCCCTTCGGTGGTGATGGTGTCTTGTCCATAATCCCTTCGGTGGTGATGGTTGTCTTGTCCATAATCCCTTCGGTGGTGATGGTGTCTTGTCCATAATCCCTTCGGTGGTGATGGTATCTTGTCCATAATCCCTTCGGTGGTGATGGTGTCCTGTCCATAATCCCTTCGGTGGTGATGGTGTCTTGTCCATAATCCCTTCGGTGGTGATGGTGTCTTGTCCATAATCCCTTCGGTGGTGATGGTATCTTGTCCATAATCCCTTCGGTGGTGATGGTATCTTGTCCATAATCCCTTCGGTGGTGATGGTGTCCTGTCCATAATCCCTTCGGTGGTGATGGTATCCTGTCCATAATCCCTTCGGTGGTGATGGTATCTTGTCCATAATCCCTTCGGTGGTGATGGTGTCTTGTCCATAATCCCTTCGGTGGTGATGGTATCTTGTCCATAATCCCTTCGGTGGTGATGGTGTCCTGTCCATAATCCCTTCGGTGGTGATGGTATCTTGTCCATAATCCTTCGGTGGTGATGGTGTCCTGTCCATAATCCCTTCGGTGGTGATGGTATCTTGTCCATAATCCCTTCGGTGGTGATGGTGTCTTGTCCATAATCCCTTCGGTGGTGATGGTATCTTGTCCATAATCCCTTCGGTGGTGATGGTGTCCTGTCCATAATCCCTTCGGTGGTGATGGTATCTTGTCCATAATCCCTTCGGTGGTGATTGGTGTCCTGTCCATAATCCCTTCGGTGGTGATGGTGTCTTGTCCATAATCCCTTCGGTGGTGATGGTGTCCTGTCCATAATCCCTTCGGTGGTGATGGTGTCTTGTCCATAATCCCTTCGGTGGTGATGGTGTCTTGTCCATAATCCCTTCGGTGGTGATGGTATCCTTGTCCATAATCCCTTCGGTGGTGATGGTGTCTTGTCCATAATCCCTTCGGTGGTGATGGTGTCCTGTCCATAATCCCTTCGGTGGTGATGGTGTCTTGTCCATAATCCCTTCGGTGGTGATGGTGTCTTGTCCATAATCCCTTCGGTGGTGATGGTGTCTTGTCCATAATCCCTTCGGTGGTGATGGTGTCTTGTCCATAATCCCTTCGGTGGTGATGGTGTCTTGTCCATAATCCCTTCGGTGGTGATGGTGTCTTGTCCATAATCCCTTCGGTGGTGATGGTGTCTTGTCCATAATCCCTTCGGTGGTGATGGTGTCCTGTCCATAATCCCTTCGGTGGTGATGGTGTCCTGTCCATAATCCCTTCGGTGGTGATGGTGTCCTGTCCATAATCCCTTCGGTGGTGATGGTATCTTGTCCATAATCCCTTCGGTGGTGATGGTGTCTTGTCCATAATCCCTTCGGTGGTGATGGTGTCTTGTCCATAATCCCTTCGGTGGTGATGGTGTCCTTGTCCATAATCCCTTCGGTGGTGATGGTATCTTGTCCATAATCCCTTCGGTGGTGATGGTGTCCTGTCCATAATCCCTTCGGTGGTGATGGTATCTTGTCCATAATCCCTTCGGTGGTGATGGTGTCTTGTCCATAATCCCTTCGGTGGTGATGGTGTCTTGTCCATAATCCCTTCGGTGGTGATGGTATCTTGTCCATAATCCCTTCGGTGGTGATGGTGTCCTGTCCATAATCCCTTCGGTGGTGATGGTATCTTGTCCATAATCCCTTCGGTGGTGATAGTGTCCTGTCCATAATCCCTTCGGTGGTGATGGTATCTTGTCCATAATCCCTTCGGTGGTGATGGTATCTTGTCCATAATCCCTTCGGTGGTGATGGTGTCTTGTCCATAATCCCTTCGGTGGTGATGGTGTCTTGTCCATAATCCCTTCGGTGTGTGATGGTGTCTTGTCCATAATCCCTTCGGTGGTGATGGTGTCTTGTCCATAATCCCTTCGGTGGTGATGGTATCTTGTCCATAATCCCTTCGGTGGTGATGGTGTCCTGTCCATAATCCCTTCGGTGGTGATGGTGTCTTGTCCATAATCCCTTCGGTGGTGATGGTGTCTTGTCCATAATCCCTTCGGTGGTGATGGTCTCTTGTCCATAATCCCTTCGGTGGTGATGGTGTCCTGTCCATAATCCCTTCGGGTGGTGATGGTGTCCTGTCCATAATCCCTTCGGTGGTGATGGTATCTTGTCCATAATCCCTTCGGTGGTGATGGTGTCTTGTCCATAATCCCTTCGGTGGTGATGGTATCTTGTCCATAATCCCTTCGGTTGTGATGGTGTCCTGTCCATAATCCCTTCGGTGGTGATGGTATCTTGTCCATAATCCCTTCGGTGGTGATGGTGTCCTGTCCATAATCCCTTCGGTGGTGATGGTGTCCTGTCCATAATCCCTTCGGTGGTGATGGTATCTTGTCCATAATCCCTTCGGTGGTGATGGTGTCTTGTCCATAATCCCTTCGGTGGTGATGGTGTCCTGTCCATAATCCCTTCGGTGGTGATGGTGTCTTGTCCATAATCCCTTCGGTGGTGATGGTGTCCTGTCCATAATCCCTTCGGTGGTGATGGTGTCTTGTCCATAATCCCTTCGGTGGTGATGGTGTCATGTCCATAATCCCTTCGGTGGTGATGGTATCTTGTCCATAATCCCTTCGGTGGTGATGGTGTCCTGTCCATAATCCCTTCGGTGGTGATGGTGTCCTGTCCATAATCCCTTCGGTGGTAATGGTATCTTGTCCATAATCCCTTCGGTGGTAATGGTATCTTGTCCATAATCCCTTCGGTGGTGATAGTGTCCTGTCCATAATCCCTTCGGTGGTGATGGTGTCTTGTCCATAATCCCTTCGGTGGTGATGGTATCTTGTCCATAATCCCTTCGGTGGTGATAGTGTCCTGTCCATAATCCCTTCGGTGGTGATAGTGTCCTGTCCATAATCCCTTCGGTGGTGATGGTGTCTTGTCCATAATCCCTTCGGTGGTGATGGTGTCTTGTCCATAATCCCTTCGGTGGTGATGGTATCTTGTCCATAATCCCTTCGGTGGTGATGGTGTCCTGTCCATAATCCCTTCGGTGGTGATGGTGTCTTGTCCATAATCCCTTCGGTGGTGATGGTGTCTTGTCCATAATCCCTTCGGTGGTGATGGTATCTTGTCCATAATCCCTTCGGTGGTGATGGTGTCCTGTCCATAATCCCTTCGGTGGTGATGGTGTCTTGTCCATAATCCCTTCGGTGGTGATGGTATCTTGTCCATAATCCCTTCGGTGGTGATGGTGTCCTGTCCATAATCCCTTCGGTGGTGATGGTGTCTTGTCCATAATCCCTTCGGTGGTGATGGTATCTTGTCCATAATCCCTTCGGTGGTGATGGTGTCCTGTCCATAATCCCTTCGGTGGTGATGGTGTCCTGTCCATAATCCCTTCGGTGGTGATGGTGTCTTGTCCATAATCCCTTCGGTGGTGATGGTGTCCTGTCATAATCCCTTCGGTGGTGATGGTGTCCTGTCCATAATCCCTTCGGTGGTGATGGTGTCTTGTCCATAATCCCTTCGGTGGTGATGGTATCCTGTCCATAATCCCTTCGGTGGTGATAGTGTCCTGTCCATAATCCCTTCGGTGGTGATAGTGTCCTGTCCATAATCCCTTCGGTGGTGATGGTGTCCTGTCCATAATCCCTTCGGTGGTGATGGTGTCCTGTCCATAATCCCTTCGGTGGTGATGGTGTCTTGTCCATAATCCCTTCGGTGGTGATGGTGTCTTGTCCATAATCCCTTCGGTGGTGATGGTGTCTTGTCCATAATCCCTTCGGTGGTGATGGTGACTTGTCCATAATCCCTTCGGTGGTGATGGTGTCCTGTCATAATCCCTTCGGTGGTGATGGTGTCCTGTCCATAATCCCTTCGGTGGTGATGGTGACTTGTCCATAATCCCTTCGGCAAAATTATAAATAAAAGAAAATTCGTGCTGAGGGAAAAGTTTATTTTTATATCGCGGTAATACATGCTTTTGGGAGTAACAGTCCTTCGGCAGTCAAAGCTGAATTTTATTTTATTTATAAATCTATCTCTATTTAAAATGTGTTGATAGTTGGAAAGAAGCGTTTGTATGTTAGGTCCCCACAATATCTGACCTATACCACATAGAGAGTTAGGTCTGTGGAAGGAGACACGGCCTCACAACCTGATAGAAATGGAAGACATTGATCTATATTTAAATAATGGTCACGTTAAAATAGACGTCAAAACTACACGCCGCAAGAATAGTTCTCAATTGTAACCCTTTCAGCTAACAGCTTCTCCAAAAATACTAAACTAAACATATAGCTATCTTTTTGAAAATCGAGCAATCCATAAATAAATCTTTAATTAAAAAGGCATATATTGGATCAAAATATCGTTTATTTTACCAATATATCAGTTGGCTGAACGCCAACCTTTATCAAGGTATTATAACATACCTTTATTATACATTAACATACCTATATAACATACCTATTAACATACCTTTATTTGGTGTTATAACATACCTAGACACACACATTAATATGTTATAATACCTTGATAAAGGTTGGCGTTCAGCCAACTGAAATATTGGTAAAATAAATGATATTTTTGATCCAATATATGCCTTTTTAATTAAATATAGCTATCTAATTACCATTATTTTCAATATTTTTCTTTACTGGTCAAATAAGTTTTTTATTTAATAAATTTTAACTAATTATAATATTAATTTTTAATTTCTAAGTTTATTTTATCATTGATTTGTATTTATTAACGGTTTCATATATATCTCCTATATCAACCAATAACGTTTTATTTAGGCCTTCATTCCTATATTCCCCATGGAGAGATATTGTTACATCATGATTAATGGCGTATTTATTATATTATTTTTAATATATTTGAAATTTAAATTATATATTTATTTATTTTTATATTCTATGATATTTATTTAAAACAGATTATTTTTAGATTATCATCATTTGTATTTAGGTACACTGTGACTTCACTGCTCTCTTTGATGTGAGAAAATAAATAAATGATTCTGGTGGCTACATAAAGTAGACTTATCTCATTATTCCCTTTTATAAATTTGTAGGATGGTTGAAACACGCTCTGGTAAGATGCAAGACCCAGCACAGGAGAGAATCAAGGCTGAAGAGTCTGCCAAGCCGCAACCTGGTGCAACAATTGGTGGAGATGCTAGTTCCGACCCAGTTGTCCTGAATCCCAACATCGACATCCCCAAGTATGATGGAACAGAAGACCCTCGCCCATGGATTGAATCTCTTGAAGAAATTGGCTTCCTGTACCATTGGGCAGACTACATTATCTCCCGTTATGCTGCCATGAATATGATTGGTAGCGCCAAAACCTGGCTGAACCTACACAAAGTAAGTTTCACCAGCTGGGAAAATTTCAAGAGCCGCCTAATTGAGGATTTTGCCTCAGACGCCAACAAAGAAGAAATGAGGATGAGATTAAACAGGATACAACAGTGGAATGAACCTGCAATCAGGTTCGCAGAGGATATCCTTGTACTGTGCAACAAGGTCGACCCCCAAATGGAAGAAGAGACTAAAATAAACTGGGTTATTGGAGGGTTAAAGAAAGAATACTCTTTTGCCCTTCACCTAAACCCTCCTAAAAATAACAATGAACTTCTAGAAATTTGTAAAAAGCTGGATTTGTTCGAAAAGAATTACCAAGAACGTGCAGAAAAATCAAAAGCTCTTTATAATGGACCACGCTCTCCTCGTCCCCATCATCAAGAGCAATGGAAGAATGCTACGTCGTTCAGAAGACCATATCAGAACACCTCCAAGCCCCAGGCCCCCGCTCCGAGGTACTACCAGAACACCTCCAAGCCCCAGGCCCCCACTCCGAGGTATTACCAGAACAAGCCTCTGCCCCAGGTATCTGCCCCTAGACGATCTTACACTCCCAATCCTGAGCCAAAACCGGTCTACCCAAGTAAAACATACAATAAGAATCCAAATTCAAATAGGAATAGGACAGAAGACGGGAGACCAATATGTTTCAAGTGTAACAAGCCAGGACACGTAGCGCGGTATTGCAGAGTCAGGTTTGTAAGAATTGTGGAAGAGGACCCCATAGTTACACAAGACAAGGTCGAAGAAGAAATCCGAATGGATAATGGAACTCAGAAGTCGAGACCTCTGCTCTACTCTGACGTAAGTAATAGCCCGTACTCGAGTATCCCTACAAGGAATAGATATGCTGCATTAGAAGATTTAAACTAAACATCGCGCCTGAGTCCGTCAATCAAAGCAAGTCGACCATAAATGGAATTAAAAAGTTAGACCCCAAATATAAAATGAACATTAACGTGGATAGAATCGGTATCTGCGAAGCTTTGATTGATACAGGCGCCGATCTTTCAGTGGTCGACCTTAGTACAGCTCTTAACACAGGTCTTGAAATAATAAATCCTGATAAAATGTGCTCCGGACCCGATGGCAAAGAATTAGATATCGTAGGAAATATTATTTTAAATATAAAATTTGATGACAAAACAATTACACATCAATTTGTGATAATGAGAACACATTTGCGAATATTTATACTTGGACGTGATTTTCTTAAGAAAATGAACGCAAAAATTGATTGTCAGCGTGAAATAATCAAATATGACTTGACAGAAAATCGTGACGCAATCAAATATCAACAGAAGAAAATAAAAAGTGCAAAGGATGCCATTATACCAGAACTTTCTATTAAATTGATTAATGCATTTGTAGAAGCAGAGGATGGCGAATACATCATCGAGGAGAACCATAAAATGTTTCAAACAAATGGACTTCGACTAGCGAGAAGCTTAATAAATGTTGTGAATAAGGAAACATATATCTGGATAACAAACCCTTACCCTCGACCATTAAAAATATTAAAAAACCAAACATTGTGCTTTGGAAGCCAGCCAGCCGAAGTGAATCTTATGGAAGAAAGTAAACAAAAAGAGCATGAAGAACCCCAATTTCAGATAAACGAAAATTTAGCATATACGGAAAAGGAGCAATTGAAACAAGTTTTGGAAAGGTACGAGGATTTGTTTTCGTCGGGATTAGGAAGATCCAACTTAGCGAAACATCGGATCGATACAGAAGGCGCGAAACCGATCAAACACAAGCCGTATAGGGTGAGCGCGAAAGAGCGAGAAATCATAAAAGAACAAATTGATGAAATGCTCAGAGACGGCATAATTAGACCATCCTCGAGTCCATGGTCCTTCCCTGTAATCTTGGTCAAGAAGCGAGATGGTAAGTACAGATTTTGCGTTGACTACAGAAAATTGAATGATGTAACAGTGAAGGATGTTTACCCAATTCCCAGAATTGATGAAGTATTGGATACACTTCAAGGATCCAAATACTTTTCAGCAATTGACCTTAAATCAGGATATTGGCAAGTAGAGGTTGAGGAGAAAGATAAAGAAAAGACAGCCTTCACTACAGCACATGGCCTATATGAGTTCAACGTAATGCCCTTTGGTCTATGCAATGCCCCTGCTACATTTGAGAGGAACATGGAAAATATGCTTGGTAATCTTAGATGGCAAATTTGCTTATGTTATCTAGATGACGTAATCATTTATAGCTCGGATTTTTCAACACATCTCAAAAGAATAGAAGCTGTTTTAAAATGTTTTCGCGAGGCTAATTTAAAATTGAACAACAAAAAAATGCCAATTTGCTTTCGAAGAACTGGAGATTCTTGGCCATATAACTAATCAACATGGTATAAAACCAGCGGAGCATAATATCAAGGCTATTAGAGATTTTCCTCGGCCCAAAAAGATAAAAGAAGTTCAATCATTTTTAGGAATGTGCTCATATTATAGAAAATTTATCAAAGGTTTTTCAAAAATTGCCGATCCATTAACCAGTCTTATAAAAAAAAATGTACCTTTTACCTGGACAGAAAATCAAGAAAAAGCATTTCAAACCCTTAAAGTAGCATTGATAAATCCTCCAATCTTAGGGCACTTTGACCCGAATGCAATTACTTATATTCATACTGACGCATCTAACATCGGCCTGGGTGCAACATTAGTCCAAAAGTTCGGCGATAAAGAAAAAGTTATCTCATATTTAAGTCGAACACTGAGCAAACCTGAGCAAAATTATTCGACTACCGAAAAAGAATGTCTAGCTGTTGTGTGGTCAATGTCCAAGTTACGACCCTACCTATATGGAAGGCACTTCAAAATCGTAACTGATCATCACGCACTATGCTGGCTTAAGAATCTGAAAGATCCGACCGGCCGATTAGCACGATGGGCACTGAAGATTCAGGAATATAATTTCGAAATCATACATAAATCGGGTAAAAAACATCTGGACGCTGATGGTCTATCTAGAGGACCCTTACCTGAAAACGAATGGGACGAAGATTATGAAAGACTATTTCTGAATCAAATAATAGACGAAAAGGATGATTTTATTGAGAATATTAAGGAGAACCTTAGTGGAAACAAGCGTTCAATTACACAGAACTTCAAAGAAGAAAATGGGTGTCTCTACAAGAAAAATCCAAATCCTGAAGGTAGGGCATGGTTGCTGGTAGTGCCAAAGAAGAGAAGGAAGGAAGTCATGAGTGAATACCACAACCATATGCTGAATGGCCATCTGGGCGTCGCCAGAACCACTTACCGATTGAAGAATAAATACTATCGGCCTTCCATGTTGAAAGATGTTTCAGAATTTGTAAAGACGTGCCATCTTTGCCAAAGTCGGAAAGGTTCAAATCACTTGCCTTCTGGACTTCTACAACCTATTCCCCCAGCTAACTACCCTTTTGAAAGGATCGGAATTGACTTTGTTGGCCCCTTGCCATCAACGAAAAGAAGAAGGAAGTGGATAATTGTGTTGACTGATTATTATACCAAGTATGCTGAAACAAAGGCAGTATCAGAAGCAACCGTGAAAGAAGTCTCTACATTTTTAATCGAACATATTATTTTACGTCACGGGGCCCCAAGATTTCTTATTAGCGATAGAGGTTCACAATTCACTAGCAATTTGATGAAGGAGGTAATGAAAATGTGCAAAGTGAAACACTGCTTCACAACGAGCTACCACCCCCAGACTAACGGACTAACGGAACGGCTAAATAGAACTTTAATCAATATGATCAGCATGTATGTGAACACAGACCAAAAGAACTGGGATGAAATCCTCCCTTTTATCACCCACGCGTATAATACCACGATTCAAGAAACCACAGGCTACTCTCCATTTTTCCTGTTGTTTGGAAGGGAACCCATGTCCCTCTTAGACGACGAGAATATCCCAACGGACAGTAACATGGACGATTACGACGAATATATAGAAAACTACTTAGATAAAATAGCAAGGACGAGACAGGTAGTCATTAACAACACAGAGAAGACTCAGGAAAGAATGAAAAGAAACTATGACAAAAAACACAATGAGAAAATCTATGAACCAGGACATTTAGTGGCAGTTTGGACACCAGTCAGGAAAATCGGAAAATGCGAAAAACTATTGAGAAAATATTTTGGCCCATATCGAATATTAAAGAAGCTGTCTAACGTAAATTACTTAATTGAGCCGAAAGATAATCCTGGTCAAGACCCATTGATTGTCCATGTCTCAAGACTCAAACCCTATTTTGAGAGAATTGATGAGGTAACTCACGAGGACGTGACGACCTCTGGAGAGGGGGAAGTGTTACATCATGATTAATGGCGTATTTATTATATTATTTTTAATATATTTGAAATTTAAATTATATATTTATTTATTTTTATATTCTATGATATTTATTTAAAACAGATTATTTTTAGATTATCATCATTTGTATTTAGGTACACTGTGACTTCACTGTTCTCTTTGATGTGAGAAAATAAATAAATGATTCTGGTGGCTACATAAAGTAGACTTATCTCATTATTCCCTTTTATAAATTTGTAGGATGGTTGAAACACGCTCTGGTAAGATGCAAGACCCAGCACAGGAGAGAATCAAGGCTGAAGAGTCTGCCAAGCCGCAACCTGGTGCAACAATATACAGTAATGGAATGGAGACAAAAGAGGGAGAAAGAAATCAGGATATAGCAAGTTGTATGGTAAATATGTATATATAGAGCTATATAATTATAATGTTATATACACTGTGTAGACACACATTCTTCTGTTCTTTACACTTTATAATATTTCTATATAAATGCGATGTCTCAACTCTGAAACTGAATTTTCAACAAAATTGTTCAAAACTTCAAGGGAGGAAGAAATCCAAATATTCTTTCGGGTTCTTTTCTCAAACCTCCTTGGAATTACACACACACACACACACACAAGAGCAGAAAAATCAAGAATTTATTAATTTATTATTCAGTAATCTGTTTCATCAGGAGTAATATTCTGAAAGAAATATAAAGACTTGGAATAGATTAGGTGTCGTTCTCGATCCGTCCATAGAACGGGCTAGTATGGTTAGAATATTTCTTCATCTCAAGACAATATTGGTTGGGCAAATAGCCGCTCGGTTTTAATAAACATAACTGGTTAACCCTAGTTCTCTCACTTAGACAAGTGCTAACCCTGATCTCTATAGAGAACATCGGTCAGAGAAATTCCCAACTGCTATTTTATATTTCTTGGAAATAAAGACACTTCGGCCAGTAAATCTTTTTATTGCCTCGACGTTTCGACAAAAATCTTTTGTCCTCGTCAGAAGTAAACAAAAATTAAACATTTAGACGAGGACAAAAGATTTTAGTCGAAACGTCGAGATAATAAAAAGATTTACTGGCGCCGAAGTATCTTTATTTTCAAGAAATATGAATGCCGGCCAGGCAGCCTCTATCTTGACGATACTATTTCATAGTCTCGAAGATCATTTATTGGCTGGAAGTTTGTTTGGAAATATATATGGCCACCAATTGTTTATTTAACTCCCGATGTTTCAATGACTGGCTGTCCTCAGGGGAATGGTTTTATAGTACAAATGTGCGTGCGGTTGATATTTAGGATTTTAAAAGGTACCTCTCCCTTTAAATAAATGCACGGGGGAGGAATGATATAAACACTCAATTTTACACATCCTCAACCCGGGATAGAATCCCGTATTGGACACCTTTTTTATGAAGAAACAACAACTCCATATTGTCCCCCGAGATTATGCAAATAAGTCTAATCACACCATTGAGTACAAATAACCAAACGGGGCTCTGGTATCTTGAAATTAAAAAAGAAAAGTCGAACTGCTCTTTCTATGCATGTGTAAATATGTGGTGCAGTAGGGCAGTTACAAAGAATTTCATCATTCAACAGATGCAAGGTTTGGAGGCCTCGTCCACTCACCATGTGTAAGTATTCTGGACAAAGACCCGGTACTGGACGAAATAATAATAAAACAAAGTAGAAACGGAGGAGAGGCGTCTCTGTAATAATAAAGTGTGTCACAGGGCAAACAACAGTATTTAAGTCACCAATAAAATCCATCAATTGTTATCCCGGGCCATAAATTCATCCTGACAGAGCAATAAATTAAATTCAGTAAATGTTAAAATATTCTAAAGAAATAAAATGAGAAAGCCTTTCATATTTTATGTAATAATTCAAAACGTTAAAAGAATTTATCTTTTTTTTTAACTGCGCGCTAAGTTGCTATTAATAACAGTTGAAATATGTCGTAACGTTTACGTATTGTGTGTCCACACCTATTCCAATGTCATTGTTTAGTAATTATAGCACTTCTCTCTCTCACCTCATTCTTTATTTTATCTCGTAGAAAATTCCATATAAATTACATAGAAAGGTTTTTCTTGACTCCATACGTTTTGACGCAGTAGAGTTACAACATTTATTTTAGATGTGAAATTGTTAATTTTATAGAAATTAATAAAGAGATATTTATATAACCCGGGTTCCTGGAGCGCAGAACGCCAACTTCCTGGTAGAAATTAATAAAAAATTAACAAGAAGAATGTTTTTTATTGTGGAAAGCAAGCTTTCAAGCTTGTCAGAGATATGAGGAGAAATAGTTTCTCAATAAAAAAGATTCTTGTTAATTTCTACAAGCATGTGGTGTTATTAACGGTGTGATAAACAAAAATAATGTAAGTATTTCATTACTAATGAAAATCCTACGCACAATTAACAAATTTTAACTATGTGAAAAAGTATAAAATTGAAATTATACTGGGAACAGCTGGATAAATTAAGAAAAAAAGGGGCATCTCCTGATCGTGTAAATAAAGGTTTCTGATGGCTTGCGCCATCTGTCGGAATAAATATTAACTAATCATTGGTTTTTAATTTATTTTTCTTAATTTTCAGCTATTTTTGATAGTAAGTCTTAAACAGGGGTCATGTAGAATTTTCTGTTGAATATTTTGCGTGAAGTCAAGCTAGATATAGAAACAACAAAAAAAAAATGGCGATTCCATTTATCAAAGCAGAAGAAAACATGATACATAATAAATAAAATGCTATTTGATTTTATTCAACCTGAAAATGATATATAGGGAACAATAAAAATAGTCGTTTTTATTATTTCAGATGATATCATATTGTACACAAAATGGCGATTTATTTTATCTCACCAGACGATGAGATCATATGGCGGGAAAAATGGCGATTGATTTTATCGCAGCAGCCGATGATATCGTGTGGCACAAAATGGCGATTGATCTTATCTCAGCAGAAGATAATTAGAGGGTGATAATTGGATTGTTAGGCCTAATTGAATAAGAGTCTCAACATATAACGAAGCTCCCTGATTGGCTGAAACATTTTTTAATGGTCGTCCGCGATAAATAGATGAACTATTTACAGCTAAGTTCTTAATAATATTAGTAACAAGCACGCAGCTTTTTTTCTAACTATTTCTATTTACTAAGTGATTAAATAATTAACTAATTTTAAAACTTCTAACAGATGGCACGGTTTTTTAAAACCATATTTTCTGGTTAAATTTATCCATTTAAAAGATAGCTCCATTTTTTTGTATAAAAAGGTTGAGATATATTTAAAAGAAATGCTGACACCATAAAATTATCTTTAAGCGATAATTTAGTTTACAAAATGGCGTCAAAAACATCATGGAAAATGGAAGGAATTCACTTCCACAGGGGGCGAGTAAAGAACGCCTTTGTCTTCATTTTAAAGAAAAATATTTAAGCAACACTGGAGCTCGCTTGGCGTAGCATGAAACATCGTCTGCCGGCCTATCCATCTTGAGCGCTGACACTTTACATAGTTGGTCGTCTGCGACAGTGTGCAAAGTTGGCGCACGTATGCAACTGGGTCAGGTGATAGAACTCCTGGGATAGTGTTGTTGTTTGACGCCTCTTCTCTTTTATTTTCATGATACGAAAATGTTTTTTAAAATATTATTTTCATTTTTAGATATATTTGTAAAAATTACAAAACTTATTTCAAAAGCATTTTATTTTCTATATAATACCTTAGTAAATGTTTGCTTAATTTAGGAAAAGCTTGGCCTTGAATTAAAAAGAAAAACCTTCTAGTTAATAAAATCAACTGAGACTTGCTGATTTTATTGATTTTTAATTTCCGTAAAAAATTGTTCAAAAGCCTTTCTTGAAATATTGATTTAATATATGTGATGTGCGTATTTATTGCTCCTGTGTTTTACATTTATTTTTCAGTTATTTAAAAAATATTGACTATCTAATATTCTGACAGATTATGCCTTATATTTGCTCTCTAGTAAAAGATAATATTTTGACTTTTTATTCCCATATAAGTTTCTGTTTCTATTCGCTTTCTGGTTCCCATGTAGTTCTTCGCTCCAGGAACCTGGGTTATAAATATCTCTCTTTGAATTCTAGCTTGCATTTTCTAATCCTTTCTTGAACGTTTTTAAATGTTTTAAAGAGTTTCAAGCACAAATGGATCAAAGTGTTAAATCAATGAAAGCTGGCACAAACCTCCTTATTGTGTAACTGAATGTTGTTCACGGACAGCTGTCAGAAAAATACCAACTGACCGTTAATGTAAAAGTGTTAATATTTCTTTAATAAGCTATAAATGCGCATTCAAAAAGTTTTTATATTTTTATTTTCCCATTTATAGACGCGTGGAGCGGGCGAATGTTCAGAATTAATTGCTGTGTAGTCCAGTATAAATATCCTCGATTTTTTGATCCGTCGCATGTGGGCTAATATTTATATATTTGGTCTCACTGTCGTTTCGCACACCGCTTCATACTTTGCCGCAAGGAAACACAACTTTGAAGATAGCCAACGATAAGAGCACTATAACCAATACGAGATAAGAGAATGGTGTCTCTATTATTTACCTATACAGCATTAGAGCTCTTTATAAAGCGGTCTGGTAGATTAAATTGGCGAAACCGTTGGGAGGGTTCACAACTGATGAGCCAAGCCCTCCCAATATATTTTCATCGCAGTAAGGGCAGTAGAAGTTTGTTTTACGTGAAAAAGAAATATTCGTGCT
>CP092884.1:64536107-64552510 GCA_030710605.1 Cordylochernes scorpioides
TTGATGCTTTCATTTCATATATTTCCCTTTGTCTTTATTATAGAAACCGCTCGGTATATAACACGATAAAAAGTAATGTTGCCAACCCAGCAACATGGGGTAACACGAAATTAAGGAATATTCTGCCGCTAGATGGCATCAGAGACATTCGGTTACAGTACGTGTTCTTTCATAATCTCCTCCATTCATCCATTTTGTCCAGAAAAATGTTCATTTCTAGAGTGACCTTATTTCTTACGTAATACCTTCATGATCGTCTTTAACTTTTTTTAAAAAAAGAAATGATAACTTCACAGCACTCCGATATTTCTGACAAAATTCTCTCAATTATTTATAGCCATTACAACCGATTTATTTTTATAGAAAGTCAGCCTCTCAATACGCCTTAAACGGCTATTTTCTTAGCTTGAAAAATATACAATTTTATAGTCTATTCTAGACCATCGCGGCCTCCTAGAAGTCTGATGTTTTGTACACTTGCGTTGTTAGCTTGATTGAATGAGCGTACGAAGTGGTAGACTTGTACGTGGTCTGGAAGTATATTTTTAAATCGATCATAAAATTTTAAAAGAAATTAGGGCATTCCCGAAAAGCCAGAAGTCATAAATTTTGTAGACTTGCATTGTTATCTGGATTGAGCGATTGTACAAAATTTCAAACTTCTATGTAATATGGAGGTATATTTAAAACTCGATCACAAAAATTGAGAGGAAATATAGAAATTATTCCAGTCCTGATCACAACTTCAGACCCTTACGTCAAAGAAACGGCTGAGCTTATTTTTGCTTGTTTGAAAAGAAAATCTCTCGTCTATTCCCGACAGCCACCTACCTAGCAGTCAGAATTGTGTACACTGGCAATGTTAGCTGGATTGAACTAGTCTATTCAATAGCAGACTTCTACGTGGTCAGGAATGACCACAAAATATGTTAAAAATTGAAACGAAATATTAAAAAAATAGTCTATTACCCAGAAGTCTTAAATGTCATCAAATTATATTGTCATCAGTTTAGAACAAGTGTACCAAATTTCATACTTATAAAATGTGATTATAAGATTTTGTAGGACGGACGGATAGACATGGAAGCTTAATAATAAAAGCTTTAAAAAAAACCTTGAAAAGGGCAGAGAGCGCTATGTGCTATTGCTTGATTGCATAATTTAGTTTTGCTGTTTTAGTTGCATAACTTCGGCAAAAGACCTTTAAAAATGTCCAACAGACCACGTCTTCGTTAAATTCCGAGGGTTAATTTTATAATTGGCATCGTTTGGCAAGTTTCACAAGTGCGCGCGCAAAACACGCAGCCGGACTGAATGTAATTAAACGGAACTCGGAGCAAATTACCGAAGTTCCAAGACTTTTACATATTTACATAATTAAAACGGGGATTCTAAATGCATGGTTGGTAGTCGGCGGCGCCCAGGAACATGGGTTCGCACCCGAAAAGATAACTTTTTAAATATATGTTTTTTCGATTTTTTTCCCCAAAATATTCTGCTAGAAAGATATCTATAACCCAGGTTCCTGGAGCGCAGAACGCCAACTACCCCCCAAATATATGCATATTGGGCATAGAGAGATATATATATATATATATATATATATATATGTGATGATTTAAGACCATGGAATTGTTGTAAATAGTCTAAATATCCACTACCACATGTTCCACCCCATGACTGTATATAACTTCTTATGTACTGCACATAGAAAACCTCAACTAACATCAATCTGTACCGCGTAAGAATCTAATAAAGTATTGCAACTGTACAGATAGAAGGAATGGAGAGAGACAGGAGAAAGTTAAGGTTAAAACAAATCAGGTTTAGGACAGAAGTCGAAGCAAGACCTAGCAAAAGAGGCTTAAAACCAGCCCAACTATAAATAAGTTACAAGTCAATACTTCCTGACAGGACAGGGCGTATCTGATATCGAGGAAACCATAAAATCTAAGAGTGACGCCCAATTTCCGGGCCAAGACAGGGCGTATTTTCTATCAAAGAAAGCCGCCAGAAGACATCACCTAAGTAGGTCAACCAATAGCCTACGGCCACGTGAAAAAGTCCCACCAATTAGGAAAGAATCACCTAAATAGGTCAGCCAATCAGAAAGAAGCAAGGTCGTGGTGTTAAACCAAGGACCTAGAATTGTCAGTCTTCGCTTGGAACTCAACGGTAACACTTGCTCTAAAATCTCTCTCTCCTCATCCCATTCCTTCTTGACGTCAGACGCTTTTAGTGGAATCTCTGTTTGTTTATTTCACCTTTGGCCCAGCTGTGTCGCCTTCCACCACGACTGCACGGGAGAGTTGACATCGAGGTTCGTCGAGCATCAGGTAACACTGGTCCCAGAGGTCCCAAGATATCACAGACTCCCCCGTAACGAAGAGTCGACAGGATAGTGAACGCCAAGGTACAAGTAAGCAAATAGACCACTGTCTGTACAGAAAGATGGAACAGGGAAGAGAGGAGGAGTCAAAGGAACCCATGAAGACCGATCCCGACTCCGAAAGTGGCGGAAGCCCCACTTTTCCGAAGAAAGTAACCACCCTCGGTAGGACGCAGGAAATTGTCCCCAGTCAGGAAGACGTCACACCCCCGCCGCCGGTGTCAGATGTCCTAGGGAGGTTGACGACGACGCTACCTCAGCTCTCTGCCGTGACCGGACATCGCGAGAGGTGGAATCGCTACGATGGTTCGTACGAGGCGCAGAGCTTCTTCACCAACTACGACGCCCAAGCAGATCGGGCCCAACTACAATACTCTACAAGACTGAGAAAGCCAGAAAACCTCCTGCAAGCACCCCTCCGAGTTACCAACACGCGAGCGTATGTTACCTGCTCCCCCGACCATCTCTAATCCACGAGCCCAGCGCAAGCAATGAACTCTGACTGTCCCATTGAACCTCCAACTATGACACAAGACCAGGACTGTCCCGACATACAAGACCACACAACAGTAGGTTCCTACTTCTATAATTTTTATTGAACAATTGCTCGTTCGAGCTGAACAGTCCAAGAATGTAAACCTACTCTACTACTTTATACAGGAGCATCTATCGCTATAATTAGGCAGAATACTTTTAAAATAATAGAAATCAGTTTGTAAAAGAAAAATACCTGTCCATCCATTTAACTTAACTATTAATGCCATAGCTAACAATATTTTCACCATAGATTATATCTTTTTGATCTTAAAAATAAGTAACATAACGCGGAATCTAAAATTCCATATCATCGATACACCCTTGCCTTTTATCATATTATCCCTTAACTCTATAAAACGACTTCTACTAATTATAAACTGTCCTCAGCTACTCCTGTATCAATATAATGTACCTCTACCAACTACATTGTACGAATTCACCTCGTGCAAGCAACACGTGTCCCATGGACAGGTTAACACAACTGTCCCATTTTCTAAATTTTCCCCTCCTGGAACGAGTTGCCCACACGTGGTGAACTCCAACACTCTTATTTAATCTCATTATAATGTTCCTAATCCCATTTTCAACGCCCCTATGTCCTTTTCTTTCATATCTTTGGACAGAAGTAACTTAAATCACAGCCTTCCAAAACTATTCCAATCGTTAAATTCCCACATAACTACACTCCCTCGTACCTTCCTTTTACACGCATAGTTAAATATCGACAAATCTCTCTCAACAAAATATACAACACCCTCTCACATCACTTTTTCTAATTAACAAATTTTTAATGCGCGACTTCACACCCAAATCTAATTTCGAGCCACACAAGCTTTATTACGTCGCCCTACTAAACACACCCACAAAAAAAAAAAAAAAATCACATTAAACGTGTCATATCCACTAATAATATAAAAATTCTCGATATGTTCGTACAACCAGCACCCATGACTTTAGTAAATTTGTTATTCTTAGTAACACAGGTTAGATTTTGTACAAAACAGAGACTTCACGCGACACCTTTTCATTTACAATTTTTTCGCTTCGTGTCACAGCGCCACACCACTAAACTCTTTCAATTTTCAGGCCAAAGACGCCTTCACCACGCCTGTGACACATTTATTTAACCACACATTGTCCACGTCGATAGTCGCAATTTCATTCAATTCTAACCCGATATCATTGAATAACATTTTTACTAAGTTCGCCAAAAGCCATTCGATTTAATATCAACAGATACAATATCCGAATTTTCGAAATACAAACACAAATCTAACAAATGCTTGAACACACGGAATAATTACAACCTCTGTATCTCCCTATGTCAATCCCATAACGCTTGTCACCAAACGTGACAAATCAAAACGCTTTTGTGTTTACAATTTTAGAAATAATATCTCCGAACGTAGTTCGAATTAACTTCCAATAAGTTGAAAGAAAGCAAGCAGCCTCGCAAAAGGCCTCCCTGACCTACATCCGGAATCGCATTAAAAATAGCTTCGCTCCCTCTTCTTCCGCCCCCCCCCCGAGCAAACAAATAGCCGACATCTTGTTACATCCGTCGCCACCCCGATGTCACTCTAATGGATTTTCGCTACCTATTAAATCAAACATTAGTGCGCGCCTTTTATTTTTAATCTACGCCGATATCCCGTTTAGCTACTAAAACTTGCTTAACACGTTATCTTACATTTACTAACAAATCTGTTCACTAACATTCTCTCGCCCTCGATTAACTTGTCAACTTAACATCGACACTTAGATCCAAGGACAACATTTTACTTACAAAAATCACACACACCCACATAAGTTTAAACAAAAAATCGACAACATTAGGACTCAGTAAGTTTCACAGTTAGAAACAATGTGATCCACGAGTCGCACCAAACTTAAAACAAATTCGATAAGTTAGAAAAACTTAGGCCAACAAGACCAAAGATATCAATCGAGGACAATTTAAAGCTCTCTCTACCCATCCTAAAAAAAAAAAACAGGTACATTACATTTGGCCTACCACTTTCCATTCTTTCACGATATATAATTTCTATATATAATCTTACTTACTCTTCTTTCTCGATGAACATTTTTTAAAGATTTTTCATTTTAATATCCTTTATATAATCATTATATAGCTCTTATAATTGTTTTTTTTTACGTCAACCAATTAGTTTAGATTATTGTCTTTTTTTTATTATTTTTCTTTACCAAAACTTATTTACTTTTGCTTCATGACTCTATTTTATAATCAACTTTATATTTTATCTTTCATATCATATCTAATAATCTCAAGTTTATATTTCATGTTTATATCACTAATTTGCATTTATCATTTTATATTTTTTCTCACTTTATAAATTAGATGTTATTTACATTGTTTCACCTTCCGCTACCATGTCAATGCTATCGAGTATATTATTGCTCATTATTTTTTTTTTCATTTAATATTTTCACTTTCTATTACCCCTTATATACTGCTGTAGTGTGTAAATCTTTGTATCATATCATCACTATTTTTACTTTTTTTTTTAAGATTACTTTGCATTTAACTTCGCAATTCTATTTTCGATTTTTCAAATCCTTTAACGCTATATGCAAAGCCGTAATTTCGCAATTTCATATCTCAATGATATATTCTTTTATAATCAAACTAAAAATCATGATCTAAAAACAGGGCAATCTTCAATAACCTCTTAAGCAACCACTTTAAAGGTTACTTCTTAAGAATTACTAACATTCCTTTTCCGCAGGAACTTTTAACTCCTTCGCAGGCTAGACTTGACCTACTTTGATTTCGTAATTAACAATCTTGACACATCGTCCCCCAGATTTACCTTCTCCCAACTTCTGGCTTGGATACGTGCAAATTGTATTTTATTTTTTTTATTCCAGGGCACTCTCATGCCACACGCTGGCACATTTTTTTATTTTTTATTTTACTCTTTTTCTCGCTAAGCCCCTGACGACTCTAATTAAAACTTTGATTTCTGGTCACTGATCTTCGCCCTCATTTATCCTGCATGCGTACGTCTTAACGACTAATTACTAAAACCCATAACAATCCCCTTATCTTACTTTTCGATTGTGGTACTGTAACTTTATTCGGTCCTTAAATTTACATGTGAAACATGGCCTAGGTTTTCCGCGCCGTGCACATTAAATGGTTTGGGACTTGAGTCAAAGTGACCTTGCCTCAACCAAGTAATAACTAACCCCTCAACCCTTTCTAACGCCCATCACGAAAAGATCATGATTTACCCATCCAATCATTTATATTTTTACCTATAATCATTATATGTTCCCTATTAAATATTTTATTCATATTTTTATTTTTACTTGTATGTTTAATATTAGTTGTTTATGTTTTATTATCTCTTATGGATATACAGAAATCAACCCCATGTTATATACCAACTCACTTTAATTAATTTTTAAAAAATTACTTCCTTAATAACAGTCTTCCTATTCCGCTCTCTTAAATCCCTCCATATGAACCCTCTCACATCCGGGGCCATCTGTGATGATTTAAGACCATGGAATTGTTGTAAATAGTCTAAATATCCACTACCACATGTTCCACCCCATGACTGTATATAACTTCTTATGTACTGCACATAGAAAACCTCAACTAACATCAATCTGTACCGCGTAAGAATCTAATAAAGTATTGCAACTGTACAGATAGAAGGAATGGAGAGAGACAGGAGAAAGTTAAGGTTAAAACAAATCAGGTTTAGGACAGAAGTCGAAGCAAGACCTAGCAAAAGAGGCTTAAAACCAGCCCAACTATAAATAAGTTACAAGTCAATACTTCCTGACAGGACAGGGCGTATCTGATATCGAGGAAACCATAAAATCTAAGAGTGACGCCCAATTTCCGGGCCAAGACAGGGCGTATTTTCTATCAAAGAAAGCCGCCAGAAGACATCACCTAAGTAGGTCAACCAATAGCCTACGGCCACGTGAAAAAGTCCCACCAATTAGGAAAGAATCACCTAAATAGGTCAGCCAATCAGAAAGAAGCAAGGTCGTGGTGTTAAACCAAGGACCTAGAATTGTCAGTCTTCGCTTGGAACTCAACGGTAACACTTGCTCTAAAATCTCTCTCTCCTCATCCCATTCCTTCTTGACGTCAGACGCTTTTAGTGGAATCTCTGTTTGTTTATTTCACCTTTGGCCCAGCTGTGTCGCCTTCCACCACGACTGCACGGGAGAGTTGACATCGAGGTTCGTCGAGCATCAGGTAACACTGGTCCCAGAGGTCCCAAGATATCACATATATATATATATATAGTGTAGAAACTATATAACAAAATTATAACAGTGATTCTAATTTTAAAAACTTAAGGAGCAAACTGATAATAATGATAACTTATATCAGTTAGATTTGATTAGATTAGCAAGCTAAATCTAAATTAATTATAATAATAAATAGTTATTTAATTTTATAGTCCAGTTTTGTATTAAGATTATCTTCACTATTATGATCATTTAAATACAAATTATAAAATTTGTAAAATGTTATTAATTTGTAGATAGAGAGAGAAAAAAAAAATTCTTTACTTCTATTACATCCTCAAGTTAATTATATATTTATAATTAATAACAATAAAAAAAATTAACAAAGTAACGTCTATTACATCGGCTTTTACACGTCATTCAGACATACTCTAATCCTATATATAGAATAATCGAAGAGATAATATATATAATAGTTAGAAAAAAGAGAGAAAGACAGAACCATGCACTTTTAATCAAACTAATAATAAGGAAAAAAAAAAGAGTTTTATAAAGAAGGTAGATAAGATTGTTAGTATATATATATATATTTTTTTATGATTTTATATTTTATCCTTTTTTTTTTTTTTTTTTTTAAGATTTTTAAAGGTTTTTTTATTTTATAATATGATTATAAATAGTTGTATTTAGTAATATATCTATAGTATGAATTAACATTTGTTATAAGTTTGGATATTATGTTTTGAAACCCTAATGGTAGACCAGACATACACAAAAAACTTTAAATTGAAATAAATTGGAAAAAGAGATCTGCTGGAACGGGGATCATCAGATAAAATTCCAGCGACATTTCAACCCCTTCTTTATTATGTCATAGATCTCTTTTAAACCGGATTTTATGTGTTAATATTAAGTTGTTTCAGTGAAATATTTAAATGAACATATATAACAGATACAAGTGTTAACAAATTCAAACTGTAAACCTACCTCTGCCGTGGAGTCCTCCATTGTGAATATCTATTTCTGGCTAACACATGTCGCGGGAGGGGAATGTCCCCCCACATTTCAAATTTAGACCATTTATTCAGAATTTTTTTGAACAACAAGAAAATTAAAGAAGAAAGGAAAAATAGTTAAGGGAAGAAAGCTAAATTTCATAATCTTTACAGCTAGTTATATCAAAATAACTGATTTAACACTTATTCATCTTTTAATATTCCTTTAAAAAGGTAAATTATAATAGTTTAATAAAGCTATTAATTGTGTAAATTCAACTTTATTTAACTTCCATTTTCCTCCCCAGAAATTGGAGATTAAACAAAAATGAACTATATACTTTAACACTTTAAAAATCTTGTGAAAAAATCTTTTAATCAGTTATTTAATCAAAGTTTAATTAACTGTTAAAGATTATAAATTTGTATTAGTTAATATTAATAGAAATTATAGAAAGTTGAATTCATAAATGGATATTTCCATTTATTTTTTTTTAAATATTTTATAATTGATATACTGTTGAAATATTTTACTTGTTTGATACTAAATTTGTTTTTAATAAATTCCATGTTTAAATTTTTAACATCTTCTATGAAATTATCTAATATATTATTTATTCTATAAAATCTTAGAAACTGACCATAATATATACCTTTACAGCAATTTAATGATATATTAGAATTCATATTACAGTATTTTATAATATTGAAATTATAATTACTCTTTTTGTTATAAACTCTAACAGCACTATTTGTAAGGTCTATATTCAAGTCTAAAAAGTTAACTTTTTTGTTTCTATAAATTTTTTCATTGTTCTTAAGTTTCAAGTATTTAGGATATATTTCAGGTATTAATTTTTTAAACAGTGGATTATTAAATATTATTATGTCATCTACATATCGGAATATTTGCCAATTAATATTATTTTGTAGAAAGTATTCTCTTTCGTACCAGAACAATATTAAATTTGCTAATAACGGACTAGAAGAAGTACCCATGGGAACGCCTTCTGATTGAATATATATTTTATTTTTAAATTCTATATAGTTAAAATTTAAAAATGTTTCCAGTAGAGTTTTTGCTGTTTTAAGATCTAATTTAAATGTTTTATATCTGTTATGAATAATTTTAATGTAGAAAGTTTTGTCATTAATGAATTCATTAAATAAATTGGTTATTTTATTATTTAGATCTCTTAAATTTATTTTAGAATATAGGTCCTCAAAGTCAAATGTGTGTACTGTTTCAATGTTTGTCCAATTGTTCATTAAATAATTAATGATTTTTTTATTTGAGTCGATAAATTTATAATTATATTTATTAGTTAATTTATTTATAATAAATTGTAGTGTTGAGGCTAATTGTATATCAATATTTTTTATGACTGAATTTATACCAGATGTGATTGTTCTGAAAGAAATAGGTTTTTTGTGTAGTTTAGGAATTATATAGAACTTTGGTATGTTTGGATTTTTGTGGTTATTATAAATTTTTAGTGAATTTTCAACATTTTTGATGTCTTTTTTGATTTTTGTGCCTGTAGTTCTAGCAAAAGTGTATTTATGATTATTATCAATTTCCTTTTTTAGTATATCGTGGTATAGATTTTTACAAATTAAAGATAAATTATTGGAACATTTATCTATAGGAGTGATAATATAGTCCTTCTGTAAATTAATTATATTTTCTTTAAAAGAAGGAATGTCTGAATTGGGTTTTGTGTATTTAAGTGTATTATTATAATAATTTATAATTTCCTTTTTAATATTATGTTTCCATTCCAGAAAAGTAAATTCTGGAATACTGTATCTTATACTAGTTTTATTTATGAAAATATCTATATCTTTTAATATAGATTTAATTGTATTATTATAATTGTGTTTAATTTGAGGTATATATTTATACCCTTTATTTAAAATTTCTTGATATTCTGGATTTAAAAAAGAAAAGTTGCTAGTTAATATATGACCTGAGAACTTATATTTATCAATATAGTTGTTGCAATTACATTTAATTTTTTTAAAATTTGCCAAATTATTAATAAATTGGTTATAATTGCAAACTAAATTACCTATATTTTTATTGTATCTCCAGATTGTTTTAAAATTTAAATTTTTTATAGGGAAAAGATTATTGATGATTTGGTTATTAAAAATATCATTAAATTTAATATGATTAAATAAATTGTTATTAAATTTAATGATAATATTAATGTTATTAGTATTTTGTTTAATTTTTCTGTATTTAAAGATGTCGTGTGTGATATCTATTAATCTGTTAGTCAGATTATGAATTTTAATATATTCTATGAGTTTGATAAATTTATTATTATTTAGTTTAAATAATGTTTTAATAAATTTATCGACGAAGTTGTTAGTGTACATTTGTTTTGGGTCCAGTAATTCTTCAAATTCAATGTAACCTAATTTATTTGTAGTTTTACCTCTAGTTTTATTAGGTTTAGTTTTAAATTCATTTTTATATTTGCAACTGATTTCATAAGTTGAAATTTCTTCTGTTTGTGGTTTGTATGTGTAGTTTAATTCGTCGTTAAGTCCATAAGGGAATAATGTGTTGTGTTTATAAATGTAGTTGTTTTCTAATAATAGTCGTTGTTTTTTGTTTTGACATATGTCTAGTATTTCTATCTTAAAGTTGTTAAAAGTATGTAATTGATTGTGTTCTTTCATATATATATTACCAATTGATTTTTTAGCGTGGTTTCTATGTAGGTTTATTCGTATATTTAATGGATTACAAGTTTGTCCTATATATGATAGTTGACAAATTTGGCATGTTAATTTATAAATAGTATTCACTAATTTACAACTAGTTGTTTGAAAAGTGTCATGGTTCTTAAGAGAGGGACAAGTTTGACAATTTTTTCTTAGGCAATTCTTAGCGAGTTTAAATTAACATAAAAGAGGTGCTAACACTAATATGTTTGTAGTTTTTTTTAGTTTTTTTAGTTTGTTATTCTTATGAATTTTTTAAATATATTTTACTTAATTGTTTTTGTGGTGATAAAATTTGTAATAAATTGAATAATTAATCTATAAATATATAGATATTACTGTTTGTTATCTGTTATATTTTTAAGAATAACTAATAAAAAAAACATCTTTAAACTAACAAAAACACTGAAAAAATCAAAAGTTCTGAAATTATTTTTTTTCTAGAATTACTTTTATAATTTAATTTTTAATAATCAAACAATGAAAGATAATTAAAATTTGTATGAAGATTTATTTATATTAGAATATCTAATATAATTTAATTTGTATATTATGTTATATATAAAAAATATATATCATAGAGCAAGCTCATATGAATTAATATAGTGTAGAAACTATATAACAAAATTATAACAGTGATTCTAATTTTAAAAACTTAAGGAGCAAACTGATAATAATGATAACTTATATCAGTTAGATTTGATTAGATTAGCAAGCTAAATCTAAATTAATTATAATAATAAATAGTTATTTAATTTTATAGTCCAGTTTTGTATTAAGATTATCTTCACTATTATGATCATTTAAATACAAATTATAAAATTTGTAAAATGTTATTAATTTGTAGATAGAGAGAGAAAAAAAAAAATTCTTTACTTCTATTACATCCTCAAGTTATATACTAAAAAAGGAAATTGATAATAATCATAAATACACTTTTGCTAGAACTACAGGCACAAAAATCAAAAAAGACATCAAAAATGTTGGAAATTCACTAAAAATTTATAATAACCACAAAAATCCAAACATACCAAAGTTCTATATAATTCCTAAACTACACAAAAAACCTATTTCTTTCAGAACAATCACATCTGGTATAAATTCAGTCATAAAAAATATTGATATACAATTAGCCTCAACACTACAATTTATTATAAATAAATTAACTAATAAATATAATTATAAATTTATCGACTCAAATAAAAAAATCATTAATTATTTAATGAACAATTGGACAAACATTGAAACAGTACACACATTTGACTTTGAGGACCTATATTCTAAAATAAATTTAAGAGATCTAAATAATAAAATAACCAATTTATTTAATGAATTCATTAATGACAAAACTTTCTACATTAAAATTATTCATAACAGATATAAAACATTTAAATTAGATCTTAAAACAGCAAAAACTCTACTGGAAACATTTTTAAATTTTAACTATATAGAATTTAAAAATAAAATATATATTCAATCAGAAGGCGTTCCCATGGGTACTTCTTCTAGTCCGTTATTAGCAAATTTAATATTGTTCTGGTACGAAAGAGAATACTTTCTACAAAATAATATTAATTGGCAAATATTCCGATATGTAGATGACATAATAATATTTAATAATCCACTGTTTAAAAAATTAATACCTGAAATATATCCTAAATACTTGAAACTTAAGAACAATGAAAAAATTTATAGAAACAAAAAAGTTAACTTTTTAGACTTGAATATAGACCTTACAAATAGTGCTGTTAGAGTTTATAACAAAAAGAGTAATTATAATTTCAATATTATAAAATACTGTAATATGAATTCTAATATATCATTAAATTGCTGTAAAGGTATATATTATGGTCAGTTTCTAAGATTTTATAGAATAAATAATATATTAGATAATTTCATAGAAGATGTTAAAAATTTAAACATGGAATTTATTAAAAACAAATTTAGTATCAAACAAGTAAAATATTTCAACAGTATATCAATTATAAAATATTTAAAAAAAAATAAATGGAAATATCCATTTATGAATTCAACTTTCTATAATTTCTATTAATATTAACTAATACAAATTTATAATCTTTAACAGTTAATTAAACTTTGATTAAATAACTGATTAAAAGATTTTTTCACAAGATTTTTAAAGTGTTAAAGTATATAGTTCATTTTTGTTTAATCTCCAATTTCTGGGGAGGAAAATGGAAGTTAAATAAAGTTGAATTTACACAATTAATAGCTTTATTAAACTATTATAATTTGCCTTTTTAAAGGAATATTAAAAGATGAATAAGTGTTAAATCAGTTATTTTGATATAACTAGCTGTAAAGATTATGAAATTTAGCTTTCTTCCCTTAACTATTTTTCCTTTCTTCTTTAATTTTCTTGTTGTTCAAAAAAATTCTGAATAAATGGTCTAAATTTGAAATGTGGGGGGACATTCCCCTCCCGCGACATGTGTTAGCCAGAAATAGATATTCACAATGGAGGACTCCACGGCAGAGGTAGGTTTACAGTTTGAATTTGTTAACACTTGTATCTGTTATATATGTTCATTTAAATATTTCACTGAAACAACTTAATATTAACACATAAAATCCGGTTTAAAAGAGATCTATGACATAATAAAGAAGGGGTTGAAATGTCGCTGGAATTTTATCTGATGATCCCCGTTCCAGCAGATCTCTTTTTCCAATTTATTTCAATTTAAAGTTTTTTGTGTATGTCTGGTCTACCATTAGGGTTTCAAAACATAATATCCAAACTTATAACAAATGTTAATTCATACTATAGATATATTACTAAATACAACTATTTATAATCATATTATAAAATAAAAAAACCTTTAAAAATCTTTTTAAAAAAAAAAAAAAAAAGGATAAAATATAAAATCATAAAAAAATATATATATATATATACTAACAATCTTATCTACCTTCTTTATAAAACTCTTTTTTTTTTTTTTCCTTATTATTAGTTTGATTAAAAGTGCATGGTTCTGTCTTTCTCTCTTTTTTCTAACTATTATATATATTATCTCTTCGATTATTCTATATATAGGATTAGAGTATGTCTGAATGACGTGTAAAAGCCGATGTAATAGACGTTACTTTGTTAATTTTTTTTATTGTTATTAATTATAAATATATAATTAACTTGAGGATGTAATAGAAGTAAAGAATTTTTTTTTTCTCTCTCTATCTACAAATTAATAACATTTTACAAATTTTATAATTTGTATTTAAATGATCATAATAGTGAAGATAATCTTAATACAAAACTGGACTATAAAATTAAATAACTATTTATTATTATATATATATATATATATATTTTGTTGAGGCTTTCTCAATAAAAATTCTTCAAAAATGATTAATCCGCAGAATATATTCGCCATCTACTTCAATTATTGCCTCCGAGATTTTCGAGACGGTGAACGGTCCAGATTGAAGTTTTCGGCTGACATTCTCGTTGTAAAAATTTTGAAATATTTTTGACGCGTATGTTACTTTTTGAAATAAAATAAGTATTTACTGCCCTCACTGCAATGAAACAATATGAATGACCTGGCTCATCGGTGGTGAACCCTCTCATAGCTGTTTCGCCAGTTTGATTCTCGTTGCCGAGCTTTCAACGTCTTCCACAGCTGTCAAAAATGTCTGGTTATCGAAATTTGACGGTCAACTTCTTCATCCACAAGGTCTGTGTCGTCCGACTTGCTGGTTGTTCCTTCGCCGAAATCTCCGTTGAGGCGACGCAATGACAAATGGATTTTGATGTCATCTCATTTATTTTCATCAAACCATTAAACGAAACCCCAATCTACAGAAATAAAGGTCGTCTCGCCCGTCAAAATAGACGCTAAAACTAAGAGCCATCTATTGACCCTCTCTGCAAACTATCAGGACTCGGGTCGATGACAAAGCCACAACACCAACTTTGGAAATTTGAGAAGCGTTCGCCTGGAGCCCATGGTTTCGGGCTAATGGCTCTCGTCAGTCCGGGGCAGGCTTTGATTTCCCGAGAACCACAAGGGATATTACTATATATAAAATAATGGTCGCCTCTCCCGTCAAAATAGACGCTAAATCTGAGCGCCATCTATTGACCGTCTCCGTAAGAGCTGTTCAAATTTTAAAATAGTTGCTGAAAACCCCGCAATAATTTTGTACCGACCCATGTAGCTCAAAGAAGCATTTCCTAGGCTGCTACAGCCAGGCCTCCCAAGAACAACCCATTGGATGGGCCTTTATAAAATCAAAAATGACCTGGTATGATTCAATCATCGACAACCTCCAGGAGTAGCATGTTCTAGACGCGCTATGGTGTCTTACGGGAGGTTCAGAACAATCTTCAATTCCAGCCATCAGCTCATTTGGTCCATTGACGTCGGCTGTTGGTGAAGAAGGGGAATAAACCGTCGATTTTCGACAGCCATGACACAGAATCGAATCCCGCTCTGGACACTTTTTAAAAAGATAAATTGCTTCAACGGCTAACGATTTTTGCAGAAGTCCAACCCCACCAAGTAATCACGTGTACTTGGGATATGTAACACCGCCACATCTATTGATTATGGCGCGTTTTATAATATAAAAAAAAAAAACGAAATTAGCAGACATATTTTTTGGGATTAAAACAGCCGACACCTCTGGGGGACTATTTTACTTTTTGACCAAGTCCCTGGTGAGACATAATCTCCGTGATCCTTTTTTTCCGAGGAAAATCCCGTTGCTCCGTGGTGTTTTTACAACAAATTTTTAATCCTCAACACACGTGTGGCTTTTAACTAAATTAACTTTTGCTTCTTTTTTCACCGCGTTTGTTTAAATGTATTTTTTGTTCGTTGTAACTTGTTTCTTTTAAAGGTTGTTTAAAGAAAGAAACAGGAGTATAGAGAGGTGTAATTTGTTTAATGCTACGTTGAGAGAGTCGCGTATGTATCTGTGTGTAGGCTTTATTATTGTAAATTTATCATATTTACATAAATGTAGCATATTTTATATATTATTTATGGCACGAAATGGCATACTGAATATGCAAATATTCCATCATCTTACTATATGTAAATATATAATATAGATTTTCTCTGCTTTTACACTTTAATTTAATCAATAAGGAATCAAGGGTTTCGTTTCTTATTCCTTTTATTTCTCGAGCTTCTCCGTGTTGAAACTCACGTTAGCCCGAAAGCTCGAGAAATAAAAGAAATAAGAAAAGAAACTAAACCCTTGATTCCTTATTGATTAAATAAAAATATAAATATATATTTCTTATTTTTCGCATATATATATAACTAGCCGAATGACCCGGGCAACGCCCGTGTTTTACCCGACTGTAGATGTTACAACGGTGATCCTTAGGTCGCTGGTTCAAATCCGGCTCGAGGGAGCCGGCGAGCACGTGACCTCCCTGTGCGCGCGCATCCGTGACAGAGGCCGATGAGGAAAGACGGTCGTGACTATATATATATATACGCATATATGTGTATGTATGAAAAAATTAGAAAATTTTC
>CP092884.1:64552610-64565160 GCA_030710605.1 Cordylochernes scorpioides
CAAACTTGTATCTCTCCCCATGTGAGCCTCAGCTGTTCTTCCCATCAATAGAAATCACTCTGTTACAGATTCTAATCTGCTACAGCATCATCTGTCATGCAGATTCATTCAGAACTGAGCAAATGTATGAAAAGTACAGTGCAGTCTCCACCCAGTGCAATGTTTTTCTATAAGCTGCTTCTTATGTGAGATAACCCCAACAAGAGTCATTCAAACTATACACAGCACAGTTGTTTTCCATTTTAAATAAAATAACTTCCTACTGCCCTTACTGTAATGATAAAATATTTAGGAGGGCCTGGCTCATCAGTGGTAAACCCTCCCAGCAGGTTTAATCTACCAGATTGTTCTAATATTGTATCGGACTGTACTGGTACTTATATATCTCCAGCACTTGGTGGGATTAAGGCTACTGGCTTGGAGGGTTCACCACTGAAGAGCCATGCACTCTCAATATATATATACAGTTAAACCTGTATATAGCGCCCCCTCTAAATAGCGCCTTCCTCTCTATAGCCCCCGATTTTAAACATTAAAATGTAAACATTTTACATTAAAAGTGACCTGTCTATAGCACCCTATTTTTGTGAGTCCCAAGAAGGGGCGCTATAGACAGGTTTAACTATATATATATTTTTTCTCATTTAAGTAAGGGCAGTACGAAATTGTCTTATTTGAAAAAAAAGAAAAACTAAATAATTTATTTTCTTTTCTTTACCTTTCCCAGGTACATGTTGCTATGATAAACATGGTAGGTAGTTAGCAAAAGGTTTTACCTTGCACCACATATAGAAATCAGTTTAAATTTTCCACTTACAGGATGCCCCAGAGAGTCCTGTTTAGTTACTCACACCTGTTGGACTTGTACAAGAATCATTAAAGCAATTTATTTATTCAGAATCCAGGGATACAGGATGAGCAGCGTTTGTACTCCATGTTAGGAGCAGCTGCACATGGCGTCTGTTCCTCATGTCAGAGGCGGCCATGCTACTGAGTAGTGCTCCTAGTCTTAATGACAAAGGCAGACGCATTCTACTTCACCCAGTCATGATGGTTGTTAAACAGACATCATCAAGGGTCACAACTTGATATCCTAATATGATTGAATGGAGATAAGAAAGAAGAAGAAGAATTTATTCAGAAAAAAAGTGTCCAATATGGGATTTGATCCCAGGTTGTTGAAAACCAGCACTCCAACCCACTAACTCCAGATGGTATACTTGACAAGGATTGTGGTGTACTCACCCGTTGGGCTCTGAAGGATCACTGAGGAGGTTGAGCACGGTGGACTTGCCAGAGCCCTGCAGTCCGACTACTCCCACCACGTAGTAGTTGGTGAACTCCTGCAGGTACTGTAACATGGCAGTGTTGGTCCTGCTGTGTGGTGCAATACAATGTGGAAAACACAAGGTATGACTGGGTGACATTGACTCATCCATTGATGAGCTTTACTCATCCCCGGCAGACACCATCAATAAGCTTTACAAGCTTGATAACTCCTCCTTTGCCAGTCCCAAGCCCGGATGAAAAAGGAGGAGGGGGAGCAGTAACAAGCTCACTAAAAAACCTGGGTTCAGCTGGCCCAGCTGATAATACCCTGTAAGGTCTCCTAATCCAGGGATACAGGATGAGCAGCGTTTGTACTCCATGTTAGGAGCGGCTGCACATGGCATCTGTTCCTCATGTCAGAGGCGGCCATTTATTTTGGAGATAAGTCAGCCTACCACTGAGTAGTGCTCCTAGTCTTAATGACAAAGGCAGACGTTTTCTACTTAACACAGTCATGATGGTTGTCAAACAAGCTTGCTACCGTAATATGATTGAGTGGAGATAAGAAAGAAGAAGAAGACTGGGTGACATTGACTCATCCATTGATGAGCTCTACTCATCCCCGGCAGACACCATCAACAAGCTTTACAAGCTTGATACCCTAATATGATTGAGTGGAGATAAGAAAGAAGAAGAAGACAAGGTAACAGTGTAACAATTTGGTACAATTTGATTTATAGATTAGTAACTAAAGGTAATAACACCAAATCCAAAAAAATAGTGTGACATTTCAATAACAGCATTGTTACCATCATCAGACGAGAGATTGAATTGTTACAATACATTCAGTACTTTTGTCAGATGATGCTAACAATGTTGTTACAGAAACGCGCGCGCCACACACTATATATTTGATATTTTGTTACAAGGTAACAGATAAACTTCATCCAACATGAGATGTCCAGCTCACCTCCATTGCTGAGTCACACCACTGCAGGGTCTCGTCAATTATTGTAATGGGGGCCGCCATCTTGATGGGAAGTTGGAGCTTCTGCTCCAGGTTGACTGCAGCACACAGATGTTAGCTTTCTACACCTGGGCCTAGCTCTTTAGTTCAACTTGACCCCAGGGGATCTGAATTGTGGTTTGAATTAAAGTCAGTTGTGAATTATTTTTGTGAAATAAGGGGCTAAGCTTATTATAAATTCAATGGAATGTTCTGCACTGCTAGTGGATCTTTTTATAGTTCTTGTTGTTTGTGTTCAATTAACATGTTGAATGTCCACTTAGCATAGTGGGTAGCGAGAGACTGCTCATACTCTACTATCATCATAGTTTATTTGCACAAAGGATGGGAGATATGTAAATTTGCTTCAGGTGAATCAAACTGGTTGACCTCCTCAATCAGGTTCCTCTAAGACAATTATCATTGATATCCATAGTCTGGTGGCAAAATGGCATCTTGGCCATTCCATGAAGATTTTCATGGGAGAAATAATGAAGTGGTTTCCCATTGTCAGATGCCCATGGCAAAATCCCAGTTTTTCTTGTTGTCTGAAATTGACATTTGGGACCATTCTTGTGATAAAATTTAAAAAATATATATATTTCTTCAAAAAAAAAAGGGGGGGGGGGGGTTCCCCCCAAACTGAAATTCTAGCCACAGTTTGTTGTTGGCTTTCTGTCTGAACTTGCCAATACTGAAGTCTATTTACATAACTGTGTAGCCTTGATTTGGCATTTTATATAGTGAGGGCATCTTGACCCTATTTCATGTAATGATTTTGCCAAGATGGAAGATACACACACACAAAAATTAAGTCCTAAGGGTTGTTGTAATCACAACCCTGAAGAATCCAAACAAACACCACATACAGTATAAATATATGGGAAAGCTACACAAAAAGTGACAATTGGGATCACAGAATGTGATAACAATTAAACAATTCAAATATACACAAGAAAAATAAAAGAAAGTAAGACCTAATTCAAATAATTTATTAATGTGAGACGTTTCGGCAACAACATTGTCACCATCATCAGACAAAAGAATGATGGTGACAACGTTGTTGCTGAAATGTCACACACTAATAAATTATTTGGATTAGGTCTTACTTTCTTTTATTATAATCTATAATCCAAATTGTGCTTTATCAAATATACACAAGGTAATAAGACCAAATCCAAATAAATAAATTGTGTGTGACATGTCAGTAACAGCGTTGTTACCAAAACATCACATTATTTGTTTGGATTTTGTCTTATTACCTTGTGTTTCCAATCGATATTACAAAATTTGTACCATATATCACAATTGAAATATACCATATAACCTCTTTAATTCAACAGACTAAACCAAATCTTAATTAATTTTTTTTTCAGTGTCTCTGATCGGGCCCAGGTTTCCAATGGCTTCTCTAACTTGGGTTCTTCTCTTTATTTCTTCATGGCTGTCCATCAGTCCACTTCTTCCTAGACCTTCCTTTCCTTTCATTTTACCCTGCAGAATTTTCTTCATCAATCCATCCCCTCTCAATGTTCCACCATCCAATTATCCAGTCAACAGGTCTTGTTTCTCTCCCAATCTCCTCAAAACTTCTCCATTTCTGATCTGACAACCCATCTCTCCTACACACTTCCACATTTCCTCTCATCTTTCCTTTGTCTTTACTATTGACAACACACTACATTCCAAGTCATTACCAGTCTCCTCTTCAACTCCTGACAAGACTGACCCAGCAAACTTGGCTTAATTTAACCAGCTATAATTAAACACAGTACTTAAACCAACAATAAGTACAGAACAGGACCATCCTACATAGTGGACACCTCTCTACAAAGGAGTTTTCGTTACCAAAATTACCATTTTTATTAATCAATGGCTCTCCAATAAGAGGACACCTCTCTCTAAAGAACACTTTGGCTCTGCAACAATGTGGTGTCCTTTAGAAAAGTTCTACTGTACTTGGGGTGTTGAATTAAAGAGATCTGACTCTATATAATTTAATCTTTACTAAAAAACTAACTGCCAGAATTTACAGATTTAAGAATACAGTAGAACCTCCTTGTAAAGGACACCTAATTGCAGAGCCAAACTGTCCTTTGGGGAGAAATGTCCTCTTACCAGAGAGTTGCTAAATTGTAAAAATTATAATTTTGCAAATGAAAACTGTCCTTTGTGGAGAGGTGTCCTCTAGCGGGGTGTCCGCTAAAGGGAGGTTCTACTGTATATAAATGTGAGAAAAAGAATCAACCCCTTCAATTGTGTTTTCTACACTCCTTATAACAGCCGCAGATATATCCTGAACTCTTTCATTTGGGAACAAAGCATCCAAGTTTTATATGATTCTTGTATTAACTCATGCAATCATGCCTTGGAATCCTTCTACAGGAGTATTGCTTTGACTAACTAAAACTTAGTCAACAAAACCATTACATCATTGTGTTTTATAGAGTAGAGGATGTGAAGATGAGGGTTTTAGCACAGACACAGCTCACAAAGTTATAACAAGTTATCAAAGTCCTGACTCTACCTTCAGTATGGGCGGGCTTCTGGGTGGAGCCAGAGGAAGGGGGGTTGTCCGTCTCTTTGGAGGGGGCGGTGGGTGGGGTGTTGGGGCGGGGCTTGGAGCCGTCCCTCATCTTGATGACAAATCCTGGCATGGCCCTGTCCCACCCACTTTGTCTCTCAACATGTCAATATCTATTGGAGATATGTGTGAATCACAGTTTTTTTTTTTTAATGTATTATCCCTAGTACACATAGTACAGGCCATGATAATAATGGTGGTTATAAGTAGGCAACTGCTTTTACTGTAAGTGCACCACATGTCTACATATGTGAAAAGCAGTTCGACTTTGCACTTACAAATGTGCTAGAGCCCCGTTTGGTTACTTGAACTCGCTAGTGGGGTTGGACTTTTGCAAGAATCGGGGGCCATTTGAGCTTTTTTTTTTTTTATTAAATCAGAAAAAAGGTGCCCAATGTGGGAATTGAACCTGGGGCGTAGAAGTCGAAAACCAACAGTTTAGACTACACCAATTCCCAAATGTAAAGGAGATTACACGCACGCCCCAGAAAGGCAAAGCTGCTCTAGTGATACCAAGTGTGATGAAAACAACTGGTTAGACTTTGAGTTGTTTTCATTGTGTACAAGCAGCATTGAAGAGCTGTTGATTTGACAGATTTTTAAGGAATAAACAAACATATAGTTATATAGAAGGGTATAAAGAGCTCATGGTCTTAAAAAGATCCACCGATTTAGGTAAGAATGCAAGATTGTGTACAAATTTGGATACAAAGACTTCCACAAGGGACTACATTCTCTGCTACAAAGAGAGTAGAATGTAAATTTTGCAATTGTTGGAAGATAAGATTTTTGGCCAAAGGTAAAGAAACAAAGCATCATTGAGTAAAATTTCAAAGCACTTTTTAAAAAATAATTTACAAAATGACGTTATAAAATAATAATATTCTGAAAAATTAGATAATAATACAGTAGAACTACCTCCCTGTAAAGGACAACACCTAATTGCAGAGCCAAAGTGTCCTTTATGGAGAGATGCCCTCTTACCGGAGAGTTACTAAATTGTAAAAATCAATAGTAATTTTGCAAATGAAAACTGTCCTTTGTGGAGAGGTGCCCTCTAAAGGGAGGTTCTAATGTATTTTTATAGAAAATTAAAAAAAAAAAAAAAATTAACCTATCTGTAGCTATCCCATTGATACACTCAGCATAATATTTTCTTTTATTTGAACATTTTCCTGAAATTTTCTAAAGTTTAATGTTCACATCTTATGGACATTTGTAAAAATTAATATAAAACTTGTTTAAACCTATATTAGACTATAATATTATATGAAGATTGTTGTAAATCCAAGCTAAACCAAGTTTTATAGAATATAAAATACCTATGAAAACTACTAAATTCAAAATTGTCAAAATAATAAAATTCAATAATTACATTGAAAAAATACCATTTAACTTCAAAATATTGTTATTTCTTAATGTTAAGTTTAAAAAGTGGCATGAAATTATTTCCAATGACAGTTTGTTTACAATTTTGTTGTATATATATTTTAAGTTTAATTAATTGTTCCCACAGAGTAAGTGTGTAAGATCACAGGAAAATGGGGCTAACCATAAGAAGATAAGTTTTTCCTTGTTTAAAATTGTTATAAGAGTTTTTCTTTTATATGTTCTCACTCTTGTAAATCAATAAAAATAATGTTTAACCAATCTTCTTGAAGTCAGCATCTTTAAAAGGTTAACAACATTTGAAATCCAAAAAATACCAAATACATATATTTTTTAGAAGTTATATTTGTTCCTTGTGTGAAAAAAAAAAAAAACACCACCAGGCCAGTTGTTGGAAGCATACTCTCTATATTTTTCATGACTATCACCGTGAAAATGGGCATCAATCCTTATGTTCATCAATCTTATTGACGGAACACTCCATGTGAAGATACTCCATCAGTTTTTATATTTTCATTCTTATATGGGGTGCTACAATAATTTTTCTTTTCCAAATAAAACATTTGGCAAAACCCAAGTACATTGCAGTAAGGTCTGTAGAGATAATATTTGATGCAATAAGAAACACATTGCCAGTAAATTTATTTGTTACAAATTTTAATGATAGAGAGATGGCAATTGAATTTGTATAAGAATTTTTTTTTTTTTTAATTTGTTAAGTATAGATGGCGTGTTTATAATAATTTGGTATGTTTATATTATTGGTAAGCAATTAATAGCTTAGATGTCAAAAACACAAGGTAATATGACCAAATAAGTAAATAGTGTATGATATTTCTGTAACAGAGTTGTTGCCATCATCTGACAAAAGTAATGATTTTAGTAATATGATAAAGCACAATTTGGATTATAGATTATAATACAAGAAAATAAGACCTAATCCAAATAATTTATTAGTGTGTGACGTTTCGGCAACAACATTGTCACCATCATCTGACAAAAGTAATGATTTTAGTAATATGATAAAGTACAATTTGGATTATAGAATATAATACAAGAAAATAAGACCTAATCCAAATAATTTATTAGTGTACGACGTTTCGGCAACAACATTGTCACCATCATCAGACAAAAGAGCAAAAACATATTATACATAAGTATATTAACGAATTTTACTCTTTTGTCTGATGATGGTAACAATGTTGTTGCCAAAACGTCACACACTAATAAATTATTTGGATTAGGTCTTATTTTCTTTGATTTTAGTAATACTTTTATCAGATAATGGTAACAATACTGTTACAGAAAGGTCACATACAATTTATATTTGGTCTTGTTACCTTATGTTTCTAATCTATAATCTGAATTGTACCCTATCATTAGATGTCAAAATAAAATATGGCAGTATTAAACTTGTTAAAACACTATAATCACTTGCCATACTTTGATCTCAGCCAAAATGCCGAGATACACTTATTTACATACAGTCCCTTCAATATTCTCACAATATGTATCCCCACACCTAACCAAAACGTAAATGTATTTTCAATGCTCTCTGTTCAAAAGGGAAAAATTATTTCTTTATTTGTCCAAGCAAACACAAGGTAATAAGACCAAATCCAAATAAATAAATAGTGTGTGACGTTTCGGTACCAGCGTTGTTATTACATTGTTGCATTGTTATTGTACATTGTGTTATAATCTATAATTCAAATTGTACCTTATCGTTGTCCAATCAAAGTTATTTACGCATTAATATTTTTACACTTTTTAGCATAAAAATAAATTGAAATTTGTCTAAACAAAACATTGTTATGGTATTTATACTTAATGCATGTTTAAAGTTTTCAATGCAGCTATAAAAGTATTCAAATATCTAATAATTATAATGATTAAAAGTACATAAGTTTGTTTTTATATTTTTGTTACTTTAACAATTTAAATTTGATTGTTAGAAATTTAGATAATCCCAAACCTGTTTTCAGTACACCAAATGGATCCTAGATATAAATTTTCAAATAAAACGTTCGTATAAATATACACAATATAAGGTATGATATACTAATAAATTGTTAAGTAAACAAATTATTGTCAAGAATCTTTTGATTGCAATTTACAAAAATACTGAAATATTTGGTCAAATTTGATTTTTAGATATATCAATTTTTTTCACTGAATGAAAATTATTATATTCCATCGCATAGTAAAACTGAAAAAATAAAAGATAATGATTCACGAACTCTGAAATAAGTTTTAGGTTAATTTCTACTGCCTCTCTCTCTTACTGCAATGGGAAAATTAATGGAAGGGCCTTTTTCCATTGCAGTAAGGGCAGTAGAAATTGTTTATTTTTAAAAAGAATCATACGCGTCTATAATAGTTTCGAATTTTGATAACAGATGGAGCGCTAATGCATCATAACTAATAAATTATACTTTATTAAAATCCACAAAACTTTAGAGTTACTCTTCGACTGGCGTTTCCTCTCTTAGTTCTTTGTCGATTTATAAACGTTAGCTTGAGAGAGAACTACGAGGAAACGCTGTGTCTGTTGTATACCATTAAAAAAAAATACCACAATATCTTTAGCAACAAAAAAATCAAATAATTAAAAAATAGATTTAGAAATAAATTAAATATATGTTGTTTGTGGAAGCATATTGTGGATAAGCTTCATGTTCAATTTAAACCCATGGACAAAACTTAAGGAAGTTGTACCTTTCAGCATGTATATCGGGATTCAGACAATAACTCTGAAAGATATTACAGTGACCTTTATTGAAGACACACAAGATAATCAAGTGTGAACAAATCTCCCTCTATCTCTTTCAAAGCGAGAAATATAATATTTTCAACTTTCTTAAATTTTGTCTATGAGTTTATATGCAAACATTCTGCAAGTTATCTTGTATTAAAAGTTCCTATGTATTTTTGTTGGTGACTAGATTGTTGTACACAGTAAAACCTCCTATTAATGAATTTTAAGTGACACAAAAAGGGTTTCATAATAATTTTATAGCATATATAGAATCTCTCTCCATAAATATTTATTTGTGGCTTATACTTTCCGCAATATTTAAATAGGCGGTATAGAGTTAAATCTGAAAATAGTATATGTCACATTTTCAGCCGAGGAAAATTCAAATCATCTAATACTGGAATAAATTACGTATATATTTTTAGCCACACGATGATTATGCTGCTGTATCATGTTTGATGGCCAGAAACTCGATTCTTTCAGCGAAGATTTACTCGAGCAGAACACGGCGAGGCCAGGTCATATCTATATATAGAAGGTTCCAATTAAACCAATAAGGAACTAATTTACATATTTTGGGAGAGAAAACGGTAGAGATGATATATTATCAATGAGATATTTACTACTACTACAAAGATACCTTTGTTTGTTAGGCAAAGTTTCACTTGAGCAAAATCCTCTAGTATGAAATGAAATATATATATACCAACACCTATAATTAATAGTTTAAGTATGATGCATCAGCGCGCCATCTGTTATAAGAAAGTTAAACTATTTTGACACGTATGTTTATTTTCAATTAAAACAAACTTCTGCTGCCCTTACTGCAATGATAAAATAAAGGGTAGGTTCATCACTGATGAGCTAGGCCCTCCCATTATTTTATCATTGCAGTAAGGACAGTGAAATTTTGTTTTAATTGAAAAACATACGCATCAAGAATACTTCAAATTTCTTATAATATCTTAAATCATAAACTATCTTATGGGGTTGATTAAGTAGTTTTCCGAAAGCTCGTTCATTTTCTTTTCAAAATTAAACTTTACGTCTTTATATAAAGTCTAGTGTCAAATATATAGGTTGAGATCTAAATAAGAAAATCCAATAAAATCCACAGCAGGTGATAATTATAAAAATCATAGTTACTAATTTTAAAAGTATTTAGGGGTAAAATGTACAATTTTGAAAGTTTTGAGTGCTCTATTCAGTAAGTGACAAGTTAGCAGGGGCAGTTCGAGATCACGTGGGCGCTATGAAAAGCCAGCCAATAAGGGAGAATCTCAATTGGCGTCAAACAGTCTTCTTTCCCCTTGTTGACCGCGTGGTAGGCCAATTCTCCCTGTTGCTTTGACTTGCTCGTTCTGTGTACGGAGGTAAATAAAGGCGAACAAAGATTCTTGGCGTTCCTCCTAATTTATATGACTATTCACCGTGAACAGACGGCCGTCGTAGCAGTATGAACAAGATAGAAAATACAATAATGTTTTTACTATTATCCCTAGAGCACGCATGGTACAGGCAATGATAATCACGGTGGGTAGTTGGCGATTGCTTTGACTGCAATTGCACCACATGTCTACACATGTAGAAAACAGTTCAACTCTTGCACTTACAAGTGTGCCAGAGCGGCACGTAATAAAGTTATTTTAAACTGGAACTGCGAAAAAAAAAGCCCAAACGATATCCACCACATGTGCATTTTTAGAGTTGGTGTATTTTTCAGTGAAAAGGGCTCCTTAATAAAAAGAACATGTTAGTCCAATTTTGCACATTCGCAACTTTTTAAAGTGATTTAAAAGTTGTTTGTTGACATGCTGACAAAGTCCACCAGATCTTACTGGCTGACCTCTCACTCCCGATGATTATGCAAGTCTACAGAATTCCAGGGGGAGGGGGGGTTCTCCCGGCATTTCACCCATATATTAGGTATACACCAGTAGTAATATAAATAGTGGAGTGACGAAACAAATTATTTAATTATAACGCACTTAAGCTAATAAATATTCTTAATAATAGTTGGTGATAAAACATAATATTGATACTAAACCATTTTGCATTGGATAAGTTAATCTATCACCCGAGTTTTGCCTTGGTGTATGCCATTTATCTAGTGGTACCGCCATGTTCAACATGGTGGGTAGTAAGCAACTGCTTTTACTGTAAGTAAACCACACATGTAGAAATCAGTCCGACTTCTACACTTAGAAGTTTGCCAGAGCCCCGTTTATTTACTTGCACTCTCTGGTGGGGTTAGAAGAAGGTGAAGAAGCGGTAAGCCATTAAAGCATTTTTCTTTTAGAAAAAAGTGCCTATGAGGGATTCGATTCGGAGTCGTGGTGGTGGAAAAATCGACGGTTCATACCCCTTCCCCAACTTTCCTCTCTCTCTGGTAATTTAATAATATTAATTTAAACGTCTCTCCCTATTCAACTAGTTGAAAGGTAGGCTCGTCTGACAATTAAATCCAATTTGCGGGTCGCCTCAGACAGAAAAAACGTACTACATGGAAATTAATGGTGTCATGTCAGCCTTGTTCTGATTGGTTAGTGACAATGGCTGCCAGTTTCTTTCTCCCTATACCTCCTCCACCAGGCGTTATTAAGAATTATTTAGTTTTGACCATAGCTGACCAAAGAAATACTTTAAGGAAAAATTTTGATAATGAATTTTCTCCCATAAATTTCTACAGTTATTAATGCGATGTGGAATAAAATAATTTTAATCAATAGAAGGTTTACTGGTGCGTTATTGCTTCCTGTTTAAACAAACTTTTATCCGACACAGTCTAGCAATCCTCAATATACAAGTGAACCTCTGTCCGGCTTGATTGTGTATGTAAGATGGAAGCCTTTATATTGCTGATAAGTAACACAACGTACAGTTCGCCTATTTAAAAAGTAAGATTTATAAATAATATAATTTAAAAAGAGGTTTTACCTTATCTCGGGTAAAATCGAATTCGGGGAAAACACGTCTAGGTATTATTTCCGAATAAAGGATTCATCTGTTGAAGATCATTGCTCGAAGTATTCATTTCTAAGTGAATAGATTTCTACAATTCCATAGGCGTTCTCTAGATGCCAACTTTAAATTAATTGCCGCGGATGTAACAAGGCTTGAATCCCTGAAGACGGGCGTCGTCGAAATATTGGAGGCTTAGATTAAACAGTAATCACATCATCTGTAAACAGATCTAAAACTGCCTTGTTTTGTTTAAAAAAATGGATTACTTTATTTTCAAAGGGCATTTCCTTACCGCTCACATGAGTATTTTTGATGGCAGAGCGCTATCTAGTGGAGCAAAATAAACTAAACGTTTGTTCTATAGGTACATAATATTTGGCTAAACCATTTTCTTGATAAATAAAGCCAATCACGTACGCGTTTCGGGCTGTTGGCCATCGTCACCGTGGTGCAGGCTGTACCTCAACGACCAAAAAGCTGGTTCTTGAGGTTTCCTGAGAAATCAAGAAATGGGTATTTAAGGTCAAATTTGCGTAATTATGCTGAATATGTGAAAAATATAAGAAAAATATAAATTTTT
>CP092884.1:64565260-64579471 GCA_030710605.1 Cordylochernes scorpioides
AGCTTTCATCGTCTTCCATAGTTGTCAAAAATGTCTGGTCATCGAAATTTGACGGTCAACTTCTTCATTCACAAGGTCTGTGTCGTCCGACTTGCTGGTTGTTCCTTCGCCGAAATCTCCGTTGAGGCGACGCAATGACAAATAGGATTTTGATGTCATCTCATTTATGTTCATCAACCCATTAAACGAAACCCCAATCTATAAAATAAAGGTCACCTCGCCCGTCAAAATAGACGCTAAAACTAAGAGCCATCTATTGACCGTCTCTGCAAACTAGCAGGACTCGGGTCGATGACAAAGCCACAACACCAGCTTTGGAAATTTGAGTAGCGTTCGCCTGGAGCCCATGGTTTCGGGCTAATGGCCCTCGTCAGTCCGGGGCAGGCTTTGATTTCTTGAGAACCACAAGGGATATTACTATATATAAAATAATGGTCGCCTCTCCCGTCAAAATAGACGCTAAATCTGAGCGCCATCTATTGACCGTCTCCGTAAGAGCTGTTCAAATTTTAAAATAGTTGCTGAAAACCCCCGCAATAATTTTGTACCGACCCATGTAGCTCAAAGAAGCATTTCCTAGGCTGCTACAGCCAGGCCTCCCAAGAACAACCCATTGGATGGGTCTTTATAAAATCAAAAATGACCTGGTATGATCCAATCACTACAACCTCTAGGAGTAGCCATGTTCTGGGCGCACTATGGTCTCTTACGGGAGGTTCAGAACAATCCTCAATTCCAGCCATCAGCTCATTTGGTCCATTGACGTCGGCTGTTGGTGAAAGAATGGTATAAACCGTCAATTTTCGAAAGCCATGACACGGCATCGAATCACGCTTTGGATACTTTTTTTTTTTTTTTAAAGAAAAATTGCTTCAATGGCAAACAATTCTTGCAGAAGTCCAACCCCACCAAGTAACCACGTGTACTTTTGGGATATGTAACACCGCCACATCTATTGATTATGGCGCGTTTTATAATATAAAAAAAAAAAAAAACGAAATTCGCAGACATATTTTTTGGGATTAAAACAGCCGACACCTCTGGGGGACTATTTTACTTTTTGACCAAGTCCCTGGTGAGACATAATCTCCGTGATCCTTTTTTTTTTTTCCGAGGAAAATCCCGTTGCTCCGTGGTGTTTTTACAAGAAATTTTTAATCCTCAACACACGTGTGGCTTTTAACTAAATTAACTTTTGCTTCTTTTTTCACCGCGTTTGTTTAAATGTATTTTTTGTTCGTTGTAACTTGTTTCTTTTAAAGGTTGTTTAAAGAAAGAAACGGGAGTATAGAGAGGTGTAATTTGTTTAATGCTACGTTGAGAGAGTCGCGTATGTATCTGTGTGTAGGCTTTATTATTGTAAATTTATCCTATTTACATAAATGTAGCATATTTTATATATTATTTATGGGACGAAATGGCATACTGAATATGCAAATATTCCATCATCTTACTATATGTAAATATATAATATAGATTTTCCCTGCTTTTACACTTTAATTTAATCAATAAATAACCAAGGGTTTCGTTTCTTATTCCTTTTATTTCTCGAGCTTCTCCGTGTTGAAGGGCGTGTTAGCCCGAAAGCTCGAGAAATAAAAGAAACAAGAAACGAAACAAAACCCTTGATTCCTTATTGATTAAATAAAAAATATATATAAAATAAAAGGATTTAAAAGCGCGAATGTTTCTTTTATACATAAAACGAACTTCTACTGTCCTTACTGCGATGAAAAAATATATTGTAATTCTACTGTCCTATAAGCTTATGTCCATAGTTTACTTGAAAACCATTTCTAAGATTCCATCCTTCAGTGTAGCATATAAAATCAGAATGATCCAATACAGTATTAGAGCTCTGAGAAGCGGTCTGGTGGATTAAATTGGCGAAACCGCTGGGAGGGTTCACCACTGATGAGCCAAGCCCTCCCAATATATTTTTCATCGCAGTAAGGACAGTAGAAGTTCGTTTTATGTATAAAAGAAACATTCGCGCTTTTAAATCCTTTTATTTTATATATATAGATGGCGCGTTATTGCTTTGTGTTAAAAATATAAATATATATTTCTTATTTTTCGCATATATATAATATACGCATATATTTGTGTGTGTGAAAAATAATAAAAATATTCAATTTTAAAAAAATATTTTCACATATTTATCATAATCACGCGAATTTTGCCTTAAATACCCATTTCTTGATTTCTCAGGAAACCTCAAGAACCAGCTTTTTGGTCGTTGAGGTACAGCCTGCACCACGGTGACGATGGCCAACAGCCCGAAACGCGTACGTGATTGGCTTTTCTTTATTTATCAAGAAAATGGTTTAGCCAAATATTATGGAACAAACCTAAATAAACGTTTAGGTTATTTTGCTAAACTAGATGGCGCTCTGCCATCAAAAATACTCATACGAGCGGTAAGGAAATACCCTATGTATATATATTATTGAGAATAAAGTAAGCCATTTTTTTTAAACAAAACAAGGTAGTTTTAAATCTGTTTACAGATGATGTGATTACTGTTTAATCTAAGCCTCCGAAATATTTCGACGACGCCCGTCTTCAGGGATTCAAGCCTTGTTACATCCGCGGCAATTAATTTAAAGTTGACATCTAGAGAACGCCTATGGAATTCTAGAAATCCATTCACTTAGAAATGAATACTTCGAGCAATGATCTTCAACAGATGAATCCTTTATTCGGAAATAATACCTAGGAGTGTTTTCCCCTAATTCTATTTTATCCGAGTGTTGTATAGGGTAAAACCTTTTTTAAAATTATATTATTTATAAATCTAACTTTTTAAATAGGCGAACTGTACGTTGTGTAACTTATCAGCAATATAAAGGCTTCCATCTTACATACACAATCAAGCCGGACAGAGGTTCACTTGTATATTGAGGATTGCTAGACTGTGTCGGATAGAGCTTTGTTTAAACAGGAACCAATAACACACCAGTAAACCTTCTATTGATTAAAATTCTTTTTTTTTTCCACATCGCATTAATAACTGTAGAAATTTATGGAGAAAAATTCATTATCAAAATTTTTCCTTAAAGTATTTATTTGGTCATCTATGGTCAAAACTAAATAATTCTGAATAACGCCTGGTGGTATGGGAGAAAGAAACTGGCAGCCATTGTCACTAACCAATCAGAACAAGGCTGACATGACACCATTAATTTCCATGTAGTACGTTTTTTCTGTCTGAGGCGACCCGCAAATTGGATTTAATTGTCAGACGAGCCTACCTTTCAACTAGTTGAATAGGGAGAGACGTTTAAATTAATATTATTAAATTACCAGAGAGAGAGGAAAGTTGGGAACCGTCGATTTTTCCACCACCACGACTCCGAATCGAATCCCTCATAGGCACTTTTTTCAAAAGAAAAATGCTTTAATGGCTTACCGCTTCTTCATCTTCTTCTAACCCCACCAGAGAGTGCAAGTAAATAAACGGGGCTCTGGCAAACTTGTAAGTGTAGAAGTCGGACTGATTTTTTTCTACATATGTGTGGTTTACTTACAGTAAAGGCAGTTGCTTACTACCCACCATGATGAACATGGCGGAATAAGTACCACTAGACAAATGGCAACCACCAAGGCAAACCTCGGGTGATAGATTAAATTATTATATGCAAAATGGTTTAGTATCAATATTATGTTTTATCCCCAACTATTATTAAGAATATTTATTAGCTTAAGTGAGTTATAATTAAATAATTTGTATCGTCACACACTATTTATATTACTACTGGTGTTTACCTAATATATGGGTGAAATGCCGGGAGAACCCCCCTGGAATTCTGTAGACTTGCATTATCATCGGGAGTGAGAGGTCAGCCAGTAAGATATGGTGAACTTTGTCAGCGTGGTGCATGTTAACAAAACTTCTAAATCACTTTAAAAAGTTGTGTACATGTAAAATTGGACTAACCTGTTCTTTTTATTAAGATGCCCTTTTCACTAAAAAAACCGACTCTAAAAATGCACATGTGGTGGAGATAGTTTGGGCTTTTTTTCGCAGTTCCAGTTTAAAATAACTTTATTTTATACATGTGTAGACATGTGGTGCAATTGCAGTCAAAGTAATCGCCAACTACCCACCGTGATTATCATAGCCTGTACCATGCGTACTCTAGGGATAATGGTAAAAACATTATTGTATTTTCTATCTTGTTCATACTGCTACGACGGCCGTCTGTTCACGGTGAATAGCCATATAAATTAGGAGGAAAGCCAAGAATCTTTGTTCGTATTTTCATTTATTTACCTCCGTACAGAAAACAAACAAGTCACAGCAACAGGGAGAATTGGACTACCACGCGGTCAACAAGGAAAAAGAAGACTGTTTGACGCCAATTGAGCTTCTCCCTGATTGGTTGGCTTTTTGTAGCTCCCACTTGTCCTCGAACTGCCCCTGCTAGCTTGTCACTTACCGAGTCAAAACTCTCAAAGTTGCACATTTTACCCCTAAATACTTTTAAAAGTAGTAACTACGACTTATTATAATTATCACCTGCTGTGTATTTTATTGGGTTTTCTTATTTATAATAGATCTCAACTTATATGTTTGACACTAGACTTTATATAAAGACGTAAAGTTTAATTTTGAAAAGAAAATGAACGAGCTTTCGGAAAACTACTTAATCAACCCCATAAGATAGTTTATGATTTAAACTATTATAAGAAATTTGAAGTATTCTTGATGCGTATGTTTCTTTTTCAATTAAAACAAAATTTCACTGTCCTTATTGCAATGATAAAATAATGGGAGGGCCTGGCTCATCAGTGATGAACCTTCCCTTTATTTTATCATTGCAGTAAGGGCAGTAGAAGTTTGTTTTAATTGAAAAATAAACATTCACGTCAAAATAGTTTAACTTTCTTATAACAAATGGCGCGCTGATGCATCATACTTAAACTATTAATTAAAGGTGTTGGTATATATATATGTATATATATATATATTTCATTTCGTACTAGAGGATTTTGCTCAAGTGAAACTTTGCCTAATGAACAAAGGTATCTTTGTAGTAGTAGTAAATATCTCATTGATAATATATCATCTCTACCGTTTTCTCTCCCAAAATATGTAAATTAGTTCCTTATTGGTTTAATTTGAACCTTCTATATTGTAACTTAGAAAATTAGGAAAGAGATAAACCTCAGAATAATGCAGCAGTTTATTTAATGCAAAACCAAATTAAAACTAATGAAATAGCAAAGGGGCACTGAGAAAATTTTACAGGGTATCAAAATACAAATATCGAAATTTAAGACATTTTCATAGAATAATAAATAATCTGCTACAATATGTAGATATGACCTGGCCTCGCCATGTTCTACTCGAGTGAATATTCGCTGAAAGAATCAAGTTTCTGTCGATAAACATGAAACAGCAGCGTAATCATCGTGTGGTTAAAAATATATAAGTAATTTAATCCAGTTTTAGATTATGTGAATTTTCCTCGGCTGAAAACGTGGCATATACTATTTTTCATATTATATTTAACTCTATACCGCCTATTTAAATATTGCGGAAAGTATAAGCCACAAATAAATATTTATATTAAAAATGGCATATCCTGACCAGGAGCACATGTGCTTTTCAGAAGGCAGAGCGCCATCTGGTGGAACAGAAATCAACTAAACATTGATTTAGCCTGTTCCCTGATATTTGGCCAACCCAATTTCTTGATAAATCAAGAAAAGCCATCCACGAACGCGTTTCGCGCTTTTGGCGCTCGTCAGCGTGGAGTAGGCTGAACCATTGAGACCAAAAAAGATTTTTTGATAAAAATATTTTTTGATCCCAATGGCTTCCCGAAAAACCAAGAAATGGGTATTTAAGGCCAAACTTGCGTAAATACGCTTAGCACATTAAAAAAACGAAAGAAAAAAAAAAGATAAAAAGATCAGGTGTTGAAATCAATATTAAAAATGGCATATCCTGACCAGGAGCACATGTGCTTTCAGAAGGCAGAGCGCCATCTGGTGGAACAGAAATCAACTAAACATTGGTTGGCCAAATATCAGGGAACAGGCTAAATCAATGTTTAGTTGATTTCTGTTCCACCAGATGGCGCTCTGCCTTCTGAAAAGCACATGTGCTCCTGGTCAGGATATGCCATTTTTAATATTGATTTCAACACCTGACCTTTTTATCTTTTTTTTTTTTTTCTTTCGTTTTTTAATAAATATTTATGGAGAGAGATTCTATATATGCTAATAAAATTATTATGAAACCCTTTTGTGTTCCCTTAAAATTCGTTAATAGGAGGTTCTACTGTGTACAACAATCTAGTCACCAACAAAAATACATAGGAACTTTCTTTTTATACAAGATAACTTGCAAAAGGTTTGCATATAAACTCATAGAAAAAAAATTAAGAAAGTTGAAAATCTTATGTTTCTCGCTTCGAAAGAGACAGAGACTATTTTTGTTCACACTTGCTTATCTCGTGTGTCTTCAATAAAGGTCACTGTAATATCTTATAGTTATTGTATGAATCCCGATATACATGCTGAAGGGTACAACCTCCTTAATTTTTGTCTATGGGTTTAAATCGGACATGATGCTTATCCACAATATGCTTCCACAAACAACATATGTGTTTCATTTATTTCTAAATCTATTTATTTATTTGATTTTGTTGCTAAAGATATTGTGGTATTTTTTAAATGGTATACAACAGACACAGCGTTTCCTAGTAGTTCTCTCTCAAGCTAACGTTTATAAATCGACAAAGAACTAAGAGAGGAAACGCCAGTCGAAGAGTAATTTAACTCTAAAGTTTTGTGGATTTTAATAAAGTATAATTTATTAGTTATGATGCATTTTAGCGCTCCATCTGTTATCAAAATTCGAAACTATTATAGGCGCGTATGATTCTTTTTAAAAATAAATAATTTCTACTGCCCTTACTGCAATGGAAAAAGGCCCTTCCATTAATTTTCCCATTGCAGTAAGGCAGTAGAAATTAACTTAAAACTTATTTCAGAGTTCGTGAATCATTATCTTTTATTTTTTCAGTTTTACTATGCGATGGAATATAATAATTTTCATTCAGTGAAAAAAAGTGATATATCTAAAAATCAAATTTGACCAAATATTTCAATATTTTTGTAAATTGCAATCAAAAGATTCTTGACAATAATTTGTTTACTTAACAATTTATTAGTATATCATACCTTATATTGTGTATATTTATACGAACGTTTTATTTGAAAATTTATATCTAGGATCCATTTGGTGTACTGAAAACAGGTTTGGGATTATCTAAATTTCTAACAATCAAATTTAAATTGTTAAAGTAACAAAAATATAAAAACAAACTTATGTACTTTTAATCATTATAATTATTAGATATTTGAATACTTTTATAGCTGCATTGAAAACTTTAAACATGCATTAAGTATAAATACCATACAATATTTTGTTTAGACAAATTTTAATATATTTTTATGCTAAAAAGTGTAAATATATTTTTGTAAATTACTTTGCTTTGGATTATACATTATAAACACAAATTAATAAGTCCAAATCCAAATAAATAAATAGCAATAACAACACTGGTACCGAAACGTCACACACTATTTATTTATTTGGTCTTATTACCTTGTGTTTGCTTTGACAAATAAAGAAATAATTTTTCCCTCTTGAACAGAGAGCATTGAAAACACAGATTTAGGTTTTGGTTACGAGTCCATATGTGGGAATACATATCGTGAGAATATTGAAGGGACTGTATGCAAATAAGTGTATCTCAGCATTTTGGCTGAGATCAAAGTATGGTGAGTGATTATAGTGTGTTTTAACAAGTTTAACACTGCCATATTTTATTTTGACATCTAATGATAGGGTACAATTCAGATTATAGATTAGAAACATAAGGTAACAAGACCAATATAAATTGTATGTGATCTTCTGTAACAGTATTGTTACCATCATCTGATAAAAGTATTACTAAAATCAAAGAAAATAAGACCTAATCCAAATAATTTATTAGTGTGTGACGTTTCGGCAACAACATTGTTACCATCATCATGCGAAAGAATAAAATTCGTTAATATACTTATGTATAATATGTTTTTACTCTTTTGTCTGATGATGGTGACAATGTTGTTGCCGAAACGTCGTACACTAATAAATTATTTGGATTAGGTCTTATTTTCTTGTATTATAATCTATAATCCAAATTGTGCTTTATCATATTACTAAAATCATTACTTTTGTCAGATGATGGCAACAACTCTGTTACAGAAACATCATACACTATTTACTTATTTGGTCATATTACCTTGTGTTTTTGACATCTAAGCTATTAATTGCTTACCAATAATATAAATATAAACATAAGACATCTATACTTAAGAAATATACAAAAAAAATTCTTATATAAATTCAATTGCCATCTCTCTATCATTAAAATTTGTAACAAATAAATTTACTGGCAATGTGTTTCTTATTGTATCAAATATTATCTCTACACACCTTACTGCAATGTAAAAGCTATTGAATTAGAGGGCTCATCAGCGGTGAACCCTCTCAGCGGTTTTGCCAAATGTTTTATTTGGAAAAGAAAAATTATTGTAGCACCCCAAATAAGAATGAAAATATAAAAACTGATGGAGTATCTTCACATGGAGTGTTCCGTCAATAAGATTGATGAACATAAGAATTGATGTCCATTTTCACAGTGATAGTCATGAAAAATATAGAGAGTATGCTTCCAACAACTGGCCTGGTGGGTTTTTTTTTTTTTTTTTCACACAAGGAACAAATATAACTTCTAAAAAATATATGTATTTGGTATTTTTTGGATTTCAAATGTTGTTGACCTTTTAAAGATACTGACTCCAAGAAGATTGGTTACACATTATTTTTATTGATTTACAAGAATGAGAACATATAAAAGAACAAACTCTTATAACAATATTAAACAAAGAAAAACTTCTTATGGTTAGCCCCATTTTCCTGTGATCTTACACACTTACTCTGTGGGAACAATTAATTAATTAAACTTAAAGCATATATACAACAAAATTGTAAACAAACTGTCATTGGAAATAATTTCACACCACTTTTTAAACCTAACATTAAGAAATAACAATATTTTGAAGTTAAATGGTATTTTTTCAATGTAATTATTGAAATTTATTATTTTGACAATTTTGAATTTAGTAGCTTTCATAGGTATTTTATATTCTATAAAACTTGGTTTAGCTTGGATTTACAACAATCTTCATATAATATTATAGTCTAATGTAGGTTTAAACAAGTTTTATATTAATTTTTACAAATGTCCATAAGATGTGAACATTAAACTTTAGAAAATTTCAGGAAAATGTTCAAATAAAATAAAATATTATGCTGAGTGTATCAATGGGATAGCTACAGATAGGTTAATTTTTTTTTTTTTTTTACATTTTCTATAAAAATACAGTAGAACCTCCCTTTAGAGGGCACCTCTCCACAAAGGACAGTTTTCATTTGCAAAATTACTATTTTTACCATTTAGAAACTCTCCGGTAAGAGGTCACCTCTCCATAAAGGACACTTTGGCTCTGCAATTAGGTGTTGTCCTTTACAGGGAGGTTCTACTGTATTATTATCTAATTTTTCAGAATATTATTATTTTATAACGTCATTTTGTAAATTATTTTTTAAAAAGTGCTTTGAAATTCTACTCAATGATGCTTTGTTTCTTTACCTTTGGCCAAAAATCTTATCTTGCAACAATTGCAAAATTTACATTGTACTCTCTTTGTAACAAAGAATGTAGTCCCTTGTGGAAGTCTTTGTATCCAAATTTGTACACAATCTTGCATTCTTACCTAAATCGGTGGATCTTTTTAAGACTACAAGATCTTAATACCCTTCTATATGTTTCTTTTTTCCAATAAAAATCTGTCAAATCAACAGCTCTTCAATGCTGCTTGCACGCAATGAAAACAACTCAAAGTCAACCAGTTGTTTTCATTGCACTTAGTATCACTAGAGCAGCTTTGTCCTTCTGGGGCGTGCGTGTGATCTCCTTTACATGTTGGTAGGTCGCTAGGTCTAACGAGGGGGTTAGTAAAGGAATGGTGTAAACTGACACTTTTCAATGGCCACAACCTAGGATCAAATCCTGCATTAGGCACTTTTTTCCCTCTAGAAAAAAAAAAAAAATACTTCAATGGCCCTTGATTCTTGTGCAAGTCCAACCCCACCAGTGTGTGCATGTTACCAAATGGGGCTCTGGCACCTTGTAAGTGCAAACGTCAAACTGCTTTCTTCATATGTAGACATGTGGTGCATTTGTAGTAAAAGCAGTTGCTACCTACTACCCACCATAATTATCATGGCCTGTACCACGTGTACTAGGGATAATACATATTTAAAAAAACTGTGATTCACATATCTCTAATAGATATTGACATGTTGAGAGACAAAGTGGGTGGGATAGGGCCATGCCAGGATTTGTCATCAAGATGAGGGATGGCTCCAAGCCCCGCCCCAACACTCCGCCCACCGCCCCCTCCAAGGAGACGGACAACCCCCCTTCCTCTGGCTCCACCCAGAAGCCCGCCCATACTGAAGGTAGAGTCAGGACTTTGATAACTTGTTATAACTTTGTGAGCTGTGTCTGTGCTAAAAGCCTCATCTTCACATCCTCTACTCTATAAAACACAATGATGTAAAGGTTTTATTGACTAAGTTTTAGTTAGTCAAAGCAATACTCCTGTAGAAGGATTCCAAGGCATGATTGCATGAGTTAATACAAGAATCATATAAAACTTGGATGCTTTGTTCCCAAATGAAAGAGTTCAGGATATATCTGCGGCTGTTATAAGGAGTGTAGAAAACACAATTGAAGGGGTTGATTCTTTTTCTCACATTTATATACAGTTGAACCTCCCTTTAGCGGACACCCCGCTAGAGGACACCTCTCCACAAAGGACAGTTTTCATTTGCAAAATTACCATTTTTACAATTTAGCAACTCTCTGATAAGAGGACATCTCTCCCCAAAGGACAGTTTGGCTCTGCAATTAGGTGTCCTTTACAGGGAGGTTCTACTGTATTCTTAAATCTGTAAATTCTGGCAGTTAGTTTTTAGTTAAGATTAAATTATATAGAGTCATATCTCTTTAATTCAACACCCCCAAGTACAGTAGAGCTTTTTTAAAGGACATCACATTGTTGCAGAGCCAGAGTTTCCTTTAGAGAGAGGTGTCCTCTTATTGGAGAGCCATTGATTAGTAAAAATAGCAATTTTGGCAATGAAAACTGTCCTTTGTAGAGAGGTGTCCACTATGTAGGATGGTCCTCTCATGGAGTATGTTCTGTACTTATTGTTGGTTTAAATCCTGTGTTGAATTATAGTGGGTTAAATTAAGCCAAGTTGGTTGGGTCAGTCTTGTCAGGAGTTGAAGAGGAGACTGGTGAAGATTTGGAATGTAATGTGTTGTGTATGGGTCAATGCTAAAGACAGAGGAAAGAAGATGAGAGGAAATGTGGAGATGGTAGGAGAGATGGGTTTTCAGATCAGGAATGGAGAAGTTCTGAGGAGATTGGGAGAGGAACAAGACCTGTTGACTGGAGAATTGGATGGTGGGACATTGAGAAGGAATGGATTGATGAAGAAAGTTGTGGACGGTAAAGTTGAGGAAGTCAACCAGTCTGATTCACCTGAAGCAAATTTACATATCTTCTATCCTTTATGCAAATAAACTATGGTGATAGTTGAAATAGGAGTAGAGTTTTCCATCTACTTTAATTGGCAGTTATTCAACATGCTAAGTATTGAGACAACAACTAGGAAAATATCCACTAGCAGTGTTGAACATTCCATTGAATTGTTAATAATCTTAGTCACCTCTCTATAATTCCCAACTGACTTTAATTCAAACCAAAATACAAATTCCCTGGGGTAAAGTTAAATTAGAGAGCTAGGCCCAGGTGTAGAAAGCTAACACCTGTGTGTGCAGTCAACCTGGAGCAGAAGCTCCAACTTCCCATCAAGATGGCGGCCCCCATTACAATAATTGACGAGACCCTGCAGTGGTGTGACTCAGCCATGGAGGTGAGCTGGACATCTTGTGTTGGATGAAGTTTATCTGTTACCAACACAAGGTTATAAGACCAAATCCAAATAAATAAATAGTGTGTGACATTTATGTAACAGCGTTGTTACTGAAATGTCACACACTATTTATTTATTTGGATTTGGTACTATTACCTTGTGTTTATAATCTATAATCCAAATTGTGCCTTATCATTTATCTGTTACTATGTAACAAAAGAACAAATAAATAGTGTGTGAGGTTTCAATAGCAACATTGTTAGCATCATCTGACAAAAGACTGAATGTATTATGACCATTCAATCTTTTGTCTGATGATGGTAACAATGCTGTGACCAAAATGTCACATACTTTTTTTTTTTATTTGGTCTTATTACCTTTAGTATACTAATCTATAAATCAAATTGCTACAATGTTACCTAGTCTTCTTTCTTATCTCCACTCAATCATATTAGAGTATCAAGCTTTTTTGACAACCATCATGACTTGGGTAAAGTAAAATGCGTCTGCCTTTGTCATTAAGACTGGGAGCACTACTCAGTGGCAGGCCGACTTAGCTCCAAAATAAATGGCCGCCTCTGACTTGAGGAACAGACGCCATGTGCAGCCGCTCCTAACATGGAGTACAAACGCTGCTCATCCTGTATCCCTGGATTAGGAGCCCTTACAGGGTACTATCAGCCGGGCCAGCTGAACCCAGGTTTTTTAGTGAGCTTGTCACTGCTCCTCCTCCTCCTTTTTCATCTGGGCTTGGTACTGGCAAAGGAGGAGTTATCAAGCTTGTAAAGCTTATTGATGGTGTATGCCGGGGATGAGTAAAGCTCATCAATGGATGAGTCAATGTCACCCAGCCATACCTTGAGTTTTCCACATTGTATTTCACCACAAAGCATTAAAAATCCATGTTACAGTACCTGCAGGAGTTCACCAACTACTACGTGGTGGGAGTAGTCGGACTGCAGGGTTCTGGCAAGTCCACCGTGCTCAACCTCCTATCTGATCCTTCAGAGCCCAATGGGTGAGTACATCACAATCCTTGTCAAGTATACCATCTGTAGTTAGAGGGTTGGAGTGATGGTTTTCAACAACCTAGAATCAAATTCCATATTGGACACTTTTTTCTGAATAAATTCTTCTTCTTTCTTATCTCCACTCAATCATATTAGGATATCAAGTTGTGACCCTTGATGATGTCTGTTTGACAACCATCATGACTGGGTGAAGTAGAATGCGTCTGCCTTTGTCATTAAGACTAGGAGCACTACTCAGTGGCAGGCCGACTTAGCTCCAAAAGAAATGGCCGCCTCTGACATGAGGAACAGACGCCATGTGCAGCTGCTCCTAACATGGAGTACAAACGCTGCTCATCCGGTATCCCTGGATTCTGAATAAATAAATTGCTTCAATGATTCTTGTACAAGTCCAACAGGTGTGAGTAACTCTCTCTGGGGCATCCTGTAAGTGGAAAATTTAAACTGATTTCTATATGTGGTGCAAGGTAAAACCTTTTGCTAACTACCTACCATGTTTATTATAGCAACATGTACCTGGGAAAAGTAAAGAAAATAAATTATTTAGTTTTCTTTTTTCAAATAAGACAATTTCGTACTGCCCTACTTAAATAATAATATATATATAAATATATTGAGAGTACATGGCTCTTCAGTGGTGAACCCTCCAAGCCAGTAACCTTAATTCGACCAAGTGCTGGAGATATATAAGTACCAGTACAGTCCGATACAATATTAGAACAGTCTGGTAGATTAAACTTGCTGGGAAGGTTTACCACTGATGAGCCAGGCCCTCCCAATATTTTCTCATTACAGTAAGGACAGTAGGAAGTTATTTTATTTGAAATGGAAAACAACAGTGCTGTGTATAGTTTCAATGACTCTTGTTGGGGTTATCTCACATAAGAGACAACTTATAGAGAAACATTGCACTGGGTGGGGACTGCACTGTTCTTTACATACATCTGCTCAGTTCTGAATGAATCTGCATTACGGACGATGCTGCAGCAGATTAGAATCTGTAACAAGAGTTATTTAGGTTTTCTATTGATGAAAACAGCTGAGGCTCACATGGGGAGAGATACAAGTTTGTCTGCTGGACAAAGTCTTTACACCACCACAGGA
>CP092885.1:0-205713 GCA_030710605.1 Cordylochernes scorpioides
GAAGATAAACTTACTCTTGATCCAGGGCTGTCTGAAATTCAAAGGTTACTGCTTGTTTCATGCCTTGACGAGTTTATTGGCATATTTGATTTGGGAGTACTCCTATTAAGCCCACCAGTACTGTGAAGCACAAGATAAACACAGGCGACCAGTCTCCTATCAAACAGCGGCCCTATAGAGTAGCACCAAGTGAACGACGACTAATTCAAGATGAAGTGAACAAGATGATTGAAAATCACATCGTGAAGCCCTCTGAAAGTCTTGGTCATCTCCAGTTATTCTAGTTCGAAAGAAAGATGGGACCTGGAGATTCTGCGTTGATTACCGTCGATTAAATAAGACAACAAAAAAGATGTTTCCGCTGCACGCATTGACGATGCCTGGACAGTTTAGCTGGCTCTAGTTACTTCTCCACGATGGATCTTCGGTCGAGTATTGGCAGATTGTAGTGGACGATAAAAGACAGGGAGAAAAACTGCTTTCATCACTCCAGATGGGCTGTATGAATTCCAAGTAATGCCTTTCGGTCTTTGCAACGCTCAGCAACGTTTGAAAGGATGATAGATAGTCGTTCTGGGCAGTCTTAATGGAAATGTGCCTTTGCTACCTGGACGACTATCGTAGTTTACGCACCTACTTTGAGGTACATCTACGTCGTCTACAACTTGTATTAAGCTGCATCCAGAAAGCTGGACTAAGCTTGAACCACAAAAAGTGTCTTTTTGGATCAAGGAGGATAAAGATTTTGGGACACCTTAGTTGACGCCAATGGAATTCATCAGATCCAGATAAAGTTGAAGCCGTCTCTAAATTTCCGAGGCCAAGGAATACCTCTGAACTGGGAGCTTTCTTGGATTATGTTCCTATTACCGAAGATTTATTGAGAACATTGCGACAAAGCTAGATCTTTGCATGACCTACTGAAGACTGAAAAGCAATTCTATTATTGGGATGCAGCTCAAGAGAAAGCGTTTGAAGTCCTTAAAACAGCTCTTTTCAGAGCCTGTCTTGGGACTCTTTGATGAATCCTGATACCCATCTACACACGGATGCAAGCGGACATGGTATTGGAGCTGTTCTTCTACAAATACAAGGTGGGAAGGAGCGGCCTATAGCTTATGCATCTAGAAGCTTGACAAAGGCTGAAAAATATTCTCAACGGAAAAAGAATGCCTTGCTGTAGTCTGGTCTATTAGCAAATTCCGCCCATATTTGTTTGGTCGACCATTCACGGTTGTCACTGATCATCATTCTCTATGTTGGTTGGTAGGCAGAAAGATCCTTCTGGCCGCTTGGCAGATGGGGCGCTGAAGTTGAAAGAATTTGACGTGACCGTTATCTACAAGAGCAGACGCAAACATAAGGATGCCGATTGTCTGTCAAGGAGCCCGCTTGAGAACGATCAATCAAGTGCTGTGATGTCACTAACCAACGCCGATATAGAGCAGACTAAAGACCCGGATTTAGCTAAAATAATCGATAATTTAAACTCGGGCTACACCAGAAAGGAATTCAGCATTATCGACGGCATCTTATACAAGAAAAACTATAGCACAACTGGAAGACCCTGGCTTATGATGATCCCAAAACACTTAAGATCGGAAGTTATGGCAGATTTACATGATGCTCCTACAGCTGGGCATTTGGGTTTCGCCCCGTCGTATGACAAAGTCAAGAAGCGATTCTATTGGCCTGGCCTTTACAGAACTGTTCGCCAATATGTAAGCCATTGTCGGAGTGTCAACGAAGGAAGAAATTGCCTCGACGTCCGGCTGGACAACTTGTATCCATACCGCCCGTAGAAAAACCATTCTATAAGATCGGGGTTGATCTCCTTGGAAGATTTCCAGTTTCTAAAGATGGAAACCGTTGGATCATTGTGTGCACCGATTATATGATAAGGTATGCCATAACGAAAGCGATCCCAGACGGAGGAGCAATCGAAACAGCTAAGTTCCTGGTTGAAGACGTCATCTTGAAGCATGGAGCTCCTAGAGAAATGATAACAGATCGCGGCAGAAATTTCATTTCTCAAGTAATAAAAGAGATCAATGCTCTGTGCGGAATTGTGCACAGATTTACAACGGCCTACCATCCCCAGACCAACGGCCTGACTGAAAGGTTCAACAAAACTCTGGGAGACATGTTGTCCATGTACACAGGTGTTGAGCAGAAGGACTGGGACCAAATTTTGCCCTATGTAACTTTTGCTTACAACACTGCTAAACAGGAGGCGACCGGCTACACCCCGTTCTTTCTTGTCCACGCCCGCGAGGCCGAGACCTACATCGATGCCGTACTACCCTACCTACCAGATGAGATCTCTGACGACTATGTTGGAGAACTTGTGACCAGAGCTGAGGAAGCGCGTCAACTCTCCCGATCACGCCTTTTACAATCACAGGCGAAAGACCGTAGACTTTACGACCTGAAACATACTCCAGTCTATTACCAGAAGGATGATCTTGTGTGGGTTTTTACTCCCATCCGAAAAGTAGGACTATCAGAAAAGCTACTGAAGAGATACTTCGGTCCCTACAGGGTGACCAAGAAGCTTTCAGAAGTTACCTATGAAGTAGAGCCCATGGACCCCTTTCCCCGATCACGGAAAGCCAAGGATATCGTCCATGTCATTCGGATGAAGCCCTACCTGGACCCTGAAGAACAACATTCTATTCTACTGGGGAACACCAGCCGTGATAGATTTCCTTCCAGAACAAGGGCTGAGACAAGCTAATCAGCGGGTTGCTGTTTCTCTAAGGAGGAAGTAATGTCAGCGGCACAGCGGTTCCAACTACGAGAGGCCCCATGGGACGCCTGTCAATCATCCCTGGACACCGGGGGGTGAGGGGTTCGCGGAATCTGGCCGGCGTGGGGAGCTGACATCCCTCATTAGGATTAACTCTGTCTTGGGGTAAGTCGTAAACTCTATCTCTCCCTTATAATAAACTAATTATCCCCAAACTTCCCCTTGCTTTATTTATCTCCGCGACAATATTTTTTAACTTTAATTTTTTTTCTCTTATATTTTAACAAAACCAACTCTATTCCTTTCACCATTACTTTCAAATAATCTTTTGTTGTGTGTTTCATAGAAGTTTTAGCCAGTCTGCTCCTAATTGCATATTTATTCACTTCAATTCTTCAAAATAAAAAAAATAAAAAATATCGAAATCAATAAATAATTTTCAAACTCACCCATGCTATGTAACTGGTTATTATAATATCCATTCATCAGTTGAAGAAATAATAGAGAACATAGATGAAACCCCATCATACTATAATACTCACAATACATTTTGTATATATTTGAATATTTGATAACAGGAAAAGAAATATTTTACATTTCAGATCAATATATTATATTGTTACATCATGATTAATGGCGTATTTCTTATATTATTTTTAATATATTTGAAATTTAAATTATATATTTATTTATTTTTATATAAAATATTCTATGATATTTATTTAAAACACAGATTATTTAGATTGTCATCATTTGTATTTAGGTACACGTGTGACTTCACTGCTCTCTTTGATGTGAGGAAATAAATAAATTATTCTGGAGGCTACTAAAAGTAGACTTATCTCATTATTCCCTTTTATAAATTTGTAGGATGGGTTGAAACACGCTCTGGTAAGATGCAAGACACGTCTGAGGAGAGAATCAAGGCTGAAGAGTCTGCCGAGCCGCAACCTGGTGCAACAATTGGTAGAGATGCTAGTTCCGACCCAGTTGTCCTGAATCCCAACATCGACATCCCCAAGTATGATGGGACGGAAGACCCTCGCCCATGGATTGAATCTCTTGAAGAAATTGGCTTCCTGTACCATTGGGCAGACTACATTATCTCTCGTTATGCTGCCATGAATATGATTGGTAGCGCCAAAACCTGGCTGAACCTACACAAGATAAGTTTCACCAGCTGGGAAAATTTCAAGAGCCGCCTAATTGAGGATTTTGCCTCAGACGCCAACAAAGAAGAAATTAAGATGAGACTAAACAGGATGCAACAGTGGAATGAACCTGCAATCAGGTTCGCAGAGGATATCCTTGTACTGTGCAACAAGGTCGACCCCCAAATGGAAGAAGAGACTAAAATAAACTGGGTTATTGGAGGGTTAAAGAAAGAATACTCTTTTGCCCTTCACCTAAACCCTCCTAAAAATACCAATGAACTCTTAGAAATTTGTAAAAAGCTGGATTTGTTCGAAAAGTATTACCAAGAACGTGCAGAAAAATCAAAAGCTCTATATAATGGACCACGCTCTCCTCGTCCCCATCATCAAGAGCAATGGAAGAATGCTACGTCGTTCAGAAGACCATATCAGAACACCTCCAAGCCCCAGGCCCCCGCTCCGAGGTACTACCAGAACAAGCCTCTGCCCCAGGTATCTGCCCCTAGACGATCTTACACTCCCAATCCTGAGCCAAAACCGGTCTACCCAAGTAAAACATACAATAAGAATCCAAATTCAAATAGGAATAGGACAGAAGACGGGAGACCAATATGTTTCAAGTGTAACAAGCCAGGACACGTAGCGCGGTATTGAAGAGTCAAGAAAATCTTCAAATGGACGAAAGAAAAGATTATACACGGCCTCGCCTCTATGCGGATGTTTGTAATGACACACAAACGAATATTCCTACACGGAAAGATATTCCGTGTTGGAAGATTTAAACTAAGTGTCGCGCCTGATTCCTTCAATCAAAGCAAGTCGACCATAAATGGAATTAGAAAGTTGGACCCTAGGTACAAAATTAATATTAATGTGGACAAGATAGGGTTATGCGAAGCTTTGATTGATACAGGCGCCGATCTTTCAGTGGTCGACCTAAGGACAGCACTTTTTGCTGGCCGTGAAATAAATAGTCTCACTAAAACATGTTCAGGACCCGATGGGAAAAAATTAGATATGGTAGGTAGCATTATTTTAGATTTAAAAATTGATGACACTGAATTATCCCACGAATTTGTAGTAATGGACGCGCATCTACGAACTCTTATTCTTGGACGAGATTTCCTTAAAAAAATGAATGCTAAAATTGATTGTAAACGAGAAACGATAAAATATAATTTGATGAGTAATCATGACGTAAGCAATTATAATCTAAAAAAAATAAAGAGCACTACAGATACCGTTATACCTAAACTATCTATTAAATTGATTAGGGCCTCAATAGAAGCAGAGGATGGGGAATATGTCATCGAAGAGAACAACAAAATGACTCAAACAAATGGTCTTCGATTGGCAAGAAGTTTGCTTACTGTCACGGATAAGAAAACTCATATCTGGATAACGAACCGTTATCCTCGACCTTTAAAAATCATGAAAGACCAAACATTGGCTTATGGAAGTCTTCCTGCAGAGGTAAATTTTATAGAGAATATAGAGAAGCAGAATGAAAATGACGAAATACAATTTCAAATAAACAAAAATTTATCATTCAAAGAACAAGAGAGGTTAAAACAAATTTTGGCCAAGTATACTGATTTGTTCTCATCAAGGTTAGGCAGGACCAATTTGGCAAAACATCAGATTCATACAGAAGACGCAAAACCGATAAAGCACAAGCCTTACAGGGTAAGTGCTAAGGAACGAACCATCATAAAGGATCAAATAGACGAGATGCTTGAAGAAGGAATAATAGACCATCTTCAAGTCCCTGGTCCTTTCCCGTTATATTGGTCAAAAAACGAGATGGCAAATACAGATTTTGTGTGGATTACAGGAAATTAAATGAAAGTAACAGTGAAGGATGTTTATCCAATCCCAAGAATTGATGATGTAATGGATTCTCTCCAAGGATCCAAGTACTTCTCAGCAATAGATCTCAAATCGGGATATTGGCAAGTCGAAATTGAAGAGAGAGACAAAGAGAAGACGGCTTTCACTACGGCACATGGGTTATATGAATTCAACGTGATGCCGTTTGGACTTTGTAACGCGCCTGCTACCTTTGAGAGAAATATGGAGAATATGCTTGGAAATCTGAGATGGCAAATTTGTTTGTGTTATCTGGATGATGTTATCATATATAGCCCGGATTTTCAACGCACCTCAAAAGACTCGAAGCTGTTTTTAGATGTTTTCGTGAATCTAATTTAAGATTAAACGACAAAAAATGCCGATTTGTTTTTGAAGAATTGGAGATTCTCGGCTATATAACGAGCAAACATGGTATAAAACCCGCGGAACATAACATCAAAGCTATCAGAAATTTCCCTCGGCCCACAAAGGTCAAAGAAGTACAATCATTTTTGGGAATGTGCTCATATTATAGAAAATTTATCAAAGATTTCTCAAAAATTGCTGACCCTTTGACCAACCTTATTAAAAAAAGTGTATCATTTACCTGGACAGAAAGGCAAGAGGAAGCGTTTCAAACCCTAAAAACAGCACTATTAAGTCCACCAATCTTAGGGCACTTCAATCCAAATGCGCCTACCTTATATTCATACTGATGCGTCCAACATCGGCATAGGTGCAACTCTTGTCCAAGACATCGGTGGTGAAGAGAAGGTGATCTCATATTTGAGTCGTTACCCTGAGTAAAGCGGAGCAAAATTATTCAACCACTGAAAAAGAATGTCTGGCCGTTGTCTGGTCAATGTCAAAATTACGACCCCTACCTTTATGGAAGACACTTTAAAATAGTAACAGACCATCACGCCTTATGCTGGCTCAAAAACTTGAAGGATCCCAACAGGTCGATTGGCAAGATGGGCATTGAAAATTCAAGAATATGACTTCGATATAATACATAAATCGGGGAAAGAAGCATCTGGACGCCGATGGCTTATCTAGGGGACCCTTACCAGAAACTGATTGGGATGAGGATTTTGAAAGGCTATTTTTAAATCAAATAACAGACGAAGAGGATAAATTTATCGAAAGTGTTAAGAAAAACCTTAATGGAAGCAGGCGATCAATTGCGCAAAACTTTAAAGAAGAAGATGGATGCCTCTTTAAGAAAAACCCGAACCCTGAAGGCAGGGCGTGGTTGCTTGTGGTTCCAGAGAATAAAAAGAGAGAAATTATGAAAGAATATCACAATCATATGTCCGAATGGCCATCTGGGCGTCGCCAGAACCATGTACGAATAAAGAGTAAATACTTTTGGCCATCCATGCTAAAGGATGTCTCAGAATTCGTTAAGACGTGTCACTTTGCCAAAGTAGGAAAGGCTCAAACCAATTACCCTTCTGGACTACTACAGCCCATCCCCCCAGCCAACTTTCCTTTCGAAAGAATTGGAATTGACTTTGTTGGTCCACTGCCATCTACGAAAAACAGGAAAAAATGGATAATCGTGCTGACGGACTACTACACTAGATATGCAGAAAACAGAGCAGTCTCGGAAGCAACAGTGAAAGAAGTTTCTAAATTTATAGTAGAGGATATTTTTCTTCGGCACGGAGCCCCCACAATATCTTATTAGTGACAGAGGCTCTCAATTTACCAGTAATTTAATGAAAGAGGTGATAAGAACGTGCAAGATTAAACATTGCTTCACAACGAGCTATCATCCCCAGACCAATGGATTGACAGAGCGGTTAAATAGAACATTGATCAATATGCTCAGTATGTATGTGAAACACTGATCAGAAAAATTGGGACGAAATACTCCCATTCATCACTCACGCTTACAATACTACAATTCAGGAAACCACAGGATATTCTCCCTTTTTCCTGATGTTTGGAAGAGAACCCACGTCTCTTTTGGACGACAGGAATATCTCGGTGGACATTGACAAGGATGATTATGATGAATACATAAAACATCACTTAGACAAAATAAACAGAACAAGAAAATTAGTTATTAACCAACACAATAAAGACTCAAGAAAGAATGAAAAAGAACTATGACAAGAAACACATGGAAAGAAGCTACGAACCAGGAGAATTAGTAGCAGTTTGGACACCAATTAGGAAAATAGGAAAGTGTGAGAAACTACTGAGAAAATATTTTGGCCCATATAGAATATTAAAGAAGCTGTCTAACGTAAATTACTTAATTGAGCCAAAAGATAATCCTGGCCAAGACCCATTGATTGTCATGTCTCAAGACTCAAACCCTATTTGAGAGAATTGATGAGGTAACTCACGAGGACGTGACGACCTCTGGAGAGGAGGAAGAGTTACATCATGATTAATGGCGTATTTCTTATATTATTTTTAATATATTTGAAATTTAAATTATATATTTATTTATTTTTTATATAAAATATTCTATGATATTTATTTAAAACACAGATTATTTAGATTGTCATCATTTGTATTTAGGTACACGTGTGACTTCACTGCTCTCTTTGATGTGAGGAAATAAATAAATTATTCTGGAGGCTACTAAAAGTAGACTTATCTCATTATTCCCTTTTATAAATTTGTAGGATGGTTGAAAACGCTCTGGTAAGATGCAAGACACGTCTGAGGAGAGAATCAAGGCTGAAGAGTCTGCCAAGCCGCAACCTGGTGCAACAATATATATATATATTTCAAATTGATTTTAAATTTGTCCATATAGAATACCTTAAGAAACATTTTACTAGAAGACCGCCTTTTAGTTTAAATTCTTATGACCTCATTTATTTATTTTTATTCAACAGTTGCAAAGACACGCCATATCCACAATTAGGATAATTGCGAGTAAATCTGAAATTATATACAAATCAAATCATTGTGAAATTAACATAATTGAACATTGGGAAGCACGCAAATTACACATTATATGTCAAATATTGCATATAGTAATTATAAATAGTAGCTTGAATATGTACAGTCAATACTTTGCCATAAAAATATACAGCCGGCAGAATCTATTAAACATGATCTATTGGTATTTATGGTAAACGTTTTGCGGGATTTCGACAAATTAGAAAGAGGAAATCATATATAAAATAAAAGGACTTAAAAGCGCGAATGTTCTTTTATTTATAAAAGAAACATTCGCGCTTTTAAGTCCTTTTATTTTATATGTATAGATGGCGCGTTTATTGCCTTGTAGAAATCATATATCGCCGCAACTCTTTTTTATTATTAACGCGATTAAAAGTTTTCGGGCAAGCCCTTCTTCAGCTAATTATAGTGTACAAACAAGGAGAGATTATATATCGTATTTAAAATAAAATAAAAGAAAAGAAAATTACCACGCCCCTATCGCCCTCGTTTCAATAGCACCGCGTGGCCACGTCATGTCTGATCCTAACTTCAAATATAATATGGTACAAAAATATCTTAAAAGAAATTTACGTAATTGAATAAATATAAAGAATCAATTATAAACAGTTCAAAGGATTTAGTGGAGACTTTTGAAGATTTTTAGGATAGAAGGGGAACGTACTGTGATGGCAACTGTATACTTTTGTTTAATGGTTTAGGGTGCTTCATGGTTTCTATTGCTTCAAGAATAAGTCTTTGGGTTTTAGTTTTGGTATTGGAATGGAGGATTCTGGTATTATTGAAGTCTGGAGTGTGTCCGGTTTCTCTGACGTGGTCAACTATTAAGGAGTTTGGGTTTAGTTTAGAGATGTTTCTTTGGTGTTCTCTGATTCTGATTGAAAGGTCTCTTGATATATCTTGATGTAGACACTATTGCAGTTGAGGCAGGGAATTTGGTAAACTAAATCTTTTTTCTGTTTCTGGTCGGTGCTTTTGGTGATTGGGTTTCTTAGAATCGAGGCCATGGAAGGTGAACCTCTGAAGATGGTTTTTATGCCAAACCTTTGAGTTTGCGGGCTATTGTAATTGTAGATTCTGTATATGGTAAGTAACAGGTGGATATGTACTGATTGGAGTTATTTCTGGGAGTCCCTGGTTTATATCTATTTCTTTTAATGAAAGGAAGCGGGTATCCAGATTTAAGAAGCTGGTTTTCGATAGACTTAAGTTCATTATTGTATTCTATTTTGATGAACAGTGGGTGTGAAAGCTCTTTTCGTCAAGGTACGTACCACTGTTATTTTGTGGGAGATGGGAGAATTGGAGGCAAAGTGTAGGTACTGCGTTGGGGAGGTAGGTTTTCTATAAACTTTTGTTGTAAAACCGGTTCTATTTCTGGTAAATAAAATGTCAAGGAATGGCAGGCTTCCATTATTTTCTTTTTCTATTGTAAATTGAATAGATGAGTTGAAGCTATTGAGGGTTTCTAGGATGTGATTTTCACTGTTTTCTGTGATTATGCAAAAAATAGCATCAACGTATTAATAAAAAAGAGTTGCGGCGATATAGGATTCCTTCTTTCTAATGATCTATTGGTGTTTATGGAAAACAACTTGTTTTGTATTTTTCAGGTAAAGTTGGTTTTCTTCCTTTAGATCAGAAGTTAACAGACAGTTTATCAGAAGGTCTTCAGGTTTTTTTTTTTTGTTGCCCCAAGTGCACGCAGGTGATCCAATTTTGCCAATTCTAAACAAATATGTGGTGAAGTCACCTTTTCCAGTAAAAAATTGTACGTTATTAGAAGTTAGGTTGAACATAGTTAGGAGTTCTTGAAGTCCCAAAGAATCCCTGAAATTATCATTGGCACCTCCATAGTATTCCTCAAATTTCTGGTTTATAAAATTAGATATGATTTTTCTTTTAGTTGGATCTGATTTTATGTATTCAATATTTATTTTTAGTATATTTGTTTCAATAAATTTCGTGAGCTTTGGTGTTCTAGTAACAATATGAGTACAGTTTGACGATGTTGAATTATAAACCTTTGTACTGTGCTTGAAAATTTTATACTGCAGAGAGTTTAATTTATCTTTGACTTTTTTGGGTATAAAGTTGTACCAGATCGTGGAACCATAAGTTAGTGTACTTCGAAACAATGTCTTATAAAGTAATTTTTCTTTTACTGTCTAGTCCCCGTGCTTTCCCCGTTAATCCAATTAGGTATCCACTAGCTCTATCTGTTTTAGTAATAATCTCATCAATATGGGGCATAAAATCCAATTTGGTTTTATTTCTATGATTTTTAAAAGTTATTCCCATAATCTTCAGTTTGTACACCCGATTGGCAGTGATAGTGTTCAGAATTTTCGTAGCTATTTCACTATTGAACAAGTATAAGATTTTTCGTTTTCTCTTCAGATACGGTCAACTTATTGTTCACAACACTAGTGTAATATTCTCCCAATGACCTTTCTTGTTATATTGCAAAGTTCTGTCAAGTTGTTTCCTCAACATATCACAGTTTATACCATCCGCATAAGCAATGATTTCACTGTTTGATTCTGAATAGTTATCCAATAAATCGTTTAGAATAATATTCCATATTGTAGGGGTAATTGTGCGATGATGTTCTGGGGTGCCGCGAGGAAACATGGAGACAGCGGGAATAAATGTTTATTTTGTTTATTTTACAACCGTCCACTGGACAAGTCGAGGAAAAATCTAATCTAATGATTGTTAAGTTGGTATTTATAATGGTGAAAAAATAAGAAAACATGTAAAACAGGCGAACAAAGAAAATCAAAAGCATAAATGCAAATTAGGTTAGGCAAATTTACAATAATGGATAAAATAAAATGTACTTTCAAACTCTTCTTAACATTACCCTCCCCCTTGAAAAAGACTTGTCCTCAAGTCTGGGGTCCTGTACAGTTTCATTCTTGACACATGTACAATTTTCTTGCCTCTTCCCGTGACTTCTTTTACTTCATAATTTACTGGTGATGTCTTCCTAATTATCTTGAATGGTCCGATGTAATTTTTTTGTAGTTTGTCCGCTCTTCCAACTTTTCTTATCGGTGTCCAAATCCAATACTAGGTCGTCTGGTGAAAGTTAACTTCTCTGCGATGTTTGTCGTATACTTGTTTGGATTTATCTTGCCGTGCCATTGTTCTAGCCATTGAAATCTTTTTGATTATTCAACTATGGTTAAGAGATTTGATATGTAGTCATCAAAGTCTCCAGGTTTAGGCGGTACTTCCGGCCAGTCAAATGTAGAGTCCAGAAATGTCAACGGTTCTCTTCCGTGAATCAGAAAATATGGGGAATAGCCGGTCGTCTCTTGTACGAGGAATAGCAGGCGAAAGTCACAAACGGGAGAATCTCGTCCCAATTTTGGTGCTTCTCGACAATTTACATTGATATTCATATCTGTCAGCGTACGGTTCATTCTCTCCGTTTGGCCATTTGTCAGTGGATGGTAACTTGTCGTTTTCTTATGTATCGTATTGCAAATTTTCAAAACTTGTGTGAGTAGTTTTGCTCAATGTCTTAGTACTATTATTTTCAAGAAAAAATCGGCAATTTCTGTGGCAGTTCCTCGAGGTAGCGCCGCTGTTTCAACATGCCTTGAGTAATAGTCTGTGCAAACAACGATCCACCTATTCCGTTGATGGACTTGGGTAAATCTACCCAAAAGGTCTATTCTATTCGTTCGAACGGTCTAGACGCTGGTGGTATCGGTTTGCAATTGTCCCGATGGTTGTTGGGATGGGGTCTTACGAAACTGGCATTCAGGGCAACTGGAAACATATTTTCTCAACTGTTTTGAACACATGAAGGCCATAAATATTTATCTTTTATTCGGCTGTATGTTCTTTTTATACCCATGTGGCCCGATGTAGGATGATCATGCATCTGTTCCAAGAGTCCTAGTTGTTTGGTCTTTGGGATGACCAATAACCACAGGTTGCCTGTTGGGGTAGGATTATTTTTATAAATTTTTCCGTTATGTTTGGTGAAGTTTTCTCCGTAGCTGTTTGGGTGTTGGTCGATCATGTTGTTAATTTTCTTAATGTAAGCGTCGTAATCTTCGGTGTTATAATTAATTTGTAAAATTTTAATTTTATCTGGAATTGGGCACCGCGATAATCCATCAGCATCTAAATGTGTTTTTCCAGACTTATAATTTATAGTAAAATCGTAGGCTTGCAATTCCAACGACCAACGCGCCAAACGTCCAGATAATTTTTTTACTTTGGCCATCCAGCAGAGACTATGGTGATCGGTATAAACGATGAATTTACGGCCGTAAATATAAGGCCTAAATTTCCCAATTGCCCATATAATAGCCAAGCATTCCTTTTCCGTAGTTGAATAGTTGGTCTCAGCTTTCTGCAATGTTCTGCTGGCATATGAAATTGGACGCTCTCTACCATTGTCTTCAACATGAATGAGCATTGCCCCAAGTCCTTGATCGCTTGCGTCGGTGTGGAGGCCTATGGGTTTATTTGGATCATAATGAGTTAGGACCTCCGGTGAACTCAGCTTTTCTTTTAAAGTTAGAAAAGATGATTCTTGTTCTTTTCCCCATACAAACGGCTGGTTTTTACGAGTTAGAATTTGTAATGGATATGCTATTTGAGAATTCTTTAATGAACCTTCTATAATAAGAACATAGTCCGAGAAAAGCTCTGACATTCTTAATTGTTTTGGGGGCTAGGAAATCCTTTATGCTCGCAATTTTTTCTGGATCGGTGTAATTCCTTCTTTTGACACAACGTGCCCCAATAAAAGGAGTTCTTCATAAGCGAATCTGCATTTTAAAAGATTGAGTGTCAATCCTGCTTTTGTTCTTTTCCCCATACAAACGGCTGGTTTTTACGAGTTAGAATTTGTAATGGATATGCTATTTTTGAGAATCTTTAATGAACCTTCTATAATAAGAACATAGTCCGAGAAAAGCTCTGACATTCTTAATTGTTTTGGGGGCTAGGAAATCCTTTATGCTCGCAATTTTTTCTGGATCGGGTGTAATTCCTTCTTTTGACACAACGTGCCCCAATAAAAGGAGTTCTTCATAAGCGAATCTGCATTTTAAAAGATTGAGTGTCAATCCTGCTTTTCTTAAGCATCCCAAAATGGTCTTCAATCTTGTCAAATGCGATGGTAGATCTTCAGAGAAAACTATCACATCGTCAAGGTAGCACAAGCAGATTTTCCATTTATGGGTCCTCAATATATTATCCATTAGTCTTTCGAAAGTTGCTGGGCCGTTGCATAAACCAAAAGGTAAGACGTTGAAGTGGTAAAGTCCGTCAGGTGTCACAAAGCAGTTTTCTCCCGATCTTCTTCTTCAACTTCCACCTGCCAGTATCCTGAACACAGGTCCAGTGATGTGAAGTATCTAGATCCATGGAGAGAGTCGAAGCAGTCGTCTATACGAGGAAGCGGATATTGATCTTTAACAGTGATAGAGTTTAAATTTCTGTAGTCCACACAGAATCTAAATGTTCCGTCTTTCTTCTTAACGAGAATTACAGGAGATGCCCATGGACTCGATGAATGAGAAATTATACCTTTTTTCAACATCTTATCTATTTGATTATTAATTATTTCGCGTTCTCTCAAAGACACTCTGTAGGGGTTCTTTCATATGGGAATATCGCTGTTTGTTTTGATTTTATGTCTGACAAGGTGAGTTCTCCCTTTGTAATCGTCTGGTGCGGCGAACATTTCTTTGTATTCGTAGAGTAGCATCAAAACCTGATTACGTTCCTCGGAAGATAAATCGGGATTTATGTCAAAATTAAGATCAATGGAGGAAACTGCTCGATGGTCTGTCTTGTACATCCTGTCTACTTCCGATATTATCCCTATTTTCAATGTGCCGATGAATTTTTATAGGTTTTGAAGAAGGGTTCAAAAGCCAAATATCAGGGAACCTTGTATTTTTTAGCAAAGATCTTGTTGTTATCAGGCCATATTTCGATGTTAGCGATGAGAGATTCTCTATCAATATTTCCTTGTCATCAGTAGTTGGTTCGTAATAGCCCTTAACCAGACATAGGCTAAATTCAGGAATTACTCTATCTTCAACCGCCCTAGCATATTTTAAACTTGTATCATCTTGGTCCATATTATTTGGGGATTCAATCCATAAAGTATTGTTTCGGCAGTTTATTAAGGCTTTGTATTGGCTTAAGAAATCGTCTCCCAGAATTATTTTGGGGTTACATTTTTCTAACACTATCATCTGAATTGTATATTTTTCCTGATCCATATTGAATGATACCATTGACCTTCCTTTTGCAGCAAGTTTCTGATCACCTGCAGCTTTCAAATTCAGATTATTATCTTTGACAACTTTTAATTTTAGTTTATATGAGAGTTCCTCGTCAATACAGCTAACCACCGCTCCGGGTGTCGATTAATGCCTCAACCGTATAATCATTGATTTCTATCTGAGTCGTTTTATTTTTTTGAAGATTCATCACCAAGTTTATTCGACCACCAGAAGCCCGAGATCCATTCAGTCGGGTTAGTTTTTTGACGCTTCTCCCAAAGTAGGAAAATCGTCTTCGCTATTCACATCAAAGTCCGGTTCCTGTTGCCTCGAATCATCGATTCCTCTACAATTTTTTAAATAGTGCTCATTTACAGAGTTGGTTTCGTCTCTCTCTCTCTCTCTCTCTCCATGGACCTTGAAAACTGCCGCTGTATTGGTCTGATATTGTAAGTCGGTCGTTCAGTGTTACGAGGGCAATACCTCGATATGTGTCCCTGTTCGGAGCAGCTCCAGCATATTCTTCGATCCTTGTATAATGGCCTTTGATAACGCCTGTTACATGGGGGCGTGTGTACATCTGCCTCCTGGGATACTGCTCGGGGGTTCTGTTGGTTGGGGTTGGTGCTGAGCTCCTATAATTGTTTCCGACTGGTTCCATCCCTGTGTCGTTAGGTCTAGCCCTCTCAAATCTACCTGGGGCGAAGGTTGGTCTACTGTCACTTGCGATTGGTCTTCTATCATTTGCGAACGATCCTTTTTGGAATCGAGGTATGTCGAAACCACGACTATGGTCTGTTTGGTTGTTGTAGTTTCTCCTAGGAGGGAATGGTCTGGTCGGGCGGTTATTTTGCCTGAAGCTTCTTCGCTGCTCAAAATCCACTAGATGTTGATCTATTCGCCTCGCTAGTTCCAAAAAGTCTTTGACCGTGCTGCAAGGTGTTATCATCATAATGAGTGACAGGTATTTGTTTAGACCAGTCTTCATGTAGTATAATTTATCCTCCGTTGTCATTTTGAGGTTGACCTTGTTACAGAGGTTGAGGACATCCTCGGCGTAACGCAGAGTTGACTCATTGGGCTGCTGGATTCTGTTTTGCAGGTCCATTATTAATTTAAATTTGGCAGTATCTGCCCTCCTGAAATCTCTCAGGGGTGCCTTTATGAATACACTCCAGGCCGAAATGATGTGAGGGCTGTTGAGTTTTGCCCATTTCTTCGCAGGTCCGTCCATGTAGCTCCGTGCATATGCCAGCATGACATCGTCTGGCCATCGTTGTTGTCTTGCTAACAACTCGATTTCTTCCAGCCATTCTGAAGGATCTTCGTCTAAGTATCCGCCAAATACTTCCAGACTTGGAGGTGGTGGCTGGCAGAAGAAAATGTTGTTTGTAGGTGTAGCGTCATCTTGATTCACAATGGCGCGTCTTGTTGGAGAGGCACTGAAGGATCTCATTGGAGGTTGTCCTCGTAGACGACGGCTTCTTCTTAAGGTAGCTTCATTTTTGATGGTAGGATCAGCATCCCCACCAGTGTTGCGATGATGTTCTGGGGTGCCGCGAGGAAACATGGAGACAGCGGGAAATAAATGTTTATTTTGTTTATTTTACAACCGTCCACTGGACAAGTCGAGGAAAAATCTAATCTAATGATTGTTAAGATGGTATTTATAATGGTGAAAAAATAAGAAAACATGTAAAACAGGCGAACAAAGAAAATCAAAAGCATAAATGCAAATTAGGTTAGGCAAATTTACAATAATGGATAAAATAAAATGTACTTTCAAACTCTTCTTAACAATATAGACCCACCCTGTGGACATCCCTTGCTTATTTTTTTATGGGTTCTATTTGATGAATATCTAAATCTCACTCTTCTATTATTAAAGAAAGACTGTAGTAGTTTTATTATTGAAGCTTGAACGTTGTCCTCATCTAGTCTTTTTAGCACCATCGGCCACCATGCATTATCGAACGCTCCACTTATATCAATTGCGATTATAGCTGTATATTCTTTGTTTTTATGTTCTAGAGCTATTTTGACAATTTAATTTAATGCAGAGATGGTAGACCTTGATCTTCAAAATCCATGTTAATGATTTTCAAACGGATTCGAGTCTTCATAAAATTTTATTAGTTTGTTGCTAATTATTTTCAAATATTTTGGAAATGTTTGAGTTAAGACAAATGGGTCTGTAGCTATTATAACTTTTCATGTCTGTTTTACCTGGTTTTGGAATAATTATTACCGCTGAATTTTTCCATTAATTCGGATAACCATGGGCTTTAGACGAGGCGTTTTGATTTTGGCAAAGCTGTTGTTGTGTCGGTTTTTCACGAGCCAAATCTGCTAGTTTGAAGAGACAGACAATAGACTTTAAAATTTTTGTGTCAATTTCAATAGGTAGGATAGCTTGTTCATTTTCATAATAATATCCTCTTGAAAATTTTTTTATCCATTTTTTGAAAACACTAATGTTTCCAAATTGATAATTTAGGTGATGAAAAATTATTTAAAGATGAGTGGCCAAAGCAATTATTTATCAAGGATTTTTGATGTCACGCCTGTTATTTCAATCTCTGCCATTGAATTAGAATTTTTTGCATTTGACCAGTGCTTGGACAATGGATGTTCTTGTCCATCAAAATTGCATATAAAATTGCAGGAGGATTACATATTCAATTAATCAAAGGGTGAATTTTCATTTCGAACATTTTTTTTTACAAAAAGATTTTACCTTGTATTCCTTCCAGAAAATTGGCACAATAAATTCTTCTGTCCAAACATTTTTTGTAAGATTCAAACACCTTCATATCTCATTTTGTATGTTACGAAATTGAAGCTTTCTCGTAACTGAGTAGGGTCCTAGCCAAAGCCATGGTATACAGGTTGGAATTTTTCTGAATTAACTGAACTGATGTTGTTGCTCATTATTTATCCCCACCATTACATTTTATATTGAGTGATAAACTAAATACATTGTTATAATGTTTATTTATAAATGGAGAGCTTCATATTATAACATACACTTATAGGCCAACTTGAGGAAGTTTCCCCTATTAGCATGTGTATCGGGATTCAGGAGATAACTCCGAAAGATATTTGATACAGAGTTATCTTCATTGAAGACACACGAAAAAACAAAATGTGAACAAATCTTTTTAGAGATGATCACCAAGTTATCATAGAATTGGTTGAGTCTAAAGCCTTCATTTAGAAGAACAAAGGTTTCCCTGCTTCCATGTGTATCCGTCGATTGTCACGACCTCAGGTTTAAAAGAAACCACCTTGAAGTAGGGCCGCAGTGCCGTTACAACGTCTTCACCACTTATAGAAATTGGGAGATTCCCATTCGCTGACTTCTTCTCCCTTTTCCTATTAAAAAAAAGGTTTACAGACTGGTGGTCCCAATGGTGAGGCCCTCTTCAACTAGAGGCTCCTCCAGAATTAGCCGAAAACCCCGAACAGAAGCTGATCTGAAATCTTCACTTTTTGTATTACCGATGATTTTCCAAGCATTTCCCCCAAAGGCCTTGGTATAGTCCATTGAAGAAAGATAGAGCGTCACTTCACAAAGCAGAACTGGTCAAAGGTAACTGAACCTGACCTGGACTTAATCAGGACCTGCTACTGTTGCTGTATAGAAAAATGATAAATAAGCTTGTTAAACAACATATTGAATATCACCTCAATTTAGCGTCTTCTATCACTGAAAATTGAAAAATATTATCCCGCTACTTATATATATTGCCACGTGAAAAATTAGGGAAGGCAAAAACTTCAGGAGGAGACAAAAATTTATTTCAGGGAAGGACAAGCTATGAATTGTAAACAAAACATAAGCCACTAGGGAAATTCACAGAGTCGCAAGATATAAACATAAAAATGACCACTCTGTTAATAAAAAATAATAAAATTAATAAATACTTTGTTACATAAAAAAATTAATAAATACTATGCTACATAAATAAAATTAATAAAAACTATGTTAAAATATTTATTAAATATTTCAACAGCCCTTAAACTGCAATAAAATTAAAACTATGATTTTGTGAAAAAACATTGCTCGATGCATAAAATCTTCAATTCAGATATATATTTCTACACACACATTCTTTCAAAACACCAATTTACTTTATTACATAAGCAATGCTGAGTATGTGTACAATAGTGAAACGGTCTGAAGATCAAAATGGCGAAACTGCCGGGAGTGTTCACCACTGATGAGCCTTTCTTCTCTCAAATTTTATTTAATTGAAGTATATGTGAATTCTGTATAGAAATATTTTTAAATTATTTTTATTTGAATTCAACACATATAGAGCTTCAAAAATATTTGCAATTTCAATTTTTTTTGTTTTGTATTTTATATCACAATTCCCTTACAAATAATGTAAAGTTTATTTTGAAGAACGTTCTCACGACTTCCTATCGTATTCAGCTGAAAGCAGATTTAGGGTGTAATATCATAGTGGTAAACAATTAGAGCTCTTAAAGGAATAAATCAATGGATATTTTCAAACAATGCAGACGACCTATCGACCAACTCAGCAGCTGATTTCTCGATGGCCAAAATCACAAAGCCAGGTTAGTTGGTCGTCGATAAGAGGTGAATCATCTTTCCAATATATTCGGATATCGAGACCTTGAAATAATGTAAATTGCATAGCAAAACCTTTATAGCAATAGATAAATTCAATCTTAAAAATTTATATAAATAAAGACAATATAATATTTGAAAAATCCAATTGAATGCTATCAAATAATATTCTTCAACAACTTTCCATAATTTTAAAACCTCTTAGCAAACCCAGATCAATTGAAAACGGAAGATATTTTGGAAGAATCCAATTATAGAAATGGACAATTTGATTTAAAAATAATATTTATAAAGTCAGACTATAAATATCAAATTATCAGTTTTATTATTTCGCAACTTTGGGATATTAGTTTTTAATCGTGTTTCGAGCAAATGTATGTTTATATATGTATTTATTCAGTTTTAAAATTTTATAGAAGAATTGTAAACAATTGGAATATCAAGAGAGTCAAAATACGACACAATATTGTCAACAACAAGATAATATAATAAAATATTGAAAAGTAAATATCATATACACAACAAAACAAATAAATATTATAAAGACTATACATCAATATGTTCCATAAATCCTGTAAATATATATCACGATTTATCCTAAGTCTGTATTTTAAACATTTTTATTTATATTCGTTTACATATGTACATATGCGCATTTTCTGAATTATTTTAATCTATTTCCGAAAATATTGTATTGTATATATCTATTTTTATAAAATAATTATAAATTTCTGTTTCTGAAAGTGAAAAGTATTTGTCTATATTTGAAAGTACTGAATTTGTGTATATCTGACAGATTGTATTTGTTTTATATATGAAAAAAGGTGTTGTATATAATTCTAAAAGTATTGTATTTGTCTATTTCTAAAAGTATTGTATGTCTATTTCTGAAAGTATTGCATTTACTTATATCTGAAAGCATTGCATTTGTTTATATGTGAAAGTATTGTATTTGTCAACATATGGAAGGATTTTATTTGTCTATCCCTGAAATTATTGCATATTTGTTTTATAACTTAAAGTACTGTATTTGTCTATACCTGAAAGTTTTGTAATAGGTCTATATCACCTTCTGATAAACTGTCAATTAACTTCTGATCTAAGGGAAGAAAACCAACTTTACCTGAGTAATACAAAACAAGCTGCATGCAATAAAAACCAATACATCAAGTTTAATAGATTCTGCAGGATGTATATTTTGAGGCGAGAAAGGTTGGCGTTCAGCCAGCCGAAATATTGGCAAAATAAATATTTTATTAAATCCAATATATGCCTTTTTATTATCTAATGAATTAAATATGGATTGCTCTATTTTCAAAAATATATTATCATCTTTGTAATGATTATTATAAATAAAAAAAATAATTTATCTCTAAATCAACATTAAAAAGTTGTTAAAATAGAAATAGGAAGGCGAAGAAATGAAGTTTGAATAAAATAAATTTCAAAAAGAAGATTTTTTACATTTTTTAATTAATAATAAAGGGCTATAACAAGGCTCACGCAAAAGCTTCGGCAGTTATGCGTCATATATCCGGAACATAAAAAAAAAAAAAAAAGATGAATATATTTAGAGTAGAAAAAGAGCTAAAGACAGAACTATGGTAATATGTATTCAAACACAGAAATATAAAATAATTTAGATGATTTTTGTTAATAATTTAAAAAAAATACTAATAATATAAAAAGGTTTTATAGAATATAATAATTATTAGTTCAATTTTAAGAAAAAAATAGTTTTAAAATTTTTATTTATTTTAATTGGAAATCATAATACAATAGTGTAGTTGAACCAGGGTGGAAAGAGATTGGTATCAGGCTGGGTCTTACCAAAAGTTACCCTGGCGATTGTTTTGACCCTCAGCCTCACTATATATATGTTATCCTTTATATTCTATTGAAGTAAAATAAAATAATATCAATATATTAATAATGAAAATTTTATAAGTAAAACTAAAGCTCTATTTTTACACACATATGGTTATTTATTATATACATTTTTACTATAACTTCATCAATTAAAAAGGCATATATTGGATCAAAATATAATTTATTTTACCAATATTTCAGTTGGCTGAACGCCAACCTTTATCATGGTATTATAACATATTTAATGTGTGTCAACAACAAACTCAGCGCCACATTGTTGACAAACATTAAAATGTTATAATACCTTGATAAAGGTTGGCGTTCAGCAACTGAAATATTGGTAAAATAAATGATATTTTGATCCAATATATGCCTTTTTAATTGATGATTTATTTATGGATTGTTCTATTTTCACATAACATCATCATCAATTTTAACATGATCGATCGCTAAAATTATAAGTATGTTTTAACGCTACCTATTTATAAATACAAATAATTATAAACTATTTTTACAGAGGCCTGGTAACTTACAATTTCAATTTTATTCAATATTTGGAAGTTATTAAACCATTCCTTCCCCTAATAGTATTTTACACACCTACATTCATATAATTCATCGAAAATTTAAAGGGCGTCATTTCATTAATTAATTTACTATTTCCCGCATATATTAAATTACATCTTTTAATATTTATATTTTAAAAAGTGAACATTATAAATAAGACCTTTCCAATCAACAAATAATTAGCTTACAATTCAATAAATTAATCCTTTATGGCAAATTGAATGAAAATATAACCTACGTCCAGAGATGTGTTTCATTTTTAGATTTCATTAATTATTTATTGTTTTTAGAGGCTTAAATATCATTATTCATAAGAACAAACATGAGCTAGATAAAATAATAATAATTGAAAAAAAACCCTTTCCCTTGTTCGAAAAGATATTCCTTCTTATATTGAATGAAGTCGTTTGTTTTACATGTTGGAAGATCATCGATTTGTTATCATATATTGTTGTAATAAACACCAATCAATAGAATTCTGAGAAAGCACGATTAAAAATATAAACGAGGCTGGAAAGATATTAAAACACAATATAATTTCGCAATATAAATTTTATATTATGATGCATTAGCGCGCCATCTGTTATCAAAATTCGAAACTATTATAGACGTGTATGATTCTTTTAAAAATAAAACAATTTCTACTTTACTTACTGCAAAGGCTAATGCCCATAGTTCATCTAAAATACCCATTCCAAAAGTCTAGCATCAGTATCACTATAAAAGGAAGTTCCAAAAATGCAATATAACAGCGGTATGGTAGATTAAACTGGCGAAACCGGTGAGAGGGTTTACCATTGATGATCCAGACCCTCCCATTAATTTTTCCATTGCAGTAAGGGCAGTAGAATTTATTTTTATTTTTAAAAGAATGATACGTGTCTATAATAGTTTCGAATTTTGATAAATGTTATATTAACAAACCAAGAAAAATATTCGTTAATATTCCAACATATCAAAGTCAACTCCTTTATCTTAACGGAACTAAAAACCTATCAAGCTAAAATCCCCCAAAACTAAAAAACACTGATTATGAAGTCTCTCATAACAAGTAATCTCAATAGTATAAACAGAAGAATGGATATTCCATAAGTTTACAAATAAAACAAGCCCAATTTTCTCTAATAGAAAATTACATTCAAAATTCGTCGTAAAAATTGAGGCACTCTCAATATGATGCTAATATATCAAACATTGGTAGAAGTACATAAAAACAGTACTAAAAATACAGAAATATTAGATGAGCAAAAATCAGAAATATATATTTACAACTAGCTGATGTACCCGGCTTCGCCCGGGTTTTACCCGAGGAAAGGTTTGTCTAACGAACATTTGTTAAAACAATTCTATATAAACTTATAAAAAAAAGATATATTTTGATAATTTGAAACTCGTAAATTTGAATCTCTCGATAAAGTGAACATTTTTTCCCGGTCCCTTGAAAAATACCCGATAAGTTGAATAAAATCAATATTAATTGGTTCCCTCGGTAATTGGAAGTTAAAAGAATAGTATCTTGCTTTGGAATTGTATCATTATTCTTGTCTCAAATAAATTGCCTTGTCATCCTGAATTTTGTCTTTCCTAATTTTCTACATTACAAAATCATCGTTTTATCTAGTGTACATTTTTCCCGGTCCCTTGAAAAATACTCGAAAAGTTGAATAAAATCAATATTAATTGGTTCCCTCGGTAATTGGAAGTTAAAGGAATAGTATCTTTGCCTTGGAATAGTATCATTATTCTTGTATCAGATAAATCGCCGTGTCATCCTGAATTTTGTTTTTCCTAATTTTCTACATTAAAAAATCATCATTTTATCTATTATCCCAATATATATGTTGTAGATAAATGATAAAACTAACTTTGACTTGTGCGCAATTAATAGGTAGAAAATCTTACTTTTGATAAATAATTTTTAAGATAATAAACTTAGTGATAATAAAACTCATAGATAAAAAAACTTGCTATCATCGTCGCAATGGGGGGCGCTGCTTTCGATTTAAATCTACAAATCTGCAAATAACTCTAAGGATATTCAAGATATTTAATAAATTATTCTCAAAAACCTTCCCAGTACTATACTAAATAACTTCCCAAAGTTTCATGGCGTATTTCATTTTCCCCTGTAAAATGTATTTACGCCCCCTCTCAAAAAGGTTTATATTATAAAGACATAATTTTAATACTCTAATGAAGCTTCAAATTTGTAATAAATAAAACTATCATAAAGATAGAGGCTGCCGACATTCACATTTATATGAAAAATAGACATTTCGGCCAGTTGGAGTTTTTATTTTCTCAACGTTTCGACAAAAATATTTTTTCCTCGTCAGGAGAAGGCGTTAAAATGTTGCCAAATGTTTTATTTTATTTATTTCTTCTGACGAAGGCAAAATATTTTTGTCGAAACGTTGAGAAAATGAAAAAAAAAACTCCAACTGGCCGAAGTGTCTATTTTTCATATAAATATATTCATATTACATTCATATATTCAAAAGTACAAAATTGTGAGGTAAAGAGTTTCTTGTTAAGGCTTTTACATTTAGCCGAACTTTCAAGCATTTCTGCCCGTTTACAAGAGTAAGAAATGTAGAAGTCAGAAATGTTCGAAATCTTGGCTAGATTAAAACCCCTACAAGAAACTAGTTACCTTGTTCGATAACTTATTTTCGCTGGTTGTCTTCAATTCACTCTTCAACCTAGAGGTATAGTTAGCGCAAAGGTCTTATCCTGAAATGTAGCGGGCTTTCCAAATTCCTAACTAGTTTCAAAGCACTGGTCTCACGAAAACTCAACTCTTATTTTATTTCCAACCACCATATATGTTATGAATATTTTGTTTGTTGTTAGATAAAGGGTTGATAAGACAAAAGATCGATAAGATAAAGGGTTGGTGCAGTCGTGATAAAAAAAAAAATAATTATTTACTGTCAAGTAGCTTTTATTTTCAATTACTTGAGAAAAGATTACACATTAGTTATTTTCACATTATATAGAATTTATAAAGTTAATCCTATATTAGTGATTTAAAAGGATAGATATGTTAACTACGCATATTTACAACAAAACTGAAAGTCTTTCTAAAAACGATGATAACAAAAGTAAAATTATCAATGAAAAAAATAAAATACTGTATATATATTTTTTAAATATAGAAATATTTGAGTTTTCAGATTATATAATATATATTTACAATAAATTCACACACGTGACCAGACACTCCTGGTCAAATATAATATAAACATATATACACAAAGTTATTAAAAATAATAATTAGAAAAAACTCTAACAACCTTATTATTTTGTACTTTTGATAATATATTGCTCCAGGTGGTTATTGAACTTATGATCTATTCAATAAATATAGCTATTAAATACGTCTATTGATCTATTTCAACACCAGGGATAAGAAACGAATAGAGGTATATCTCAGTTCGTCCAGATGGCAAATAGAATCCAAGCTAATGCCTCACTGATTTCAGCTATAAGCTCATTACAGGATTACCTGAATAGAAAAATGAGACGGGATTTATAGCGGTCTGTCTCTCTTAATTAATTTACCAATTGCCAAAACAAAATATCTCATTAATAGAAACGAATCCAATTAGATTTCAATAACAACAAGATTTATGGAATTTCTATTTGAAATGGTGAATATCTCATTATGAAAATTGTGTGATACACTCTCTTCTATAATTATACACTTTATCGCTATGTGAAATTGATGCCATAAACCTTTTTTGTTTGGTAAATAAAACGTAAATATTTTTAATTATTTATATTGATTTTAATCTCAAAGAACATTTTTCTCTTTATATTTGATTTTTTATTAGTAGTATTTATTACTCTCTCCAAAATCTTTGATTATAAATAGTTCTTATGTACATTTAAATTGAATTAACATTCGTTCAGTTCCAACAATCTTTTTTTCGATTGTTGAAAATAAAAACATTAATTATTTTTACGTGAATATTGATTTCAATCTAAGAAAGTTTTTCTCTTCGATGTGTATTTGAATTCCTATTTATTGCTATATATATATATTACTCCAATCCCTAAATATAAATATTTCTGCCTTCTCAGAAGAGACGTCTGGTTTATATCAAGGGTTATAAACCATCTTTAAAGTTAACAGGCCCTTGCTTCTTTCACCGTCTTTGATACTAACAAGATCAATTGCAATAATGAGGAATATGCACAGAATATCTTATGGGTGATGCATACCTGGACGCCCGCAGACACACTTCGTGGACCAATTAAAGGAACTCACTGGCTTAACGGTCGCCGAGATGGTACATCGAGCTCAAGACAGAGATTGCTGGTGTCGTGTTTGGGATGTAATGCCTACAATGGCTCACAACGTTCGATCACGAATATACAATCAATTATAAAGAACTCTTCCTAGAAAAATTTGCAATAAACAAGGCGATAAGGAAGATGGGTGTCTTTATTATATAGAATAAGCACGAGCTTTCGGATAAAAACCCTTCTACAGGTGGCTATCACATAGCAAGATGGACCAATCTTGGTCCAATCAGGTCCATCTTGCTATGTGATAGCCACCTGTAGAAGGGTTTTTACCCGAAAGCTCGTGCTTATTCTATATAACAAAGACACCCATCTTCCTTATCGCCTTGTTTATTGCAATCAATTATACTTAACACTTAAGTTTATTTAAAATGTCTGATATATATTTACAAAATCTATTGAATTTAATATATATATTATAATAATTTATACAATAATATACAATAATAATTTAATATATGAAACTTTACTAGGCATTCATTATCCAATAGTCAACAACAGGAATGACAACTTCACTCCTGGCCATCAGCTGGGCTTCTTCCTTTTTTTTTTACACTCCGCTCTCAGCTATCTTGGCGGTAAACAAACCTGGTCGAATTTACCCTGCTAGCTACCACGGCACTGTCGAAGCTTTCTTTCCGGTAAAGCGTGTATAGTTAGCTGGAAGTTATTTGAGTTGCTCCTGTTAAAGGACATTTTAGCTCAAAATCTAGAAAAATAAAATTAGAAAAGAAACTTAGCCCTGGATACTTGTTAATATTAATAATTTATAAATCAGGAATGGACGTTTATTGTATGGAAGAATGTGGCCTTCAAAATGTACGGTGGTATGAAAGTTTTTTTTTTATTTACCAAAGCTGGTTTTGTGGCATTTTTATTGGTTGACAAAAAAGAGATTTTGTTCACACTAATTTAATTTTGAAAAAAAAAAAAAAATGGTTATTTATTCAAGAATACAGCAGTAGCTGCCGTCTTATAACGCTTTATTGATTGATAAGGAGATGTGTTTGTCACTTCTAAAGAGATTTTTTTCTACGGTCAGATAGATGAGGTGTGTGAGTTTTGTGGTCGTATTGAATATCTCCCACTTCGCTCCTGTTGGCTGTGTTATTAAATACCACGGTATCTTACTAATGGTCAATCAGTCATGTGGTAGAATCAGAACTTGCTTCACTTATTTACAGGCCATCTTTTAATTGGTTATACTATTAACTACCTGATATTACACGTAAACCATCAATTGCGGCGAAGAAAGTATAGGGTTTTACAGAAAACTTTAGGAAAGAATACCTTACAACATGAACCTTAGTCAACCGCAGTTGGACCCGGGACAATAATAGAATCCAAGGCAGCCAATGTTCAGTGCTCCTACAGAGCCGCAGTTGGACCCGGGACAATAATAGAATCCATGGCAGCCAGCGTTCAGTGCTCCTACATAGCCGCAGTTGGACCCTGGACAATGATAGAATCCAAGGCAGCCAGCGTTCAGTGTTCCTACATAGCCGCAGTTGGACCCTGGACAATGATAGAATCCAAGGCAGCCAATGTTCAGTGCTCCTACAGAGCCGCAGTTGGACCCGGGACAATAATAGAATCCAAGGTAGCCAATGTTCAGTGCTCCTACAAAGCCGCAGTTGGACCCGGGACAATAATAGAATCCAAGGCAGCCAATGTTCAGTGCTCCTATAGAGCCGCAGTTGGACCCGGGACAATAATAGTATCCAAGGCAGCCAGCGTTCAGTGCTCCTACAGAGCCGCAGTTGGACCCGGGACAATAATAGAATCCAAGGTAGCCAATGTTCAGTGCTCCTACAGAGCCGCAGTTGGACCCGGGACAATGATAGAATCCAAGGCAGCGAATGTTCAGTGCTCCTACAGAGCCGCAGTTGAACCCGGGACAATAATAGAATCCAAGGTAGCCAATGTTCAGTGCTCCTACAAAGCCGCAGTTGGACCCGGGACAATAATAGAATCCAAGGCAGCCAATGTTCAGTGCTCCTACAGAGCCGCAGTTGGACCCGGGACAATAATAGAATCCAAGGCAGCCAGCGTTCAGTGCTCCTACAGAGCCGCAGTTGGACCCGGGACAATAATAGAATCCAAGGCAGCCAATGTTCAGTGCTCCTACAGAGCCGCAGTTGGACCCGGGACAATAATAGAATCCAAGGCAGCCAGCGTTCAGTGCTCCTACATAGCCGCAGTTGGACCCGGGACAATAATAGAATCCAAGGTAGCAAGCGTTCAGTGCCCCTGCATAGCCGCAGTTGGACCCGGGACAATAATAGAATCCAAGGCAGCCAGCGTTCAGTGCTCCTACATAGCCGCAGTTGGACCCGGGACAATAATATAATCCAAAGCAGCCAGCGTTCAGTGCTCCTACACAGCCGCAGTTGGACCCGGGACAATAATAGAATCCAAGGCAGCCAGCGTTCAGTGCTCCTACATAGCCGCAGTTGGACCCTGGACAATGATAGAATCCAAGGCAGCCAGCGTTCAGTGTTCCTACATAGCCGCAGTTAGACCCTGGACAATGATAGAATCCAAGGCAGCCAATGTTCAGTGCTCCTACAGAGCCGCAGTTGGACCCGGGACAATAATAGAATCCAAGGTAGCCAATGTTCAGTGCTCCTACATAGCCGCAGTTGGACCCGGGACAATAATATAATCCAAGGCAGCCAATGTTCAGTGCTCCTACAGAGCCGCAGTTGGACCCTGGACAATGATAGAATCCAAGGCAGCCAATGTTCAGTGCTCCTACAGAGCCGCAGTTGGACCCGGGACAATAATAGAATCCAAGGTAGCCAATGTTCAGTGCTCCTACAAAGCCGCAGTTGGACCCGGGACAATAATAGAATCCAAGGCAGCCAATGTTCAGTGCTCCTACAGAGCCGCAGTTGGACCCGGGACAATAATAGTATCCAAGGCAGCCAGCGTTCAGTGCTCCTACAGAGCCGCAGTTGGACCCGGGACAATAATAGAATCCAAGGTAGCCAATGTTCAGTGCTCCTACAGAGCCGCAGTTGGACCCGGGACAATGATAGAATCCAAGGCAGCGAATGTTCAGTGCTCCTACAGAGCCGCAGTTGGACCCGGGACAATAATAGAATCCAAGGTAGCCAATGTTCAGTGCTCCTACAAAGCCGCAGTTGGACCCGGGACAATAATAGAATCCAAGGCAGCCAATGTTCAGTGCTCCTACAGAGCCGCAGTTGGACCCGGGACAATAATAGAATCCAAGGCAGCCAGCGTTCAGTGCTCCTACAGAGCCGCAGTTGGACCCGGGACAATAATAGAATCCAAGGCAGCCAATGTTCAGTGCTCCTACAGAGCCGCAGTTGGACCCGGGACAATAATAGAATCCAAGGCAGCCAGCGTTCAGTGCTCCTACATAGCCGCAGTTGGACCCGGGACAATAATAGAATCCAAGGTAGCAAGCGTTCAGTGCCCCTGCATAGCCGCAGTTGGACCCGGGACAATAATAGAATCCAAGGCAGCCAGCGTTCAGTGCTCCTACATAGCCGCAGTTGGACCCGGGACAATAATATAATCCAAAGCAGCCAGCGTTCAGTGCTCCTACACAGCCGCAGTTGGACCCGGGACAATAATAGAATCCAAGGCAGCCAGCGTTCAGTGCTCCTACATAGCCGCAGTTGGACCCTGGACAATGATAGAATCCAAGGCAGCCAGCGTTCAGTGTTCCTACATAGCCGCAGTTAGACCCTGGACAATGATAGAATCCAAGGCAGCCAATGTTCAGTGCTCCTACAGAGCCGCAGTTGGACCCGGGACAATAATAGAATCCAAGGTAGCCAATGTTCAGTGCTCCTACATAGCCGCAGTTGGACCCGGGACAATAATATAATCCAAGGCAGCCAATGTTCAGTACTCCTACAGAGCCGCAGTTGGACCCGGGACCATAATAGAATCCAAGGCAGCCAGCGTTCAGTGCTCCTACAGAGCCGCAGTTGAACCCGGGACAATAATAGAATCCAAGGCAGCCAGCGTTCAGTGCTCCTACATAGCCGCAGTTGGACCCGGGACAATAATAGAATCCAAGGCAGCCAGCGTTCAGTGGTCCTACATAGCCGCAGTTGGACCCGGGACAATAATAGAATCCAAGGCAGCCAGCGTTCAGTGCTCCTACATAGCCGCAGTTGGACCCGGGGCGATAATAGAATCCAAGGCAGCCAGCGTTCAGTGCTCCTACAGAGCCGCAGTTGAACCCGGGACAATAATATAATCCAAGGCAGCCAGCGTTCAGTGCTCCTACATAGCCGCAGTTGGACCCGGGACAATAATAAAATCCAAGGCAGAAAGCGTTCAGTGCCCCTGCATAGCCGCAGTTGGACCCGGGGCAATAATAGAATCCATGGCAGCCAGCGTTTAGTGCTCCTACATAGCCGCAGTTGGACCCGGGACAATAATAGAATCCAAGGCAGCCAATGTTCAGTGCTCCTACAGAGCCGCAGTTGGACCCGGGACAATAATAGAATCCATGGCAGCCAGCGTTCAGTGCTCCTACATAGCCGCAGTTGGACCCTGGACAATGATAGAATCCAAGGCAGCCAGCGTTCAGTGTTCCTACATAGCCGCAGTTGGACCCTGGACAATGATAGAATCCAAGGCAGCCAATGTTCAGTGCTCCTACAGAGCCGCAGTTGGACCCGGGACAATAATAGAATCCAAGGTAGCCAAAGTTCAGTGCTCCTACAAAGCCGCAGTTGGACCCGGGACAATAATAGAATCCAAGGCAGCCAATGTTCAGTGCTCCTACAGAGCCGCAGTTGGACCCGGGACAATAATAGTATCCAAGGCAGCCAGCGTTCAGTGCTCCTACAGAGCCGCAGTTGGACCCGGGACAATAATAGAATCCAAGGTAGCCAATGTTCAGTGCTCCTACAGAGCCGCAGTTGGACCCGGGACAATGATAGAATCCAAGGCAGCGAATGTTCAGTGCTCCTACAGAGCCGCAGTTGGACCCGGGACAATAATAGAATCCAAGGTAGCCAATGTTCAGTGCTCCTACAAAGCCGCAGTTGGACCCGGGACAATAATAGAATCCAAGGCAGCCAATGTTCAGTGCTCCTACAGAGCCGCAGTTGGACCCGGGACAATAATAGAATCCAAGGCAGCCAGCGTTCAGTGCTCCTACAGAGCCGCAGTTGGACCCGGGACAATAATAGAATCCAAGGCAGCCAATGTTCAGTGCTCCTACAGAGCCGCAGTTGGACCCGGGACAATAATAGAATCCAAGGCAGCCAATGTTCAGTGCTCCTACAGAGCCGCAGTTGGACCCGGGACAATAATAGAATCCAAGGCAGCCAGCGTTCAGTGCTCCTACAGAGCCGCAGTTGGACCCGGGACAATGATAGAATCCAAGGCAGCCAATGTTCAGTGCTCCTACATAGCCGCAGTTGGACCCGGGGCAATAATAGAATCCAAGGCAAGCACCATTCCTGCCAGGTTGGCAAAGAGAGTACAAAGAAGATGAGAATCAGCCAGAGAGAGAGCAAAGGAAGCGCCCCCGTCTATAGAGAAGCGAAGTAATTATTCCGAGGACTTTATTCCAAGCTAGGCAACCGTGGCGGAGGGTAATAAGCTCGACGCTAACAAATGGGACATTCATATGGGCCGATCATCTTGAGCTTTCTTCTTCAATGTCTTTATTATTGATTTCTTGCCGAGATCAATGTTCCGTTCCGTCCACATGGCGCTAGTACCTTAGTACCGACTTTCTACATTTATTTCACATTTCTATCTTCCACTCTACCTAAAATGTCAGACGTCTCTGACGGGATCAAGAAAGAGACTCTGATGCCATTTTAAACAGAAATACAATACGTGCACCTGCTACCCTTCAGTTAAAAAAAAAAACATTTATTCATTCTCTGGTTGCGCATATAGATATGCATATTTTATTCTTCTCAATTTATTCGATCTTTTTTTTTTATTTGTATAGCCTCTATTTGACTATAAGTGACTTACCTCCCCCCCCTCTTCAAACATAAAATAATATAAATAATGATTCATTTTTCATCAAATAATAAATGGTAAGATGTATTCAGAAAACTGTTCGTAGTTCGCTCAAGTATTTTCCCAAGAAAATTTTTTCATGTTCGATCCATAACCAAAACGAGAGAATCAGAGCTTCCTCAGTATTGAACCAAATTTCTCTGAGAGTGATTTGAATTGTGATCTAATTCTTGTGTCATACATTACCAAGAGTGCGGTCCCATACTCCTGTGCGAGTTTCTAAATATATCCATAGGAAACTCATGTCCTATTCTGCTGCAAGTCTTAACCATCCATAGCAAACTGAGCCCTTGTATTTTATAAGTGCCATTTCAAATTCCCTTTTACGTCAAATAAATGTCGAATTGACATGGCAGCAATACCATGATTTTTGTGGCTTAATATACATTCTCAATACATTTATAGACGATGAGATAAAATGTCCTCGCCATGCCTATATTATGACTAATAAAAGAAAATGTCCCGAATCAATCACAAACGCAGTGAAGGAACAATATTCACACGTCAAGAATCTTAAAACGTTATATGCGGTCATAGGTTTGTCTGCCAATTGTAGAACGATCATCAAAGAATTGCCAGCCAGCTCTCCTAACCAGAATTTATATTGTAGATATGCAAAACAGATGTCGGTGGACGAGTGGTTAAAACTCTCGTTTCCCGACAGCCATGAACCGGGATTTAATCCCGTATTGTACACTTTATTATTTTTTTTGTGAAGAATCTGTTCATATTATTCATTGTAATTAGAATAAGCTTGGTTTCTCTTTTTGAGCGATACCTAAAAGTGATTTTGTAAAAGAGGTAAACACCAATTAACTGATCCCTTGTGTATGAATGAACTCCACAGGGACATTAGCCAAGCTCTCCGGTCAGTTTACACCGACGCTCCAAAGCTACATCCCGGAAGAGGAATAATTCCCGATGTAAGAATCGGTCCCCCAATAAACCAACAAACGCCACCACGTGGTATCGAGCGCCACGCCCCAGACCACGCCCACCATTGTTATTGGCGGCGGAGTGGGCCACTCGGGTGGGTGCCAGGCCATTTACGTCTATTATCAACATTGTGGTTGCTTTTATTGGCTTCTAACAGGGCGGCTGTTTAGGAGACCATTGTGGGACATCTTCAGGACGGCTTTTTTTTTATTGTCTGCGGGCGTTCAAACCCCGCGCGGGGAATCTTTGGTAAACAACAAGTCTAAACTGTCCATCTACCTTTGATTTGTGGTCGTTGCTGGAGGCGTGCGGTCACGTATACAATCGATGACAGTCCGACATTTGGCAGACTACTGTAGTTTACTTTTACTGCCAGGGGATGTCTGTTTGATGGCTCTCTCACCGTCCGCCCTCATTCATGTACTTTCCCTCTAGTGTTCTACACTCATGGACAAAACTTAAGGGAGTTGTACCTTTTAGCATGTATATCGGGATTCAAACAATAACTCTGAAATATATTTTACAAATGATAATTAAGATAATTTTATTGACATATTGGTAATACATATGCAAAAGTGAACAGTCTGTGCACTATTATTTTAAAATAATAGTTATATATGTATACTATATATATGTGTGTACAATGAATATGTACATGGCGCAACCGCTGCAGAGTTTGGTGGAGAATCGCCAGCAGGTCTCCAGCGACACACACATTTCGCGGTCTAGGAAGAATATGTAGATTGCGTGCTTCGCCGCTGAGATGATGTGGTCCTCGAGACCAATTGGAAGATCCAGGGCTGCAGGTCCGGCGGCAGGCCGATGACGAGATACAAAGTGGCCTTTATTGAAGACACACGATATAACCAAGTGTGAACAACTTCCGTCTCCTTTAAAAAACAGACGACCGGCGACATGAAATACTTTCCACTTCCTAAGTTTTGTCCATGAGTGTTAATGCTGTGAACTACCCACACCAACAGCATACCTGTGTAACGCCAGTGTCAAATTATATTAACAAACATATTTTCTTTTTGATTAGGTTTTAGAGGGAAGAATGTTGTCTTCGTCTGTTAGTGAACCAATCTCTCACGCCTTCTCATTGGACGAATGTGGCCATGTTTGTATATAAAGGGGACGAGGGGAATGCGAGAGGACAGAGAGAGGGTGGATAATTTGTGTGGAGCCACTTAAAGTGGTTTTTCTACGAAGTTTTCCCTGTCTGGCTGTTCTCTTCGCATCCCCGGTGACCCGAGTCCGATCCCTACCAACGCTACAATAAAGCTAAGTACATTTTTATTTTATTTAACAAATCGTGAGTTGTTTTTATCTCCCTTTTGTTGTTAGTGTTTTATTCTTGAGTGTACGCTTTTCTGTGTATTAAGGTACTTTAATTTAGGCCCTAGCTTATTCCATTTTTGTGTGTTAACCGCAAAAGTTAGTAACTTTTGTCACCAGTTCGCTACCTATCAACGCTGCAATAACATTTACATTTTGTTTTGTTGTTGTTGTACTCTTGAGTGTTCTGTGAGTTAAGTTTCTCTTACATTAGGCCCTAGTACTTTATGTGTTAACCGTAAAGCTAACTTTTGTCACTCCTGCACATCTAGACTCCGTTCGCTGAAGAGCGAATTGTTTATTTTCTCCTAAAAATGAAGTTTTAATAAAGTAACAAATTATCGTGGAATTTCATTTGAGACTTACAAAACTCTACTGAAACTTATATTAAAATTAATTTGATCTTCAGTTAACTCTTGGTGAGATTTAGTGTGTAAGAGGCAGGTTTTATACGACAATTTTAGCATTCAAAAAGTGTGCTGGAAAAGATACATGAAATTCTCACAATCAAACGGAAAGAACTTCATCAAAATTTGAATGCCATTGAAAATAACCTTATAGAAAGAGTGATATGAGGGTTATATTTTGTTAACGTACACTCATGGACAGAACTTAAAGAAGTTGAAAGTCTTTGATATCGCCGTCGTCTGTTTTTTTTTTTTTTTTAAGAATTCAGAGGAAATTTTGTTTACACTTGGTATCTCGCGTGTCTTCAATAAAGGTCCCTGTGTATCAAAAATATTTCAGAGCTATTGTTTGAATCTTGCTATACATTCTAAAAGGTACAGCTTTCTTTTGTCCACGAGTGTATATGAAATCCGTTTTATTCGCTCATTGATTAGTTCTCTCCTATCATGTGACCTCAATTAGTCATTCGGAGTCGAGCAAAAAAGTTTTTTTATAGAATAGAAGATCGTAGGAGGTTCTCGGAAATTCTTTTTTCCATTATTTTAATATCTTATGGGGAATAAGGTTAAAACATTTTTATTTTATCATTAATTTTTATAATCAAATCTCAGAGAGTTGTATTTATAAATTTTTCTTCTATATTAGGCTTTTTAGTTATTCTTTATATTCTTGTATATTTCCTTATATGGAATGGTGTAAATTTAAACAGCGAAAGAGTATTTCGAATTAATGATATGGAAAAATGTTTGGTTTAATTTTTGTTGACGTGGTGTATCGGATGTGCGCGACTGTGGGCTAATTCTGTGGCAATGTGATACCTAGCGAGTGTTAGGTTCGTCTTGTTAAAGAAGGTAATACCAAAAAGAGACAACTCCAGGTTTGGTATGGAGTGACACCTGTCTGTCCACCCACTCTCCCTCCCTCCGCGACGTCGGTCTGACTGGACTTTGGGCCGTCATCTACACTCAAGGACAACACTAGAGGAATTTATACCATTCAGCATGTACGATACCCCGTATCGGGATTCAAACAATAACTCTGAAATATATTACAGTTACCTTTATTGAAGACACGAGATAACCAAGTGTGTTTACACTCAAGGACAACACTAGAGCAAGTTGTACCTTTTAGCATGTATATCGGGATTCAGACAATAACTCTGAAAGATAATACAGTGACCTTTATTGAAGACACACGAGATAACCAAGTGTGAATACACTCAAGGACAACACTAGAGGAAGTTGTACCTTTTAGCATGTATATCGGGATTCAGACAATAACTCTGAAAGATATTACAGTGACCTTTATTGAAGACACACGAGATAACCAAGTGTGAACAAAATTGCTTCTAAAATTACAAAATATTTCCTCAAAATGAGTTTCTGTTTATTTCAAATCGCCAGCTTTCAAGCGATAGTCGTTCCTCTTGTAAGATATAGTCGATATTTTATTAAGCCCGTTGAAGAGCGATTATCGCTTGAAATCTACCAATTTAAGATAAAAAGAAACTCATTGTGATGAATTTTTTTCATAATTTTAAAAGTTTTTCACTATTTGATCATGAATAAAATTGCTTCTGTCTCCTTAAAAAAATTACCAGCGACATCAAAACCTTTTACTTACTTAAGTTTTGTCCATGAGGGTATACGGTGAGCATCTAAATGTTCCCTTCACCCCATTTGATCGATAAAAAGTATCCAGAGAGGAAAGTTTTACCGTCAGGAAATAGGATAGTAAAAGAATAGAAGCACTTACAAGAACACAGTAAGCCGCAGACGAGAGTGACAACGATGGAACAGAGCTGAAGTCGAGCGCCTCAGTGTACTAGACAAGCTATCTACGAGATAAACGGATTCTGGAACTAAATATATGAACATCTTCGTATACAATTTTATATATTGTAAAGGTAATTAAATGTTGATATATTTAAAAAATAGAGCTTAAAATCAGTTAAAATTGAATGAAGTTAATGTAATGGAGATTTAAAAATAGGTTTTGTCGCGACATCTCTCGCCATTAGATCCATCCAGTGTACTTTGTGCCCGCGCATGCGCAGCTCAAGACTTCATGCCGGCCGGCTTGGTTTCTGTGCGCATGGAGAAAGGTGTTAAACTTTCTCCACAATGTTATCCCACATTTCTGCTTCATTGGTCACTGTGAGGTTGTATATCATATTATGAGTTCTATATATAAAAATAAAGGTCGCCTCTCCAGGAAAATGAACGTTAACACTAAGAGCCATCTATTAACCGTCTCTTCCAACTCGCGGCTTGGGGTTGGTGACAAAGCCTCGACACTAGCTGTAGGAAACTGAGAAGCGTCCAGCTGGGGACCGAGGATTTGGGAGGATGGCCCCGGACAGACGAGGGTTCCCCAAAGCTGGTGTTGCGGCTGGTGTCCCGAGTCCGCCAGTTTGATGAGACGGTCAATAGATGGCACTTAGTTCTAGCGTCTATTTTGACGGGAGAGGCGACCTTATTATATGTACATATCATTTTCACGTAGGTCTTGTACAGCGAGAGTTTCTCACTTGCGCACTTGATTCAGTTTAAAAACACAAACATCCTCGATAAAAAAAGAGCGAGTTGCCACTCGAATTATACATATATTGGAGGGTTACATATTTAAAAAATCCAACATATGCAACTATAAATGTTCTTCCTCTGATTTATAATTTAATAAAATGAATAAAGAATCCAGGGCTGAGTTTCTTTTATAAATCTAATACTCTAGCTTTCGGGCTAATATGTAATTCAACAGGAGCAACTAGGAGTTATTGGAGAGATATTAGATATGATATTGGAGATAAGAAATATTGTTAGCTAGAATTCTTAACGATTTTGCGTGTCATCCTTGCACCGGGGCCATGCTAATCTTCTCTGTATCCTTCCAATTGTAGTAGTTGTACCGCCGAACAAGCTATTGTTAACTAGAAGTTATACTCCTAGTTGCTACTATGGAATGGGATTGGTAGCCCAGAAGCTAGAATAAAAAGATCATACAAGAAACTTATAGCCCTGGATGCTGTATTGATTTAATTAGAATATACATCTATATAACTGTAGATGACAGGTTGCCTAACGTTCCACTCAGCTATGTAGAACGCGCTGGGTAGACAAGATTCCCATCACACAGCCAACAAAAGCTGCTCGCCAAACAAAGAAGTCCCATTGGAAACAAATCAAAGAAAGCGTCTTGCAGAACAGTGATTGTGGAATGTTTTATTTTGTCCATTAACCGGGGACTTCTTCCCTACAGCCCATTTGGTCTCTCCAGCCTCAATGGCCTCTTTTGTTCCTCGACAGGGACTTCTTAAAATGAAGGACGTTATCGCATCGGCCCCTAGGCCCCGCCAGTCATCTCTGTGCCATTTGGGTGATGTACTCGCTCCATTTTCTTTAGAGCCGCGGTGATTGCTTTCTTCGTTCTTTATGTCATTTATTTTAGATATAAAAGCTTTAAATAGCATGTGAAATGTAATGTGTGTTTATTCAATATTGTGTTTGTCTGTGTGGGATATTGACGTTTGCCGAAGAAAATACCTGATATGAGACAGTCTTGTGAGATTTGAAAACAAGAGTCGTATGGTTGTGATTGCTTTTCAGAGAATAATGAATCTGATTTTTTTTGCTTATCCCTAGTACATGTGGTACAGGCCATGATAATAATGGTGGGTAGAAGTAGGCGACTGTTTTTACTGTAAGTGCATCACATGTTTACTCATATGAAAAGCAGTTCGACTTTGCACTTACAAATGTGCCAGAATCCCGTTTGGTTACTTGCACTCGCTGGTGGGGTTGAACTTTTGCGAGAATCGGGGGCCATTGGAGCATTTTTTTTAATCAGTAAAAAGTACCCAATGCGGGAATCGAACCCGGGTCGTAGCGGTTGAAAACCAACGGTTTAGACCATCCTTCCACCGTCCCTCGAATCTTGTCCAAAGATGACAATGTCACTTCGTGAGATAAGCGCCTCTTATGAAACTTACATCAGTTACATCTAGTGGCAGCTCTACTTGCGATACCACTCCCATCACTGAGATTGTTTCAATTTCAATAAGCGACTTAGTAAAACCAAGAGCTCAGGGGAACGCGAGTCAAAATTGTACATATCGTCTCTATTTATTTAAAAAAACATATCTATATGTTGCCTTTTATAGATTCTACTATCCGAATTACACTGTTTCTCCCCGAGAGAATTAATGCCAAACGAATATTGTTTTTAAATAGGTTATTTTTATTATGATAGCATCATTATATCACCCTCTAATTAGCAGCCATGTGATGAGACAGAAGTTACTATCCCACATTATTATCTTAAACGTACAATAGAGAAAATAAATTATCATTCTCATTCCGCTATTCCAAAATACTCGAATCAAGAGATTGAATGTATAAATAGGCTATATAGACATTCTTCCATTCATTCTCGTCGCTTTTTAAGAAGGAATTTTTGGTGATTTGATGGAGTAAATTGGATGGTATCTCGTTGATGCAAATGGTCTTCCAAAACAATCCTTTTTTGTGTTGGATCATGTGGTGGATGACGTGGTTCCAGCGGCGCGAGACTTGCATGGCTTTCATCAGGGATGCTCCGTCCAGGTGGCTCAGGATGTGGTCGAGGATCTCGTTCGGTAGGTCCTCGATTGTTTGCATGGTTCGATTTCTGAAACTCTCCACAGAAATAGGCGTTCATCAACCAGCTGCTGTATAAAAAGGTGTTTGAAAACAAAGCAACTTGCTAGCACGTAAGGATGCAGTTGTAAGAAGCAAGCCGGAGTCACGAGGCTGGCAATGTTGATACGTTTAAAACTTGGCTGATGTTTGCTTCTCGAGTAAAATATATATTTGTTTCACTTTCTGGTTATTTTCAAAACAGTTCTTCACGTTTGGCGAAATGTATTCTCTGCCAGCTCTCACATTATAGTTTCAATATAAACAATTGGAACTCTCTCTATATTGAAGTCGTCGATGATGCCATCAACAAAACGTCGGTAAACATTTATAAGCAAACTAGCCGAATGACCCGGGCAACGCCCGGATTTTACCCGATTAAATGTTTTTATTTAAATACTATTCGTAACAATTATAAATTGGCGGCGCGGATGTCACTCTTGTGAAACGTCCCGCTCCAAACTTTGTGTCTGAGAAGCGATATTTTTATAGAAAGATGATCTGGCTTTTGTTTTCTGCTCGAATGAATGTTTTTCTATTAGAATTTTGTTCCTGCGTACAAAATAATGAGCTGGTTTCACCCGTGGTCTCTGCTTTTTGGAATTTTTCCCGATATAATTTTGTATCTGATAATCTTACATGATACAGCAATATCGTCATCATCATTTTCTGACTAATAATATATAGTTTTAATAATTGATTTATATATATTTTTAAAATAGCCTATCGTTTTCCCCGTATTTTTTTACCTATGTATGGAAATTTTGGTTTGAATTAGTGAACTACTGCGAATTTGTATACCGGACATACAAACCAACAAACAAACATACATAAATGAGTTTTCAAAATTGTTAAAAAAAATGCATCGGCCGGGAATCGAACCCTGGCCGCCCGCGTGGCAGGCGAGCATTCTACCACTGAACCACCGATGCTTTAAAAAAATGGCCATATTTAGGTATTCATTCCATTCCGGATTAGTCCGCGTAAAAAAAAGTTCTTCAAATGAAAAAAAGAAAGAGCCAAAAATACTAATCAAAATGCAGCCGAAAATTTTCCTCAGGCTTATAAAAAGCGACATGCAAAATTTGGTACCAATTGGTTCAGTAGTTTTTGAGTTTATCGCGAAACAGACAGACAGACAGAAATTGACTTTTATATATATAGAGATATAAAATGTCCGGAGTTGATATTAAAACATAAAAGGCACATACTGACCGCTCAGCGGGACATCTAGTGGGACAAAAATCAACTAAACGTCTATTTAACTTGTTCCCGGATATTTGGTCAACCCATTTTATTGATAAATCAAGAAAAACCAACTAAGTACGCATTTCGGGATGTTGGCCGTCGTCAGCGTAGTCCAGGCTGTATCTCAACAAGAGAGGTGCTTTTTTAAAATTTAATAATTAAGAAAACAAAACTGTAGCGCATCGCAGGGGTTCGTTTCCCCTGGACTCCCTCGGCTACTTCACACAACATTTGGAAGTACACATGTGTATAAAACATAGGATACGTAAATGTGTTTTGCCTTTTCTGGATTTCCTATATATTTCTTGTGTTTAGCGCTCTCATATCATCATTATCTTAACGCCATCTATCGATGGAAATTATAAACATATTTTTAACAATACTTTTCTTTTAAAATATAAAAGTAGCATTAAAAGGTAAATAATTTTCACATATTAATATATTTTTAAAAAATAGAGCAATCCATAAATAAATCTTTGAATAAAAAGGCATATATTGGATCAAAATATCATTTATTTTACCATTATTTCAGATGGCTGGTATTTTAATATCATAATACCTTGATAAAGGTTGGCGTTCAGCCATCTGAAATAATGGTAAAATAAATGATATTTTGATCCAATATATGCCTTTTTATTAAAAAAATAAATATATGGTCATTTTATTATATTTTATAAGCAATTCCTTTTTGTTGGCACAGCGATAACGGATATGAAGATTTGTATGGATAAAAAGCAAAACGGCTTCAAAGGGCGAGTTTCTTGTTTTATTGTGTATTCATCACAAGCTTTCGGGTATCACAAAGTCTTCTACAAGAGTTTATGAAAAAAACTTTATAATTGCAAGGCAATCACGACGTTGCGAAGATGTTTTTTTCTTGACAAACCCAGTGGTAAAAAGAGATGACCACTATCACATACACTTGAAAACACTCAAATATACAGTTTTTAAACAATCTCATGGAATCTTCTGGTCGACCACCACATTGAGTAGCAATTTTTTATACTCAAATTGGACTTGTCCTTCAGCTCGGCCATCCATAGGTGAGACAAGAAGCCGCCATTTTGAGCGGTCTTTCATGAGAGGTTTTACTTCAGAGAAGAAAGTTCGGAATATGATGATCAATAAACTTTTTCCAAATGTTCCACTGATGAGCCAGGCCCTCCAATTAATTTTTTCATTGCAGTAAGGGAAGCATAAATTTTTATTTTTTTTTTCAATTCATACGCGTCTATAATAGTTTGAAATTTACATTTGAAGTTATTATAGATCATTCGGCTTTAGAATGGCTCTTTAACATAAAGAAAGTAAAAGTGAAATTTTTAGGATGAACTGTTGAATTGTCCACTAAGAAATAATGTTCATACGCTAGATTACAAACTTCTTCAAACAGCTAGAAGCACTCCAATCTTCCAGTGAAAAACTTTACTCTCTGTAAACACCTCAAAATAAGATTTTTCAGAATCCGTCACCTATTTCACTTACCAATCCCCATATCATTGTACGCCGCGCGCGCGCCCAGACAATTCAAACGATAAAAGAATAGAACCATGAATAAGAAATGAAATCGACAAACCAAAGAAAAAAAAATCATTTGATGTAAAAATAATAAATTACAAAAAAATGAATATACCGTAATATATTAAAAACGTTCATTAAAAGAAAAATAACAAAAATAAAAGGACAACGAAGGGGAAGGGTACGTTTATATAAGAAATTATGGCGGAATTGTAACAAAAATTTAATTACTTTTGTCAAAGCGACTGGCTTTTCCCCCAATTCAGGAGAACACAATGGCCTAAATAGAGGGTCTAAAGAGGAGAGACTCAAGCCCAACTAGAAAGAAATTGATTTTACTCCGACAGACAAAGGGCACTTTTCGCTTCGGCAATTTTTGCCTCAGACAAAAGTCTGACACCCGACTTGGACACAAAGACGAAGACAAATTCGATGATTGGGCCACAGAAGAGTTTCAACAAGACCGGGGATAAAGCCTGCAAAATTGAGTGGAGCTATTTGCATGGGCATTGTGATGGTTGCCTTTGTGGAGACAGATTCTCTCTCCACCATTGATTTTTAATAATATTATCACCGGCGGCACCCCGGCCTGGTGCATTGTGATTGGTTTTAATTCAAATCAGAGTGGTAGAGATAGAAGGATTTGTGGTAGGTCAGCTTAATTGGGTCTTACTCCTAATCCAATTTGGACTCTCCCACACAACACCTGCTGTTTGTTTATCTCCCGATAATTTGTCGTTCTGCGACATCTCTGAGTGCAGTGAGAGCTTTTGTCCGTGTTGCCTGGTGGATCACTCCTCTCTATACCTCACGAATAGCCCCACAAAGAGAGTTAAAGCCACCTAAAGAGTCAATAGAGGAATGTCACTCGAGGCTGATCAGGAAAGTGACTTATTTTGCCATTGAAACAACTTTATCATGATATTTAAGTACAGACTTATCTTCTGAAACTCTCGAATATACAATTCAGAGTTCCATTTACATATAAGATTCGACACAATAGTAATGTTTAGAAATTCGACAAGTCGTGAAACGTGAAAATTGTACCAATTTAGTAAAATAATGTTTTAAATTTACAAAATATTTTCTCCCAATGAGTTTCTTTTTATTACAAAACGCTAGCTTTCAAGCGATAATCGGGCTTCAACGGGCTTAATAAAACATCGACTATATCCTATCAGAAATATTTAAAAAGGTTTTTGTAAATATTTCTGGTAGGATATAGTCGATATTGTTTTATTAAGCCCGTTCAAGCCCGATTATCGCTTGAAAGCTAGCGTTTTGTAATAAAAAGAAACTCATTGGGAAAAAATATTTTGTAAATTTATTTTTTTCTCACAATTTTAATCTTGAAAAGAGAAAATAAAGTTTCTTGAGGCTGATCAGAAAGATGATGTAATCAATTTGCCATAGTGAAACAGTTTAATCATGATCTTCAAGTTCAGACTTATTTCTCGACACTCTTGAACATACAATTCAGAGTTTATTATGCATATTTGATTTGAAATAATAATACATAGAAATTCGGCAAGGCGTTAGACGTGATATTGGCTCCACTTCAGGGAAATAACGCTGTAATTTGAATCAATTGAGCATGAAAGGCATTGACCTGGAGGATAATGCGTCGGCGACTCGCTCGTACACAGATTACATCGATTTTTATAGGCGTATTTTTAGTTTTTAGAAATTTACTTCTGTCTCTCAAAGCATGTACTTCAGTACTTGATCATCTATCTAAAAAAAACGGGCGAAGAATATTCATATTTTATATATACTATATCATGTACTACACTGTACTATATCATATCTACTCTGTCTCTCTCTATTTTGATTTTGTTATATTTTGTTTATGTACATTTTTTAAACTGTTGACTAGAAGTCAATAAAACCTTTTTCATTTTCTCTCTCTCTAATTTATCTTATACATTATTAACAAGCAAAAACTTGCGAAATTCAAGATAAATTCATGTTATAATTTAATACTATGATTGAAACAAATATCATCATGCCTATATTTATATTCAACTAGCGGACGTACCCGGCTTCGCCCGGGTTTTACCCGAGTAAAGGTTTGTCTAACGAACATTTGTTAAAACAATTCTCTATAAACTTATATATATAAAAAAAGATATATTTTGATAATTTGAAAATCGTAAATTTGAATCTCTCGATAAAGTGAACATTTTTTCCCGGTCCCTGTGTGCCGTGTCATCCTGAATTTTGTCTTTCCTAATTTTCTACATTACAAAATCATCGTTTTATCTAGTGAACATTTTTTCCCGGTCCCTTGAAAAATACTCGATAAGTTGAATAAAATCAATATTAATTGGTTCCCTCGGTAATTGGAAGTTAAAAGAATAGTATCTTTGATTTGGAATTGTATCATTATTCTTGTCTCAAATAAATTGCCGTGTCATCCTGAATTTTGTCTTTCCTAATTTTCTACATTACAAAATCATCGTATCATCATGATAATATTTAGAGCAGATTGTTGAATTATAACAGATAAATTAGAATATGTATCTTGATTATTTTAAAGCGAAAAGTTATTTCAAAAATTTTATTTGCTAGAAACCTTCCCAGTACTATACTAAATAACTTCCCAAAGTTTCATGGCGTTCCAATGAGTGGTTTGGTCAGGCATAAAGGACAAACAAACAGACACACATACATTCATTTTTATATATATAGACTAGCCGAATGACCCGGTCAACGCCCGGGTTTTACCCGATTAAATGTTTTTATTCAAATACTATTCGTTACAATTATAAATTGGCGCCGTGGATGTCACTCTTGTGAAACGTCCCGCTCCAAACTTTGTGTCTGAGAAGCGATATTTTTATAGAAAGATGATCTGGCTTTTGTTTTCTGTTCGAATGAATGTTTTTCTGTTAGAATTTTGTTCCAGCGTACAAAATAATGAACTGGTTTCACCCGTGGTCTCTGCTTTTTGGAATTTTTCCCGATATAATTTTGTATCTGATAATCAAACATGATACAGCAATATCGTCATCATCATTTTCTGACTAAAAATATATAGTTTTAATAATTGATTTATATATTTTTTGAAATAGCCTATCGTCTTCCCCGTATTTTCTTACCAATGTATGGAAATTTTGGTTTGAATTAGTGAACTACTGCGAATTTGTATACCGGACATACAAACAAACATTCATTTTTATATATATAAGAAGACTAGCCGATGTGTACCCGGCTTCGCCCGGGTTTTATCCGAGTGAAAGTTTGACTAACGAATATTATTGATAATAATATTCGGGAACACACATAATATTATGATAATAATGATAATTTAATTCGTTACGTCATATATTTATATAATATATGAAATGTATTTTTCGAGCAAACATATCCACTCTCTACTGAATAGATTTTTAAAAAGATATACATAAATAAAAATATCTAGAGATATACTACATGATCTTAGCCAAAAGGCCGAGAAACGATATTTTATATATAGAGGTGACCTGGCTTCGTGTATCTTCTGCTCGAGTGAATGTTTCGCTGGTAGAATTTTGTTCCTGCCTACTATTAATCATTATCTGGCTTCGCCCGTGGTCTGCTTTAGTGAATATTCCCCAAAATATTTTTTTAATGCAATCAAGCATGATACGGCAATATTGTCATCATCATTTCTGACTAAAAAAATATTGTTGCTCAGTACTTGGTTAAATATAATTTTTCTTGGTTAAAGTGCGACAAAAAACTCTTCCAGATTTAACTCTCTGTTCTGTTCAAATTCAGCGAGATTAGTTACATATTGAGGGCGTGCATAGCCGACAAACATATATATATATATATGTTCCCGGCTTCGCCCGATTTTTACCCGAGTAAAAGTTTGCTTAACAAACATTTGTTAAAACGATTCTAGCAAACATCCAATCCCTACTGAATCTATACTTGTCTACACTCTCGATAATTTTTTCCCGGTCCCTTGAAAAATACTCGATAAGTTGAAAAAAATCAGTATTAATTGGTCCACTCGGTAATTTGAAGTTGAAGGAATAGTATCTTGCCACAAACGAAGATTTGTAAATAACTGTATTTAGCGAATTTACCCGGCTTCGCACAGTTTTTATCCGAGTAAAAGTTTGCCTAACGAACATTTGTTAAAACGATTCTAGAAAACATCCAATCCACCTATATATTGATTTATAAACGTATAAAAAATAAATATTGTTATATGCGTTTAAATATATTTTTGAAACACATAATTTTTTGAAAACATTTATTATATTTTAAATAAGATATTGTCACTTTTGTTAATTTGATAATTAATTATTTCTTTTCTCTCAATGAATTATATATATTAATTTAAAATTTCATTTTTTATCATCATCACATACAATGTATTTTTTTATATAAACAAACGATAATAAACAACAACAATTAGGGGCTCAAAAATCATTTATTATGGTTAGCAGCTCCGTAAATGAATATATTTTCACAACAACAATTAAAGTTGCATCATCATTTTTATAAAACAACAGCAAATTAAATTAACAATGTAAAAATATATTTTAACATTACATTTTAACATTTAACACAAAAACGTTACAATTTTTTCTTTAAATATATATTAATATTGAAATGCCAAGTATTTTTTACGTCATTGGAATATTATATTACTAAATTCTCAAATTAAATTTATTATACTTGGAAAACATTTTAAGCATTGTTACAATTTATAAATATAATTTCACCAGACGCCGCTAGAGGCGCTGCTTGCGAGTGAAAGTAGAAAATTTGCAAATAAAATTGCAAAGAATATTTATTTCAAATCAAATTCAAACCAGAAATCTTCCCAGTAGTATCTACTTATATAATTGCCTTATTCTGTCTGTCTGAAGTTCACTGTCTGAAGTTCACGGATAGAATGCGCGCCCATTGGCTGCCGGCGAACACGTGACCTCCCTGCCCTCCTCTAGACAACCCTGTTATCAGCTGTGTGATACATACACCTGTCTATAGCGGCTATTCTAGACAACCCTGTTATCAGCAGTGTGTTACATCCACCTGTCTATACAGACCACCCTGTCTATAGCGGTCACTTTAGGCAACCCTGTTATCAGCAGTGTGATACATACACCTGTCTATACAGACCACCCTGTCTATAGCGGTCACTTTAGGCAACCCTGTTATCAGCAGTGTGATACATACACCTGTCTATACAGACCACCCTGTCTATAGCGGCCACTCTAGACAACCCTGTTATCAGCTGTGTGATACATCCACCTGTCTATACAGACCATCCTGTATATAGCGGCCATTCTAGATAACCCTGTTATTAGCTGTGTGATACATACACCTGTCTATAGCGGCCACTCTAGACAACCCTGTTATCAGCTGTGTGATACATCCACCTGTCTATAAATCCACCTGTCTATACAGACCACCCTGTCTATAGCGGTCACTTTAGGCAACCCTGTTAACATCAGTGTGTTACATTCACCTGTCTATACAGACCACCCTGTCTATAGCGGCCACTCTAGGCAACCCTGTTATCAGCTGTGTGATACATCCACCTGTCTATACAGACCATCCTGTCTATAGCGGCCACTCTAGGCAACCCTAGGAAGCAAGATGTATACAAGGTGTAGACAAGATGAAGATCTACTTATATAATTGCCTTATTCTGTCTGTGTGAAGTTCACTGTGTGAAGTTCACGGATAGATTTTGGTCAGAATGGATAAAATAAAAAAAGTGTCAAGGGATGGGAATCGAACCCACGACCTTCCGCTTACCGGGTAGATGCCATGACCACTAGGCTATAGGCTCATTATTTCTTTATACCGTTATTATACCGTTATATTATATATAGTTAAAACATTTTAAAAACACACATTTTGGAACGGGATGTTTCACAAGAGTGACATCCATGGCGCCAATTTATAATTGTAACGAATAGTATATGAATTAAAACGTTTTTAAAATATATTCGCACTCGGGTAAAACCTGGGCGTTGCCCGGGCCATTCGTCTAGTAGTAAATAACTTCCTAAAGTTTCACGGCGATTGGATTATCTTACCTTTCAAAAACATTCATCGTGTGAACAAACTAACATTCAACGTGTAAACAAACCACGTGTTAATTATTAACCAATCAAATTCATTTATCGTCGCGACCAGTGCTGCGTCCAAGCGGTAAAAGGCTGGAACTAACGCTTTTTGGTTTTTTATTTAAAAAAAAAGCACATTAACTTTTTTAGTTTTTTGAATAGCCTATATGTTAAACGAAATCTTCAGCTACCTAGATGCGAAATTTCATAAAGATTTATTCTGTAGATTTTGCGCAACGCGATAACAAACATCGATATTGGATTTAATTTTTATAGATATAAGGAAGGATAAAAGGATAATATATAAAATATATTTTTTCGAGCAACATATCCACTCTGTCTAATGAATAGATTTTTAAAAAGATATATAAATAAAAATATCTAGAGATATACTACATGATCTTAGCCAAAAGGCCGAGAAACGATATTTTATATATAGAAATGACCTGGCTTCTTGTGTTTTCTGCGCAAGTGAATGTTTCGCTGGTAGAATTTTGTTCCTGCCTACTGAAAATTATTATCTGGATTCGCCGTGGTCTGCTTTAGTGAATATTCCCCTAAAGAATTTTGTTTATGTCAATCAAGCATGATACAGCAATATTGTCATAATCATTTCTGACTAAAAAAATATTGTTGCTCAGTACCTGGTTATTATAATTTTTCTTGGTTAAAGCGCGACAAAAAAAAAAAAACTCCAGATTTAACTCTCTGTCCTGTTCAAATTTCAGCGAGATTAGTTACATATTGAGGGCGTGCATAGCCGACAAACATATATATATGTTCCCGGCTTCGCCCGATTTTTACCGAGTAAAGTTGTTGGCAATGTTAAAATGGCAATTCTCTCGGATTTCATGATATAATTGTTTTGACCAGTGACCTGTTACTCTGTGGTGTGTTGCGGTGTATATATGGATGGAATATCGTTGTTAGTTAGTTAGTTGTGTTATCTTACCGTGACCGGTTCAATAAAATCCTCCGGTGTTCAGTGCCCTCTCCTATATCTTCCTCCTTTTTTCAACAGGTTATGGGCCCAGGAATGCGCCAATAAAATTGCATCTGGTAAGAATATTTCAAAAATGTCAAGTCTTTACCAAATTGAAAAATTGAATTCCGAAAATTACGAGACATGGAAGATGCAAATGAAGATGATTCTAATTCATTCCGAACTTTGGGAATATGCAAATAGCATAAGAATCAAGCCTGAAACCGTGGTAGAATCCAACGAATGGGAGAAGAATGACCAGAAGGCGCTAGCAACTATAGTCCTAAGTTTAAGCCCTTCAGAAATAATACACGTGAAGAGATGTAAAACTTCTGCAGAGGCATGGAAGCTTTTAAATGAAGTGCATCAGCCAAAAGGACCTGCAACGAAAGTGTTTCTTACGAAACAGTTAATATTATTGAAAATGAAACCAAATGAAAGGATGCAGGATTATCTCAACAAATTTAGCAGTTTGGCTGACAAATTGAGTGAAATGGATGCACAAGTCCCAGAAGACTTCCTTTCCATCCTTCTGTTATGTAGCCTTCCAGAGAGTTATGAAGGATTCAGAACAGCAATAGAAACTAGGGACGAACTGCCTAGCTTTGAAACTTTAAAAGTGAAAATGCTGGAGGAGGAAATTAGACAAACTCAATTGAACGGCACAACTAATACCGAACAAGCTTTCCTTGGAAATCCAGAAAGAAAGAATTTGCCCAGCACATCAAAACCAAAGCCAAAGGGATTCTCATTTAGCTGCCACTTCTGTAGAAAAAAGGGGCATAAAGCTGCCGACTGCAGAAAAAGAAAGTCCAGGAACCCTAAAAATGAAATGGTTGCGTCCTTTGGGACAAAATATTTGAGCAAACTTGGCGCAAATGAATGGTGTCTGGATAGTGGCGCAACTGCCCACATGTGCAGCTCAAGAGACTCATTCGATCATTTTGAGGAGACTGCACCAGTGAAAATTACACTGGCCAATGGTGGATTCATTGAAGCTCTGGGAAAGGGGAATGTAAAATTGGAATGTCAAAGCAATACTGGAACTGTAACCCTATCCTTAGAAGATGTGCTGTTTGTACCTAGATTAAATGGAAATCTATTTTCTATCAGTAAGTGCACAAGTAAATTTAATGTCGTTAATTTCAAGCACAGAAAGGCTGAAATAGTGAATTTGCATACAAAAATTTGCATACAGGCCTATGAAAGGAATGGACTTTACATCTTAAGTCAAATCAATTGTCCTAAGGCATTAGCGACAAGAGAAATTTGCATAGCTGGAGAGAAAAATTACGAAAAATGGCATAGTAGATTTGGCCATTTAAATTTGCAAGATCTCAAAAAGCTAAAAATGCAAAATATTGTTTACGGCCTGCCAAATTTTGATGTTAAAAATTTTAACTGTGAAGTTTGTTTGAAAGGTAAACAAACAAGGCTACCTTTTCAGAAGGAGTCTTTTACAAGATCAAGGGAACCACTGGAGCTGGTTCATACTGATATTTGTGGTCCCATGATAACAAAATCATTGGGTGGTGCCCTTTATTTTTCAACATTTATTGATGACTTCTCAGGATTTATCTTCACATTTATAATGAAATCAAGAAGTGAAGTATTTAAAGAATTTAGAATATTCAAAAATTATGCTGAGAAGCAAACCGGAAAAAAGTTGAAATGTATTAGAAATGATAATGCGCCTGAATACCTTAGCAGAGAATTCAAGGATTACCTAGAAGAAGAAGGTATAGGACGTCAGCTCTCTGTCGAATATACACCTCAACAGAACGGTGTCGCTGAGAGAGCGAATAGAACTCTAGTAGATATGACAAGGTGCTTTATGATTGAAGGTAATTTACCTGAAACTTTATGGGCTGAACTAATACACACGGCAACTTATATCAGAAATAGATGCCCGAGAAATAACGATTGTAAAACTCCACATGAGTTATTTACCAAAAGAAAACCTGTAGTTTCTCATTTAAGAATTATAGGAAGTAAATCGTTTGCCGTGAATAATAGGCCGAATAGATCTAAATTCGCACCTCGCAGTGAGGAATACAAGTTAATAGGCTATTTCACAGAATCTAAGGCATACAGACTTTGGAAGCCTGGTACACGTACAATTATAAAAAGTAGAGATGTACGTTTTATTGAACCAGAATTATCAATAATTCGGAATGAAGTCATTGAAATTGATGTTAGTCCACAAAAAGATCCTATTGTCAAGGAAATTCCTCTAGTTGAAGAAAAGGGAAGCACGTCCGAAGCTAAATCACGAACTGAAATTGAAAGTGAATCGGATCTAGAGATGTCTGATTTAGTGGACGAGCCGTCAGAAAGTGAAGTGATCATTTCAAGAAGAGGAAGAGGACGACCAAGATATATTAGAACAGGAAAACTTGGCCGACCAAGAAAGGAGTACCCTACAGCCAATTTGTCAACGCAAGAACTTCTAGAGGCGAAATACTTGCCAGATCCAAAAGACGCAGAGGAAGCGCTGTCAGGAAGGGATTCTTATTTTTGGAAGAAAGCAATGAAGGAAGAGTTTGATTCCTTGATTGAGAACAAAACTTGGGAATTGGTTGATCCCCCTAAGAATCGAAACATCATAGGAAGCAAATGGGTATTCAAAACGAAATGCAATAGTGATGGTTCTGTTGAGCGCCATAAGGCTCGCCTAGTAGCAAAAGGCTATTCACAGCAGTACGGAATAGACTACGAGGAAACTTTTGCCCCAGTAGTGCGCCAAAGTACTATTAGAATGTTTTTAGCCTTGGCTGTTGAATACAACTTGATACTCCATCAGATGGACGTTCAATCTGCTTATTTGAATGGAGAAATTAAAGAAGAAATTTTCATGACACAGCCGGAAAACTACGTCTCAAGAAAATATCCAGAGAGAGTATGTCGACTCAAAAAGGCAATTTATGGGCTGAAACAAGCTGGAATAGTTTGGCATGAAAGGCTCGACAATGAATTAAAGAAATTGGGACTGAAGCAGCTTCAATCTGACAATTGTGTCTATATCAAGCATGATGAAGGTATTCTCCTGGTGGCAATCTATGTTGATGATCTGATAATTGCGGCTGAAAGAGAAGACAAGTTGAAATCCTTTAAAGAAAGTATGAAAAGGATATTCAAAATAAAGGATCTTGGAGGGATAAATTGTTGCCTGGGTATAAGGATACAAATGAAAGAGGATGGTTCAATATCCATAGATCAAGAGAGATATATTGAAGAACTTCTGGCGAAATATAGAATGAAAGAGGCAAAGCCTATTTCTACACCCATGGACTCGAACTCCAAGTTAACAAAAATTTCATCTATAGAAGGTGAGAATGAGCCAGTGAAAAAGGTAGAATACCAATCACTGATTGGATCATTGATATATCTCTCAGTGTCGACAAGGCCCGATATAGCCTATGCAGTTAGTGCTTTGGGACAGTTCGGTAATGATCCTAGGAGACAGCACTGGAATGCTGCCAAGCGTGTCCTCCGCTATTTGAAAGGCACCTCATGTTTGAGGATTACCTACAGGAAATCTAATGAGGCTCTTCATGGTTATGCCGACGCTGATTGGGGTGGAAACCTCGTGGATTGAAAATCTCATACGGGAATTGTTTACTTCTTGGCAAGAGGTCCAATAGCCTGGGAATCGAAGAAGCAGCAGACTGTCACTCTTTCGAGCACAGAATCTGAGTACATCGCACTTTGTGAAGCAGGAAAGGAGGCAGTCTACCTTAGAGCGCTGTTGGATGAGATGGGATTTGGTGAATTGCTGAATGGACCGACTGTTCTGAAGACAGATAACCAGGGTGCTCAACAGCTGGCGAGGAATCCGGTTTATCATGCCAGAACTAAGCATATTGACATCAAATGGCATTTCATCAGAAGCATTTGCAGCGATGGACTTGTCGAGGTCGTCCACACACCAACCCAAGAAAATGTTGTCGACATCCTTACTAAAGGCCTACCAAGGTTTTTGTATGAAAAACACGTCACTGGATTTGGAATGTAGAAATCTGATGAATTGAGAGGAAGTGTTAAAATGGCAATTCTCTCGGATTTCATGATATAATTGTTTTGACCAGTGACCTGTTACTCTGTGGTGTGTTGCGGTGTATATATGGATGGAATATCGTTGTTAGTTAGTTAGTTGTGTTATCTTACCGTGACCGGTTCAATAAAATCCTCCAGTGTTCAGTGCCCTCTCCTATATCTTCCTCCTTTTTTCAACAGGTTTGCTTAACGAACATTTGTTAAAACGATTCTAGCAAACATCCAATCCCTATACTGAATCTACACGTGTCTATACTCTCGATAATTTGAAATTTTTTTCCGGGTCCCTTTAAAAATACTCAATAAGTTGAATAAAATCAATATTAATTGGTCCATCGGTAATTTGAAGTTGAAGGAATAGTATCTTGCCACAAACGAACATTTGTAAATAACTGTATTCAGCGAATGTACCCGGCTTCGCCCGGTTTTTACCCGAATAAAAGTTTGCCTAGCAAACATTTGTTAAAACGATTCTAGAAAACATCCAATCCCCCTATATATAGATTTATAAACGTATATAAATATTGTTATATGCGTTTGAATATATTTTTGAAACATAATTTCTTTATAAACATAATTATATTTTAAATAAGCTATTGTCACGTTTGTTGATTTTATAATTAATTACTTCTTTTTTTTTTCAATGAATTATATTTGTTAATTTAAAAATTCATTTTTGTTATCATAATCACATACAATGTAATTTTTTTATATAAACAAACGATAAAAACAACAACAACAATTAAATTCGCATTCCCATTATTATAAAACAACAGCAAATTAAATTAACAATTTAAAAATATATTTTAACATTACAACATTTTAACATTTAACACAAAAACGTTACAATATTTACTTTAAATATATATTAATATTGAAATGCCAATTTTCTACAACGTCTTTGGAATATTATATTAGTACATTTCTAATTGAATTTATTATACTTGGAACACATTTTAGCATTTTTACAATTTATAAATATAATTTCACCAGATACCGCGAGAGGCGCTGCTTGCGAGTTAAAGTAGAAAATTTGAAAATAAAATTGCAAAGAATATTTATTTCAAATCGAATTCAAACCAGAAATCTTCCCAGTAGTATAGTAAATAACTTCCTGAAGTTCCACGGTGATTGAATAATCTTGCCTTTTAAAAACATTCATCGTGTGAACAAACTAACATTCATCGTGTAAACAAACCACGTGTTAATTATTAACCAATCAAATTCATTTATCGTCGCGACCAGTGCTGCACCCAAGCGGTAAAAGGCTGGAACTAACGCTTTTTGGTTTTGTACTTTTTTAAAAAAGCACAATAACTTTTTTAGTTTTTTGAATAGCCTATATGTTGAATGAAATCTTCAGCTACCTACATGCGAAATTTCATAATGATTGATTCGGTAGATTTTGCGCAACGCGATAACAAACATCGATTTTGGATTTCATTTTTATATTTATTTATTTATTTCCTCTCAAATTTACAGTGTACCATTCGAGCATAAAGCTCACGAGTCACTTTGTCGTGGATGTTAGGCATCAAATATTTCTAAAAAATGGCCTTCAGAACTGACTGGAAGGTCACAGTTCAGGTAGAGTGAAGTCCAGGTCTTTTATGTCTTGGATTGAGGTCTCCATCAAATTGGAACAATTCTTGTATAACTGAATTTTGGGAAGTAGAGAGTTTTAGATATAATTTCTGGGTCGAGGATATGTATATTTCTTCTATATTAGGCTGGTTTAAGTCCTGCTTTAAAATTACATTTGATAGATTAAATGGGGCATTTACAGTACTTCTTAAACAAATTCTCATGAATGCATCTATTCTTTTCCTATCAGTCAAGGTTATGTATTTAAACCATACAGGCAATGCGTATGTTACTATAGGGAGAATACAGCTTCTGTATAAAGTAAATTTTTGGTTAACAGATAAACCACCTTTTGAACTGAACATATTGGAAATGAGGCTTTGGCTATTTTAGATTTTCTTATTATATCCTTCACGTGGCTGGTGAATTTCAGTTTGGAATCGAAAGTGACTCCCAAATATTTGACCTGCTGGGTCTAATTTATGGGAGATGAGTAAATTATAAGATTTGTCCTGGGTGTGAACTTGAAGCTATTTTGTGGAGGAAAGATAATTGCTTGAGATTTCTTTGGATTCAGATTGAGTTTCCATTTATCACACCAATTGCAAATGATTTCAAGATAGTTTTGAAGGCGGGAAATTAAAATATCTGGGGAACGCGAGCTGGATAACAGGGCAGTATCATCAGCGAAAAGAGCTAGTCGGCATTGTGGGATATGTGGAATATCATTGATGTATAAATTGAAAAGTATAGGACTCAATATTGAGCCTTGAGGAACACCAGATTCTATTTGCCGAGGACTTGATATATATGTTCCAACTTTTACGGAGAACGTTCTATAGATATAAGGAAGGATATATAATCTATAATTATATTTACAAGATTTATTGTCTTAAAAAATCCTCCCAAGGAAACAACAGTCTTTGATTTCTAGACTTAAGTCTGGTCATCTACGGACAATGACTTTCCAGAATGGTTGCAAGGTTTTCCCACTATGTACTAAGTGTCAACCTACAACCCCAAAACACATTATTGACTGTATTGATTCCTCCATTGATGAGCTCTACTCTTCCCCAGCAGACACCATCAACAAGCTTTACAAGCTTGATACCTTAATATGATTGAGTGGAGATAAGAAAGAATAATAAGAAGATTGTCTTAAAATACGCTTTTTCACATTAAGTAATTATACACATTTTAATCATATGGGTAATGGATCTATTATTTGAAAAATGACCCAATCAAAAATGTTCCGAATAATTGAATTCTCATCGCGAGTGAGCAAGTTAAAAATGCTTAAATAGTCAAATTCATATAAAAATTCATTTTATATGAAAAATGAAGGAGTATGATAACTGATGTCTTCATATAAATTGATAGAATGGAACTATATGAAACATTATATCTAGATAATCAGTTTTCCCCCATTTGGTTACGTTAGGTATAGTTAAACATGTATTTGTGAAACTCTATTTTTATCTATTTAAAACTCATGGTCTTTGGGCGGTAGCGACTTGGGGCCTATCAGCGATAGCTAGGAATCCTCTTCCTTTGTCTATAAGTCTGGCTGGTACTTTATGTTTTGGTTTGGCAGAGTGTATCTAGATAGGCCAGACCTTTTCAGTTGAATATTACCCTTGAATTAGAGCCGTTCGATCCTTTATAAAACCTTCTGACAGCAACGTCAACCCTCTCCTACTAGGTGAGTCTCCTAACACTAATTGATTGGAGCACAGACTCAAGGAACTAGACCTATTCTATGACTGACCACACCCACAAACACACTTTATTTGTCCAGCTAGCTGTTTTTAATACAATTAAAATTTGCATATCTAACTAAACTATTAACAAAATTCACATAAGAAAAATATTTAACTAGATTTTCACGTAATAGGTGCGAGCAGTCCTTATAGAGCTGCATCTCTAAATGTTGCCAAAGTGGACAACAGCACACCGGAGACTTTAGCGCAGGTCGAGGTATAGATGGATGTTACATGTGAGGGGGATGAGGTGCAAATAAGTCGTGTTTATAAGTGGAGCAAACAGTACATATGACTGTGGATAGTGTAACAAATAAGTGAAGTCCTGTTTATAAGTGGAGCGATATGACTGTCAAAATGAGTAACAAATAAGTGAAGTAGTTTATAAGTGGAGCGATATGACTGTGGATAGTGAAACAAACAGTGAAGTCGGGTTTATAAGTGGAGCGATATGACTGTGGATAGTGAAACAAACAGTGAAGTCGGGTTTATAAGTGGAGCGATACGACTGTCAAAATGAGTAACAAATAAGTGAAGTAGTTTATAAGTGGAGCGATATGACTGTGGATAGTGAAACAAACAGTGAAGTCGGGTTTATAAGTGGAGCGATATGACTGTGGATAGTGAAACAAACAGTGAAGTCGGGTTTATAAGTGGAGCGATATGACTGTGGATAGTGAAACAAACAGTGAAGTCGGGTTTATAAGTGGAGCGATATGACTGTGGATAGTGAAACAAACAGTGAAGTCGGGTTTATAAGTGGAGCGATATGACTGTTGATAGTGAAACAAACAGTGAAGTCGGGTTTATAAGTGGAGCGATATGACTGTGGATAGTGAAACAAACAGTGAAGTCGGGTTTATAAGTGGAGCGATATGACTGTGGATAGTGAAACAAACAGTGAAGTCGGGTTTATAAGTGGAGCGATATGACTGTGGATAGTGAAACAAACAGTGAAGTCGGGTTTATAAGTGGAGCGATATGACTGTGGATAGTGAAACAAACAGTGAAGTCGGGTTTATAAGTGGAGCGATATGACTGTGGATAGTGAAACAAACAGTGAAGTCGGGTTTATAAGTGGAGCGATATGACTGTGGATAGTGAAACAAACAGTGAAGTCGGGTTTATAAGTGGAGCGATATGACTGTGGATAGTGAAACAACAGTGAAGTCGGGTTTATAAGTGGAGCGATATGACTGTGGATAGTGAAACAAACAGTGAAGTCGGGTTTATAAGTGGAGCGATATGACTCTGGATAATGAAACAAACAGTGAAGTCGGGTTTATAAGTGGAGCGATATGACTGTGGATAGTGAAACAAACAGTGAAGTCGGGTTTATAAGTGGAGCGATATGACTGTGGATAGTGAAACAAACAGTGAAGTCGGGTTTATAAGTGGAGCGATATGACTGTGGATAGTGAAACAAACAGTGAAGTCGGGTTTATAAGTGGAGCGATATGACTGTGGATAGTGAAACAAACAGTGAAGTCGGGTTTATAAGTGGAGCGATATGACTGTGGATAGTGAAACAAACAGTGAAGTCGGGTTTATAAGTGGAGCGATATATCTGTGGATAGTGAAACAAACAGTGAAGTCGGGTTTATAAGTGGAGCGATATGACTGTGGATAGTGAAACAAACAGTGAAGTCGGGTTTATAAGTGGAGCGATATGACTGTGGATAGTGAAACAACAGTGAAGTCGGGTTTATAAGTGGAGCGATATGACTGTGGATAGTGAAACAAACAGTGAAGTCGGGTATATAAGTGGAGCGATATGACTGTGGATAGTGAAACAAACAGTGAAGTCGGGTTTATAAGTGGAGCGATATGACTGTGGATAGTGAAACAAACAGTGAAGTCGGGTTTATAAGTGGAGCGATATGACTGTGGATAGTGAAACAACAGTGAAGTCGGGTTTATAAGTGGAGCGATATGACTGTGGATAGTGAAACAACAGTGAAGTCGGGTTTATAAGTGGAGCGATATGACTGTGGATAGTGAAACAAACAGTGAAGTCGGGTTTATAAGTGGAGCGATATGACTGTGGATAGTGAAACAAACAGTGAAGTCGGGTTTATAAGTGGAGCGATATGACTGTGGATAGTGAAACAAACAGTGAAGTCGGGTTTATAAGTGGAGCGATATGACTGTGGATAGTGAAACAAACAGTGAAGTCGGGTTTATAAGTGGAGCGATATGACTGTGGATAGTGAAACAAACAGTGAAGTCGGGTTTATAAGTGGAAATATCACATAAGTCAATAGAGTAACAAATAAGTGAAGTAGTTTATAAGTGGAGCAAGTACCACATATATGACCATCGAGAGTGTAAAAAATAAGTGAAGTCGTGTTTATAAGTGGAGCGATATAACTGTGGATAGAGTAACAAATAAGTGTGTTTATAAGTGGAAATATCACATACGACTGTCGATAGTGTAACAAATAAAGGAACTTTGTGAGGTATATTTGAGTTCGGAGCATAGATGGACATAGCAGGATATTACAATCGGCATATTGGGGCAATCATCAGTCGCCGGCTAATTACAAAGCTGCACCTGGCCAAACAATAACATGCCATCTAATGAGTCGTCGTCTTCTTATTGACTGCCGCTCCTCATATTGACCCCACTCCCCCCCCGCCTAGTTAATCGTTTTCTCTCTATTTTCTCCCCCGTCAAGTTGTACGCTGCCCCCTTAAACCTGGCTGCACACCAAACTTATCTGTTTATCTCATTCAGTTGATATTTATGTTTTTCTCTTTTTTTTTTCATAAAGCACTTCCTTCTTCTTCTTTCTTAGCTCCACACTGGGTGAAGTAGAATGCGTCTGCCTTTGTCATTAAGACTGGGAGCACTACTCAGTGGCAGGCCAACTTAGCTCCAAAATAAATGGCCGCCTCTGACATGAGGAACAGAAGCCCATGTCCAGCCGTTCCTAACATGGAGTACAAATGCTGCTTGTCCTATTGGTTATTGATATAGCTTAGCAGGACACAGGCTCTTGCGATGGCAAACGGGAAAAAATGCTGTATCACGACATGCCAAGAACAATTAATACAATATTGCCACGTGGAAAATAAGGAAAGACAAACTTCAGGATGACACAGCAATTTATTCAAGACAAGAACAAACTATGAATAATAAACACAAGAGTATTACAGAGTATCAAAATATCAACATCAAAAATGATACTCTGTTAATAAAATAATACATACTTTGTTACAATATTATATGGGAAAATAGAAAAGAGATCTGGTGTTAATATTGAAATAAAAAAGGCAAATCCTGACAGCTAATATGTATATATAGCGAGGATTTTTTTAAAATGCAGCAGACGCGCTTCTTGCCATCTATGCAAATGTTAACTTTACATAACAAAGATGTTTGATTTAGTTTCACTACACATTGAGATGTTACAAAGAAAAACTAGAGAAACATCATTCTAAAATTGACTTAATTTCTTTCAAAATGTGATTTAACAATCATTTTGTGTTTAAATTCTTGTAGAATTCAATATAAACAAAAGAGGAAACCTTGATCAAACATCATTGTATTCCACCATTAACATATTTGTTGTCTATCGGGTTGAGTACACTCATGGACAAAACTTAAGAAAGTTGTACATTTTAACATGTATATCGGAATTTAGATAATAACTCTGGAAGATATTGCAGTGATCTTTATTGAAGACATACGATATAATCAAGTGTGAACAAAATTTCCTCTATCTCCTTCTACAAAACAGATGACCGACGGCATTAAAATATGAAACTTCTTTGAGTTTTGACCATGAGTACGACCATAATACAATTAGCCTCTATACATCTCACGTATAAAAGAACAATTCAAATGCTAAAACATATTGGATTCTGACGAAAACAAATGGTAAAGTTATTCATCACAGGCATCAATTCAGGATCATTAAAACCGCATTGTTCCGCCCCTTATTTTACACCCACACATCCCAAGATTTTCCATCCGTGAAAAATTAAAATTAGAAAAAAAAATGAAAGAAGGGGAAAAAAAGAACAGAGTAGGGAAGCGCCCACATTAAAAAATTAGATTAGTGGAAGAGATGACTGGGGTTGCTAAGAGACAGTCATAATTAGTGTGAGTTTTTGTGCGGTGGTGTTGTGAACAAGCTTATCTGTGGCCAGGGGTGACCTCTTCCTCCAGGCATCCTCCTGTTTGCCCTTTCTTTGGTCGCAGTCGAGGATTGTCCTGACGTTTCATTCAATCTACCCACAATGGACCAGAGGGAACACACACGCTATCTGTATACAACATTGATTGTCATAGCCTTTATTTAAAACTGACCTTTTTTATTATTAAATGTTTTGTCATATGTTAAACAATCTAACTGAACACAGAGATGCTAACAACTCCCACATATATATAAACTAGCGGATGCGTACCCGGCTTCGCCCGGGTTTTATCCGAGTGAAAGTTTGCCTAACGAATATTATATATTATGAAGTATAATAAACAATGTTAAAGATTAGTTTTAATTATTAATCAAGATTGTGTGTGAATATGTGAGAAAGATGTAATATCGTTGCTGTTTTCTTGGCCGACTGTTTTACATATGGTGTTATCTTAAAATTGCTTGTTTTGAATATTTTTTTAGATTGAGTTGAATGAATTGCTGAATTTTTTTTGTATTTATATATAAATAAAATTAACTCTGTTGATTTTTTGACGTGACAACGTCTTAAATTAGGTTGCGGCTGGGAGTCACTTATGAAAAAGTGTAACGCCCGGTAACGTTACGATGAGTCACCGAACGAGAGTGCTGCGAGCGCAGCGCTAGAGAATTAGGCGCATTGAATCGGCGCATGCTTGTCTCTGTCTTTGTCTTTCTCGAACGTTCTTGGCGTTGGAAAAACAGGAAAGCGTCATAATACAAGTTCACACGTGTGGTTAAAGTATCGTCAGCTGTGTCTGTAGTGAAAATGTGGAGTGCTTAGATTCGTCATTTACAACAACTACAACAATAAAGGTAAATAATTGTACAATGATATTTCATTATCGTAAACTATGATTGATTGATTAATTGTTAGATTGACACAAAAGTTGAGAAACTGAGTTTATAGGTTATGTCATACTATTGATAAATGTTGATAGTGTTAAGTAAATTATTAGTTTAAAATTAATTAATTAATTAATTATTATTTTACAAATTTTAAATAGTTTCAAATTTATTTATAAGGAACAACTATCGACTTGACTTTCGCAAGACACATTACAGCAGAAACACTTCCTTTCATTTCATATTTCTCCTATCATCGTCCTATCCTCAACAAAATCACTCAAATAGGAATTAGTTAAGTTAAGTTTACATGTACAATGTTTTAGTAAACAAAAATATATTTCTATAGTTAAAATTTGTGCAATTCTTATTTTCATTCAATTCCTTGTTCCTATTGTGCAATTTAATTATATTCATATCAATAAATATTCTAACGTTGTCACGTAAAATCTTCGCCCGTAAAACCGACTTTACAGGCAACCATTGTTTTTTTTGTATTTAATCGATAACAGCGAAGTTACGCATGTTAAAGTTAGGAAAAATATTTTGATGTTAAGCAAAACCTGCTCCATCTCGTTTTACATAAATGTTGAAAATTTGGTCGAAATTGATGCATTGTAACGAAAGTTTTTAGTGAACAACACTTATGAAATTTGCATTTTATTAATATAGATATTCTGTAGAAATTAGAGGCTAGATATATTTACATATATTCCAAAAGAGGCACCTCTCCCTTTAATTGTGCCTTAGACGATGGCATCACCCAGGTAAATACTTAAATAGAGTTGATAAAGACCCAACACCAGTTTTAAAGATTCACACAACAACCTGTATACCATGGTTTTGGCTCTCATTGGGACCATTGACATTTACATAGGGGAATGCAATTTTTCCTTATTTTAAAAATATAATGAGCCGTTTTATGGATAGGTTTCTATTACTAACACAGGGACGAGCGGGTAACACCCTCAGTTCCCGACAGTCATGAACCGGGATTGAATCCCGCGTTAAAATTTTGTTTAATATGTGAATAACCATCACATATTATTCACTGTTTCAATTATCATAAACTAGGTTGCTCTTGTTGAGCGGTACCTATTAATGTGATTTTGAACCAGGTTTTATTACTAAATTAAAAATAGAACAAAAGGTGAAATTTCATACTTACATATGTTATACAATAGGCCTTATTTTAACAAACTAATGAGCCTTTTGATGGATGATATATATTTTTGAAAATAGAGCAATCCATAAATAAATATTTAAATAAAAAGTCATGTATTGGATCAAAATATCATTTATTTTATCAATATTTCAGTTGGCTAAAAGCCAACCTTTATCAAGGTATTATAACATATTAATGTATTAAGAAAAAGGCATCTCCTTATCGTGCAACTGAAAGTTACTGATGGCTTGCGCCATCTATCGGAATAAATATCAACTATTCTCGTTGATTTCTAATTATTCCAGAATTGGCCAAATACCCATTCTTGATTAATAAAGAAAAGCTAACCACGGACGCGTTTCGGGCTATTGGCCCTCATCAGCGTGGTGCAAGCTTAGAAATCAACGAGAATAGTTGATATTTATTCCGATAGATGGCGCAAGCCATCAGAAACTTTCAGTTGCACGATAAGGAGATGCCTTTTTCTTAATTTATGCACCTTATCCCAGTACAATATCACATTTGTACTATTTTTCCATATTAATGTATGTCAACAACAAACTCAGCGCCACAAAACGTCAATGGAATTAAGTTTTAAAGATATAAATATATTTAATATAAGCAAAAATATTTTTATATATTTATATATATGTTATAATACCTTGATAAAGGTAGGCGTTCAGCCAACTGAAATATTGGTAAAATAAATGATATTTTGATCCAATATAAGCCTTTTTAATTATATATTATATTATGTGAAAAATAGTACAACACACACAAAATTGAAGTTGTATACTGCCTTTTTCTTAATATATTACTATGTGAACCATCTATTATCTTTCTATAACACTTCGTTGGAATATAGAAACGTTCACGCTGAAAATATTGGCCTATAATAACACTTTTATTTGTTCGGTGTAGAAAGAGAAAAAAAAAATCCGAATGAATATCGAACCAAAGATCTGTCTTTCCTAACGTTTAAAACTGGTCCAACAGGGACTAGATATTTAAAGTAATCTATAATCACCAAAAATGATATGTTAATGGAATGAATGTGGCTAAATCTCTTTCCCTCCCTCTTTCTCTTTCTAAATAATTTACACTGATTACTCCCGTCAATACAATTAGTGAAAAAGGTTGTAAAACATTTTTCAAATTTGAAACTATTCATTCAAAGAGGTTACTGCAATGATAAATAATAATGGAAGGCATGGCTCATCAATGGTGAACCCTCCCAACGGTTTCGTTCGTAGAATCTCCAGACCGCTCGACTGGTGTACATGATTGGCTGTAGGTTTTTGAAACAAAAGACACCTCGTCTAGAAATTATTTCCATTTTCAACGTTTCGACAAAAATCCATTGACCTCGTCAGGAAAAAATAAAAATTAAAGCATTTAGCAAGGCGTTAATGTCTCTGACACATTTAGAACGCCTTGTTAAATACTTTAATTTTTATTTTTTCTTGACGACGACAAAATTGTCGAAACGTTGAGAAAATCGAAACAATTTCTGGCCGAAGTGTCTTTTATTTTAAATAACTGTGAATGTCGGCCAGGCACCCTCAATCTTCAAGATAGGTTGGCTGTCTTATATATGTAGTTAGCTTTTATCAAGTATTACAATTTGAAACCTACCAAACTACCAGAAGCCAGAAAGACGCACTTCAAAAGAAATATGCAAATTCTATTAAAGCAACCTTTACAATTGGACCAATAGTCGAGTGGAATTTGCCGGTGGGATTGATGTAAATATTCAGAGGACGCCATAAAAAAGGGAAGGCTGCAATTGGAATCAAATTCGATTTGAACTTACAATAATAAATCTAATAATTCGGAGTGAAAACCTCCGGAAGAATGATCGATTGTATTTGGCTCCAAGGTATTTTTCAGCTGGATTTACACTGGGGCGAATTTTTCCTTGGTTGGATAGGTAGGTTAGAGAGGCCTTTTTGTGATGGTGTGAGTTGGAAAATAAAATTTGTGTGACATTCGTTTACGTGTTATCATTTGTGGACGTGAAAGATACAAATTCACGCTAATACCTGCACCCAGTACAGTAGAACCTCTCTGTAAAAGACACCTAATTGCAGAGCTAAAGTGTTCTTTAGGGAGAGAGGTGTCCTCTTACCGGAGAGTTGCTGAATACTAAAAATGGTATTTTGCAAATGAAGACTGTCTTTTGTGGAGAGATGTCCGCTAGCTGGGTGTCCGCTAAAGGGAGGTTCTACTAAAGTAGATCCATGTAATATACAACTGCCTTCTTCATATTTCTTGAAAATAACGATACTTCGGCCAGTAAATCTTTTTATTACCTCGATGTTTCGACAAAAAGCTTTTGTCCTCGTCAGGAGCAAACAAAAATTAAAACATTTGGCAAAGCGTTAAAAATTATTCTAAGGCTCCAAGGGCGTTCTCAATAAAGATATTTCGGTTTTTGTTCGCTCCTGACAAGGACAAAAGCTTTTTGTCGAAACGTCGAGGTAATAAAAAGATTTACTGGCCGAAGTATCTTTAATTTCAAGAAATATGAATGCCGGCCAGGCAGCCTCTATCTTTACGATGCCTTCGTAATTTATTTATATTATTATTATTTATATTATTTATTTTCAACTGGTTTATCAAAGTTGAGTGGAGAAATACAAACTGTTTGTGAGAATTAAATGTTTACCTACACACGCAGGCGTGCATAACGAAAAAAAAAGAGTCGGTGGACAAGTGGGTAATACCCTCGATTCCCGACAGCCATGAACCGGGATCGCATCCCGTGTTAACATTTTGTTTTAATATGTGAATAACCTTCACATATAATTCATTGTTGCAAATATCATAAACTAGGTTGTTCTTTTTGAGCGGTACCTAATAAAGTGATTTTGGAACATAATGGAATAACCCGTCTTGGAGGAGGGAACACACCGGACACCGGAGACCCCGCACAAGGCTCTAACCTGGTAAATATGTAAATACACTGTAAATGTGATGTATATAATATTCAATGTTGTAAATAACATAAGCTAAGATTCTCTTCTTCTGAGCGGTACCTAATAAAGTTATTTTATAACAGGATAACGAAACATTCGGTGGCCGGGGGTATAAACCGTCGGTTTCCAACAGCCATGAACCGGATTCCCACAATGGACACTATATATATATATGGTGCGGTATCCAGTCGACTTAAGCTATGGTGTGAGATCCTGCCGACTCTCGCTATACTGTGATATCCTGAGGGTCTCTCGCTTTACTGTGGTAACTGAGAGGGGCAAACCTGTAGTAACCGAGAGGGACAGTCGGGACGTGGATTGTTTTCCAGTACCTCTTGTGCACCTTGGAAGACCTTTAACAGTTCTCACAGAGTACAGGCAGTCGTGGTCGAGGTAGAGTGGAAAGCTTGGGAATGTCCACACAAAAAACGAAGGGACACAGTTGTACTAGGAAAGTTACGTGAACAGATAAAAGTCGAGCTAGGAGCGAAAAGATGGAGATAGAAGAGTTCTTACTGGTCTACATGGTCGATGAGGTGTACCTGGATACAACCGACGAGGGCTTCCGCTGATGGTGAAGTAACTAGATTTTTGGCTAGGACTGAGGCCTTATATATCTTTTCCGAGAAAGGAAGTATTGCATTTAAGCAGATGCGACAATTATTATTCGACTATTATTCATAGTAAATAACATAAGGTAGGTTGTTCTTTTTGAGCGATGCCTAATAAAGTTATTTAAAACAGGGGCATAACGAAATCAAAGCATTAAGAACAATTTAAAACATTCCATATCCCATGTATTTACATATTTTCGAATTATTATTTTATAATTAGAAATTGGCTATATATATTTATATGTATTTATAATTATTAAAAAATATTTCGAAAATGTAAATAAATAGGATAATGAGTGTTTTTTTTTATAACGACTTTTTAAAAAATGTTTTGAATTCGTTATACCCGTCTGCGCGTGTACAGGTAAACATTGATTTTAACAAATTGTTTGTAGTTTTCTACACTTAACTTGGATAAACCAATAGAAGAGCTTCTTAGTTCAAAAGTTCGCCTTTCTTTTAGAATAATAAACAAGATACTCATTGTTAAAAAAAAATCAATAAAACATCAAGGTGAAAACACCAGACTTCTAGGGGATAAGTTTCCTGAAGTCTGATACTTTCACCTTGATACTTATTGGTAATTATATATTATATACACTCATGGACAAAACTTGTGAAAGTTGTGTCTTTCAGAATTTTTATCAGGATTCAAACAATAACTCTGAAAGATATTAAAGGTGACCTTTATTGACGACACACGAGATAACCAAGTGTGAACAACCTCTGTTTCCTAAAAAAAAAAAAAAAAAAAAACAGAAGGCAGTGACATCAAAATATGAAAATTACTTAAGTTTTGCCCATGAGCATTTTTACGATGCTCTATATAAATTTTGCTTAATTTTCGAGCATTGTATCTTACTTTATGATGATATGCAAATCTCTCTATGAAAAAAATATTATATCGCCTCAATGAATTTATGAATTAAAATAATACATTGGGGTTTTCTCTCTGGAGATGATATTTTTTATTGTGATCTCATATCTCACGCAATCTCTGCCCTCCTACAGGAGTACATAAACGAATAATAATAGAACGGCATTTATTGAGATCACAATAATAAAAACTCTCCAGAAACCCGTTGTATTATTTTAATCTCTATATTTAGAAGATTCAAATCGTCAATATATTTATCTTAAAGTATCGATATATATGGTAATTTAAACCAACAACCCTATATTGTATAATACTTATAACAAGATTGTCATGTTGTATATAGAGACACATCTATAAATAATTATACGCATGATTGACATGTGTCATTGCATCACCATATGTAATGTACTTTGTACAAACTGAGGATGAATAAATAAAACTATGTAATAGTTGAACTAAGCAAGAGATCGAGATAGAAATCAACCCTAAAGAGGAATTTGGCAAGTCGTTGCCATCAAGGCCAAAGGGTGCAGAATAGCGCAGACGCCCCCACGCCCTTTGGACCTGTTCAAAGTCCAAATTCTCGCATGTCTCCCTCCTTGGCAAAGGTATATAAAACCTCGGTTTGAGCCGAACTTATAGTCATTTCACCATCGGCGTGAGCCCTTGTCGGTTGTAGCCAGGACCACCTCATCGCCATGTAAAACAGTAAGATCTCTTCTAACTCCATCTTGCTCTTAGCTCGACTTTTATCTATTCACGGAACTTTCCTACTACAACTGTGTCTCTTCGTTTTTTGTGTGTGAGCATTCCCAAGCTCTCCACTCTGCCTCGACCACGACTGCCTGTACTCTGTGAAAACTGTTAAAGGTCTTCCAAAGTGCAGAGAGGTACTGGAAAACTCTCCACGCCCTGACTGTCCCTCTCGGTTACTACAGGTTTGACCCTCGGTTACCACAGCTATAGCGAGAGTCGACAGGATCCCTCATCACAGATAAGTCGGCAGGACCCTATCACATATATATATATTAGATAATAAAAGGCATATATTGGATTTAATAAAATATTTATTTTGCCAATATTTCGGCTGGCTGAACGCCGACCTTTATCTAGGCATTACATTTTTGTATTTTATTTTTATTTTATTAAGTTATTATCATATTTTATTAAATCCGATATATGCCTTTTATTATCTAATGTTTTAAGTATGGATTGCTCTATTTTCAAAAACATATATATATATATATATATGTATATTTAGATAATAAAAAGGCAAATATTGAATTGTATAAAATATTTAAAACGAAATTTGTGAAATACTATCCCGCATGTGTTTCTTTTCAACGAGATATCAAAATTTATCTCAAGGAGAAATAACGATTATTTCTAACCTTTTGGATGAGGTATGAAAGGGTGAATTGTGAAGAGTAATGATAAATAAAGATTTATTTGTCAATATTTTGGTTGGCTGAATGCCAACCTTTGTCAAGACATTACATTTTGTATAAACAAACTCAGCGCCGCATAGTGTCATTATATATATTGGATCAAAATATAATTTTTTACCAATATATACACTGCGTGACATTGAAAATGGAACACCAAGAAATAGTGGCCAGAAAGTGATGAAACTCGGCAGACAGAGAGAGACAGGGACGAACAATAAGTGATCTTTATTTCAAAATGATAGTCATAATACAGAGCGAGAACGGCGTCGGCTTAGTAGCAAGTAGGACCACCGCGGACGGCGATGCACGCAGCAACACGTCTAGGTAGAGAGTCAATCAGAGTACGGATGGCGTCCTGAGGGATGGCTCTCCATTCCCTCTCAACCATTTGCCACAGTTCGTCTTCTGAACGCGGCTGTGGCAAGGCATGCAAACGGCGTCCGATGATGTCCCAGACGTGCTCGATTGGTGAGAGATCAGGAGAGTACGGTGGCCAGGGAAGCATCTGCAGAGCTTGTTGGCTAATGCTAGCAGTGTGCGGTCGGGCGTTATCCTGCTGATAAAGGGCATTTGGTACCCCCTGAAGGTAGGGGAGTGTCACCGGTCGCAGCACATCATCAACGTATCGTTGGGCCGTCATAGTGCCCTGAATACGAAGTAAAGGTGACCTGGAATCATACGCGATTGCGCCCCAAACCATGATTCCACGTTGTCGCACGGTGGGACGTTCCACAATTGCTGCCAGATTGGACCTTTCTCCACGTCGACGCCACACGCGTACACGGCGACTATCACTGGACAAGCAGAAACGCGACTCATCTGAGAACACGACCCAGTGCCATTCCGTCATCCACGTCGATCTAGCCCGGCACCAATCCAAACGTTGGCGCCTATTCGGTGGGGTCAATGGCAGTCTTCTTAGCGGACGGCATGAGTGCAAGCCATTAGCAACCAATCGACGGGAAATGGTTCTGGTCGAGATGCAATGATCTAGGGTGTCTTGCACATGTTGCAGGATGGCGGTACAAGTGGCTTGTGGGGCCGCCACTGCTTGTCGAAGGATACGCCGATCCACACGTGCTGACGTCACTCTGGTTGCACCGACATTCCTATAAATTGCCACATTTCCTTGTTCCAACCATCTTCTCCACAGTCGGTGCACCGTGGACGCACCAAGGTGTGTATCAGCTGCGATTTGACGAATAGACCAACCTGCCCTTTTCAGTCCGATCACCATGCCCCTCGTAAAAGCGTCTGTCTGCTTGAACTGCCTCCGTTTACGATGACCTGGCATTCTCTGTTATTACACGTGTCTTTTGACACAAGAACAAAATTTCTACAATGATTTTCCTTGAAGAAATAACGAAACGAATACTGTCCTTTCTGCAAGTTCCTTCCCTTATATCTTACTCCATGTGCGCACGAGAGCTGCGCATTTTACATCATTTGCATAACTCGGTTAGGCGCGTCTACCCTGAAATTTGCATAATTTTCTGGCCACTATTTCTTGGTGTTCCATTTTCAAAGTCACGCAGTGTATATGCCTTTTTAATAAAAATATATTTATCGATTGCTCTATTTTAAAGACAATATGTATATATGTTCTGTATATGGAAATGTGTGGGCTAAATATATTTTCTTCATTCCTCCCAATGTAGTTTCAATGGAGCCCGATATAAATAAAGAATGCTGGGAAATTATTTTAAGATATCCCAGATGACATCTTTACACACCGAGAGCAATTTCCTCCATGATAACATCCTTAGTTATCAAATGAATCAAAAATTACATTTAAAAAAAGTGACAGAGATATAACTGTAACAATATAAAAATGGATATTAAAATATAGCTCTGTGAGAGAGGCTAGTGAAAAAAAAAACCAAGATATTAAAATATAATTATAAAATCTATCACAGATGAAGACATGGAAGGGGACCAAGTACGCCGTGTCAAATAGAATTCCTAAGAAGTGATTCAATTTAAAAAAGTCCATATTTATTATAGACGGAGGTGAGATGCCACTTTTTCCCCCACTGTATTCAAATAAATAATTAGAAATGGCAACAGCGACTTGCTGGCGCTTTTTTATCCAGATTGTCGTCTGCAGGTCAGATGTTTACGTTCTAAATGACTTCCTCGCTCTGTGCTGGGGATAACGACCGGTCTCTCTTATGTCCACATATAATTTGGGTAAATATTCATCTGTTGGTAATGACTTCGTTGAACGAATGGCAACGCCCATTTTCACCACGATTTTTTGGTATAATAGGATAATTGGAGATATATATATATATAAAGAGAGATTTTTTGTAAATTATATCATGAACAATTTAGATAATTATTGCTATTGGTGTTTTTAATTTTCTCTGATTGATGTCCAAAAACCTAGAATTTATAACTTTTCGGTCTTTGTGACAATGTAGTAAACATTTGGGTTATAACCACATAAATGGTAGTGTCTCAATGGGGAGATGAATATATCAGTATATTGGTTTCAATATTATATATGGTAGAATATTTAATTTGTAGAATTATTAACTTGTATATATTTTGTTACCCAACATATTTCTCTGTATTTATCTTTTATTTGTTGTTAATAAGTGGTGATCATAATGACTGGGTGAAGTAGAATGTGTCTGTCTTTGTCATTAAGACTGGAAGCACTACTCAGTAGCAGGCCGCTGACTTAGCTCCAATATGAAATGGCCGATTCTGACATGAGGAAAAGACACTGTTTGCAGCCGCTTCTAACATGGAGTACAGACTCATCCTGTATCCCTGGAGACCTTACAGGGTACTATCAGCCAGGCCAGCTGAGCCCAGTTTTTTTAGCAAGCTTGTTACTGCTCTTTCTAATCCTATGTGATAATATTTTGATCAAAATAAATCACATTGTCATCTTTAGTTAGTCTTCCCTCTATGTGACATGGTGGTGGAGAAGCTCGGTAGATTAGAGAAGACAACCTGAAGATGGCAAGCAGACATTGCGGCCAAGTGTGCTGTGAACTACAATTTCCGCCATTTCGGTACCTATAGCTATGCATGGCTCGATGCCCTATTGTGGTGGAGCAAAGTCCTGTTTCGCTCTCTGGCATACGGAATCGATTATTCAGAATCAAAACCCCTTTTCACTTAAATTTCCGAAAACTCCCAAATTTTTTTACTTACATACAAATTTTTCAGAAGAAATCTTCCTATTTTTAAAATATTGTTAAGAAAACAACTAAATTTTAAACCGGGAAACAGCTAAGTGCGAACTGTGTCCTATGGGAATGAGTTCGACACCGAATATAAGCAATGATGTTGATTCTAGTGATTAAAACCTTCTGAGATGTCTACTCATGGACAAAACTTGAGGAAGTTGTACCTTTTCATGTATGTCGGGATTCAGACAATAACTCTGAAAGATATTACAGTGACCTTTATTTAAGACACACGAGATAACCAAATGTGAACAAAATTGAATCTGTCTCCTTCAAAAGAAAGACTACCAGCCACATCAAAGACTTTCCACTTTCTTAAGTTTTCCATGTCAATCCCCACTGATGAGCCATGCCCTCCCTCTTTCAATTTTTAATCATCGCAGGATAATATATTTGAATGATGACGCTAAGTTAACGATGCTGTTTTAACGTATCAAGTGTTACACAGCTGGCTACAAGTGTCTGGAACTCTGCCATGGGGTCCATTGTGACAGTAGAGAGTAGAGATTATAAAGCTGAGGAATATGTGGTGGAGTTCATCTTCGTTGTTCAATATGGTTGTTGTTGTCGGAAATGGACTGAGACAGAAATATCCATACAGGAGAAAGAAAGCTATAGTGCGTGGGGGGGGGGGGAGTATTAAAACATCCAGCGTCCAAGAGAGTCTTGTGTAAAAATTTAGATTTGCATAACTAAACTAGGGTTCGTGGAGCGGTGGTGGCAGAACGGGGTGAGTGTTCCCATTGATATTTAAAACCCGGACGGAGTCAAGTGACGGGGGCAGCGGCTCCATTGTGTCGTCTGACAGTCGCCGCTCCCTTCGATCTCTCCGTTTGACCTGCTGCCACCAACTCTTCCTCCTCTACAACCCCGCTCTTCTGGTTTTGTCTTTTTATAAACATAGGCTGTTTTATCTTATCTCAGTTTTCAAAGAAAAGAATGTTGTTTTCGTTTGTTAAGTGAACCGATCTCTCACGTCTTCTCATTGAACGAATGTGGCCATGTTTGTATATAAAGGGGAGCTAAGGGAATGTCATTGAGGAAACGCCGCTACAATCCTCACAGGGCACGGCTTTGTCAAAGCCGATGCGCCAAAATATAAAAAGACGACCCTACCTGCCCAAATTGTTACGAGGAAGACCAAACTGCCGACCATCTTCTCTTCAGATGTCCCGCCTGCCTCCTTCATAGGTTCCAAACAGCCACCCTCCTAGGAATAAGTATATTTACCCCTGAAGACCAACAGAACATTCCCAAGAAAACATCAGCCTGGAGACATCTGATAAACTGGATGTCCACCAGTAGACATGAAGTCTTAAGACCAACCCGATAGTTGTTGACTTTAGTACGCTCCAGGAATCCGGGTTACTTCAAGAGAGAGAGAGAGAGAGGAGCGCGCGCGAGGGACGCCAATGAATATTATTGTATGGAGACGCTTTTAAGCGTGATTTATCCGTGTCTGGTGATCTCCTCGCACATCTGTGTGACCCCGTCCGATCTCTACCAAAGCTACAATAAAAGATAAGTACTGTTTATATATATACAACATATATATATAATGTTACGATGTACTAGAGCGCCATCTGTTATCAAATTATAAAACTAATTTAGAGGCGTAATATTCTAATATTAATAATAATAATTGTTCTAATAAAAGACACAATTTGATATTTGCGGAAGAGCGATTGCTCGAAGCATATTATATATTTATAATTATATTTAATTCTGCTGTCCTAAAAGCTTATGTCCATAGTTCTTCTAAAATACCCATTCCAAGAGTCTTACAACGGTCACCTATAAAAGGAAGTTCCAAAAATGCAATATAACAGCGGTATGGTAGATTAAACTGGCGAAACCGCTGGGAGGGTTCACCACTGATGAGCCAGGCCCTCCCTTTAATTTTTCCATCGCAGTAAGGACAGTAGAAATTGTTTTATTTTAAAAAGAATATTACGCCTCTAAATTAGTTTTATAATATATATATATAATTGTATAGAACAAATCGTGAGTTTTTATTTACCTCCCTTTTGTTTTTGTTGTACTCTTGAGCATAAGCTTTTCTGTGCGCTAAGTTACTCTTACTTTAGGCCCTAGTAAATTACACTTTGTGTATTTTCTCATAAAAGTTTAATTTTGTCAGTATAACGACCAGTGCTTAGAATTCAGTTGACAAAAGTTTACTCAGAAAAAGTACAATTTACTAGGACTTAAAGTAACTTAACATACACAAAGTGTACATTCAGGAGTACAATAAAACAAAAAGAAAAAGAAATCTTGAAACAAATTGAGATTTTACCCACGGATATAGTTTGGCATTTTGAACAAAAACACATAAGAAACATATTTTGAGTGAGAACCTTTAAACATAACTGTAATAAACCTTTTCAGTATCTACTAATATGAAATGGGTATTTTAAGAAGTTAAGTTTAGTAATTTCTCGCAATTTTGAAACATTTTTTGATCATACATCTTTTATTGCAGCGTTTATAGGGAGCGTCGAAACCGCTGAGTGGGTTCACCACTGATGAACCAAGCCTTCAATAACTTTTACCATTACAGTAAGGTCTGTAGAGATAATATTTGATTAAAAGAAACATATTGCCGATATAATTGTTACAAATTTTGTCGATAGATGGCAATTGAATTTATAAATTTATTTCGCGCTGATGGCTTATACTTTGGAGAAAGTCCTAATGCCTTAGTTTTAACATTGGAATTACTAATAGTAAACATATTATATTTATTGCTAGGTAATATTGTGGTTATAGAATTTCCAAGTGTAACTCTCGAAGGATCTTGTCGACGAGTGAAGTGGCAGTTAGATTGGACTTTAGGTGAATTCGTTTTTTCCACTTATCTTTTGGAAATATGTAAAACATAAACATTTAGCAGAGACAGCAACAAGGTCCATATTTACACTCATAGAATAAACTTGAAGAAGTGGAAAAATATTTATATCACCGGTCGTTTTTTTTTTTTGAAGGAGACAGAGACAATTTTGTTCATACTTTGTTATATCGTGTGTCTCCAATAAAGGTCACGGTAATATCTTTCAGAGTTATTGTCTCAATCCCGATATACATGATAAAAAGAAAAAAAATCTTCCTTAAGTTTTGTCCATGAAGGTATACCAATATCAACCACAGCTCACATTTTTCTAAAAAAAAAAAAGAATTCTCCAACCACCCCCCATATACTTGAAATCTAAATCAACCCCCACCACGTGATTTAATAAAAGCCTGGCAATATTCCGTGAGGAAAGTAAACAAATGCTGAAAAGAAACCACAGAAGAAAAAGAAGCACCGATAGATGGCAAAATATTAAAAGTGTCAGCCAATAAGGACGCAGCGCCCCGGGCGTCCAAACATCCGCACAATGGGTGACAAAGCCGGCACTTCATTAAGACAAAAGTGAGAAGTTTAGAGGCTAATTACTCTTTCTTTCCCGCCAAATATTGACTCCCTGCCTCACAGACTTATTATTAAACATTTAATTAATGCTGCTCTGCTTCAATTCTTGTTTTGGCATGTCGGATCTTTGGCGGTACAGTGCTCAAACTACATAGTTCATGCGTTGCTGTTCTATCCCACTTCTGATAGGTTTTTTGGGCTCGAAAATCATTCACTTTGTTCAGTAGCCCGTATTCTCTCTGCATTACTGTGGACTTTGACTTTTTAAGATACTAATTCCAAGATGATTGACTAAACATTAATTTTATTGATTTACAAGAGTGAGAACATATAAAGAATATGACTATATATATAACAATAGTAAACAACAAAAAAAAAAACTTATCTTCTTTTTTTTTTTGCTTATCCCTAGTACAGCATGCCAACTGCTTGCTCTACTTTATCTTGTGGTATCCCAACATTTACGATGGGACTCTGAATAAATATACCTAATGAAGTACTGAACAAATTTGAGTGTTAAACCTTTTTTGTTGATTTATTTCTATCCCTATATAAATTAAACTAATTTTAGAGGTTCCAATTGATACAGATTGGCCAGTAAGTCCTGAACCCTTTTATATTTTGTTAAAAATTGAAAGGCAAACTAGATTAAAATAATTTTAGTTTTTATTCTAGTTTGCCTTTTAATTTTTAATTTTAAAAAGGGTTTCAGGGCTTATTGTCCATCTTGTTTATTTAATTTAAATATAAATGAATATCTTCAACCTTTCAATATTTTTCCAGCGTTTCCAACCACTTTTATATTTTATCCCTCTTTACACATATTTTAAATTTTGTCAATTAATTTTGAATTATTTTTTTATTATTCGTTGAGTATGGAGTACACGCTCCACGCTCTTTAAAATATCAGTCCACTCAGAATTTTAATAAAAAGTAAACACAATAGCAAATATTTAATTAAAAAAGCATATATTAGATCAAAATATATGCCTTTTTAATTAAATATTTATTTATGGATTGCTCTATTTTCAGAGCAATAGCAAATATATTTATATGAAAAGAGCATACCTCGATATGTTAAAGAAAAAAATGTTTCTTTTTCTTTTACAAATCTAGGTAGGCTTTTTTATATAAATATATAACATTTTTATCTCTTTACGACACGAAATATCAAATAAAGTTTTCCTAAAGAGGGCAAGTGGCTGAAACGTTGAAAATAAAATATAAAAAGATTGAAGATATTCATTTATGATTTTAATTATATTGTTACGATGTACTAGAGCGCCATCTGTTATCAAATTATAAAACCTCTAATATATTACGCCTCTAAAATAGTTTTATAATTTAATTATATTACTCAGCTACATGAATAGATTCTCCATAATATATATATTGGTGACAATTACTTAACCTTTGTGTTTCGAATCTTGTGACCCATGTAATTCCGAAGTTGTCTTTCCTGAATTCTACGTTACATTTTGGTGGTAGATACTGGGTAGTTTAGGGAAAACAAACTGAAGATCGCCGAGAAAACCTTGAGCCATGGCTGCTATGATCTATATTTTCAGAGACTGGCTCCAGGATTTCACCGCCGTGTCAAAGTCAAGAGTTTCCTCCAAGTTGACCATGTCCCTATAGCCTTTCGTAGGTGTACAGCATCATTGATCTGAACAACCTGATTCTCCTTCTTGTTAGTTTTATTTCTACACGTCTGCAAGATGACAAAAGTCTCGTCCTTCCACCAGCCCGCGGTCTCAAGTCTGGTGTCAAAGTCTTCCCTTAAAATGTTCGTGTTATAGGATGCTCAACTCGTACTGCGCTCCTGGAGCCTCTGCTAGCGTCTACTACAGGTCAGCAACTACCGGGTGGTGCACGAGGTAAAAAACGTCGACCTGCGAATTACAACAACGATCTTCACACACATCCACAGCCAGTTCGCGGGAAGGAATCTGGATTCAGCTTTTCCTACAAATATATTCTTCAAAGCTGGGGGCGTGATTGGACATTCCCTTTATTCGTGTCGCCCCGCTTAATCTCCTCAGCCGACCTACGCCTCAATAACCTTTCGGGACACTACATGCCACGACATCCTGAACAATCTGCTTCGAGGTGTGCCAACTATACGATAGACCGCTGATAAACAGCTTATGGAGTTGCCGCGACCTTTACCATTCCAAGATGTTTTCGTCCCACAAGGTGTGTCTGGGGATCAACTGGCTGTTCTCATCGGTTTCGACTTCAAAAGAAGATCACTTAATCCGCCTCTTCTAATGAAGAGATTTTAACCAATCTATCTCCCTGTATCTATCTTATCTATTATTTAACTTTTCTATCGATGTTATTCTGTGGAATAAAATTATAATAAAAACAATTTATTTTATAATTCCTTTTTTGGTAGCAACTTATTTTATATTAGATATCACACACAATTAATTATCATATTTAAAAACTATTTTTTTAATGTTTTTTTTTTAATAAAATGGATATATTTAGCAATGTCTACTTTGAACCCTTCTAAGTATTAGTTTAACTTTATAGAGATAGAATTAATTCAATAAAACTTATTAAAATGTGAATTTATTATCATTATTATTTCAATTTCATTTAATCCCCAATACACTCTTGATATTGGGGTATGTTATTCCTTTTTGTTCTAGATCTCCAATATATGACCTTAATATAGGAGTTTGTTATTCCTTTTTCTTCTAGAACACCAATATATACCCTTGATATTGGGGTTTGTTATTCCTTTTTGTTCTAGACCTCCAATATAACCTTGATATTGGAGTTTGTTATTCCTTTTTGTTCTAGATCCTCAATATACCCTTGATATTGGGGTTTGGTTTCCTTTTTGTTCTAGATCTCCAATATACTCTTGATATTGGAGTTTGTTATTCCTTTTTGTTCTAGATCTCCAATATACTCTTGGTATTGGGGTTTGTTATTCCTTTTTGTTCTAGATCCCCAATATACCCTTGATATTGGGGTTTGTTATTCCTTTTTGTTCTAGATCTCAAATATACTTTTGATATTGGAGTTTGTTATTCCTTTTTGGTCTAGATCTCCAATATACTTTTGATATTGGGTTTTGTTATTCCTTTTTGGTCTAGATCAATATACTTTTGATATTGGGATTAGTTATTCCTTTTTATTTCAGATATCCAATATACTCTTGTTATTGGAGTTTGTTATTCCTTTTTGTTCTAGATCCCCAACATATACCCTTTATATTGGTGTTTGTTATTCCTTTTAGTTCTAGATCTCAAATATACTCTTGATATTGGAGTTTGTTATTCCTTTTTGTTCTAGATCTCCAATATAACCTTGATTTTGGAGTTTGTTATTCATTTTTGTTCTAGATCCCCAATATAACCTTGAAAATGGGTGTTCGTTATTCCTTTTAGTTCTAGATCTCAAATATACTTTTGATATTGGAGTTTGTTATTCCTTTTTGGTCTAGATATCCAATATCCTTTTGATATTGGGGTTTGTTATTCCTTTTTGTTCTAGATCTCAAATATACTCTTGATATTGGAGTTTGTTATTCCTTATTGGTCCAGATCTCCAATATACTTTTGATATTGGAGTTTGTTATTCCTTTTTGGTCCAGATCTCCAATATACTCTTGATATTAGAGTTTATTCTTTTTTATTAAGGTTAAATGTTTTTCAGAATATATTTCTGAATTTCTTCTTTTTCAAACTCTAAATATTTTTCATCTACTCTCTCGCTTTCTTTCTTGCTCGGTCTTCTATCCATTTGTGTCGCTTGTAATGATGATAAATTCACATTTTTTACAGAAAGAGAGTAATTTTAAATTTAATTTTTTATAATTATATTTGTTCAGTACTAAATATATTTTCAATGATTCAGAGTCTCAACAACCAATGTAGGGTGTACCTCGAGATAAGGTAGAGCTGGCACTTGGCATGTTGTTGTTTCAATGGCTGGCTGAAGGGTTGGCCACTGACTGGGCTACTGGATCGCGGGGCTCGGGTTAGGTCATAGGCTAGGTCATTGGGTCTATGTGGTTCAGGGGATGGCCACAGACTAGTCCACTGGATGGGGCTATGGGGCTGACTTGGATTTATAAACACATCCTTCAGAATAAACTACCTTTTTTACCTCTAGAAATAGAAATGAAAAACTATTTGTTGACACGCAATTACAGGGAATAATGTCTCTCATTTAAAACTTGGTGAATATTACATTGTTTTGCTAAAATATATTTATGTAATTGCTAAAATCCTTCACTAACCAATTGTATAAAATATAATTCCTCATGATAATAAAGAACCTTGTTGGATATAATAACCTAGATATGATCTCATTATACTGTTAAAAAAATTTATGTAAAATTAGATATCATTATTTTACAGATTGTCAACTGTTAACCTACTAAAATGACATTTCCTAAGTTTAAATCCAATGAGAGAGAATGTAAAGGTTATTTTAATTTGAAAATAAAATTATAATTAATATCATCTACTAAGAGTATTTATTTATGGTAGTTTACATATAAAGTATGCCAAGATATAATCTAATATAAAATGTTTAAGTTGAGGATTAAATATGTTAATTAAACAAAGACCATCTGTAATGAGGTGGTTTCAATTTGTTCTTTATACTTGAACTATACCAAAATCATCTTCTATCAGAGTTGTTTGCCAAAAGTTGGAATTATAATATCAATAATTGAAAAATCATCTGCTTTGAGATGGTTGTCTTATGTTAATTTATAGTGAATTATACCATGATCATCTGATTTGAGGTGGTCGCCATGTTGAAATTTATATTTGAAATATATGAAAATCATCTGCTTCGAGATGGTGCTTAATGGTAATTTACAGTTGAATTATACTTAGATCATCTGCTATGAGGTGGTCACCTTAGTCATATTTTACATTTGAAAAATTCAAAATCGTCAGAAGAACTGTTCCTATGTTCAATTCAACATGTGATCCATAATGAGGGATCTCTTCAACAAAATTGCTTTATGGTATCAACAGAGATTTACTAATGATAACCTTTTATAAATAGAATTTAATCAATTATATTTGTATTTTCAAGAGAATAATTTTCTTCTATATTGTTTAGATAATATTAACTAAACAATAAAATTCACAGTTTTGAAATATCTTTATTAACATCAAAGCTAACTGATATATTTGGGTAAAGGAGTTTAGAATATTGTCAAGCGGCACAGCGGTTCCAACTACGAGAGGCCCCATGGGACGCCTGTCAATCATCCCTGGACACCAGGGGGGTGAGGGGTTCGCGGAATCTGGCAGGCGTGGGGAGCTGACATCCCTCATTAGGATTAACTCTGTCTTGGGGTAAGTCGTACACTCTATCTCTCCCTTATAATAAACTAATTATCCCCAAACTTCCCCTTGCTTTATTTATCTCCGCGACATATTTTGGCGGAGACGCTGGGTAGAGTGACGGAACTTCGAAGAAGTCGACGTCTACAGGGACGTGAACCAATTCTTCAACCTTTGCCACAACGAATAGAAATGGAAGACGACCACAGACCTACTGTTAGCGGATCCTACCTCCCTTGTCAGCGCCAACGAGATCCTTCTACCTTTTCTGGAGATGGAAATATAAACCCTGGACAGTGGTTGAAAGAGTACGAGAGAGTGTCAAAGTACAACAGTTGGGACGAGACCATGAAGCTTGCCAACGTCGTATTTTACTTGAACGGAACTGCTGGAAGGTGGTTTGATAATAACGAAGAATCACTCAACTCGTGGAGAAGCTTTGAAGACGCATTCCGCGGTGTGTTCGGACTGCAAGAGGATTCTGCTCGACGCGCCGAGGAAGTTCTGAAGTCAAGAGCACAGAAGGCCGAGGAATCCAGCGAGTCATACATCCAGGAGATTCTTAGTCTCTGCCACCAGGTGAACCCTCGCATGGAAGAAGGTGAGATAGTTGCTCACATTATAAAGGGAATTTCGGAGGACACATACCAGGTATTGGTGGCGAAAGACATACAGACGGTAGATGAGATCCTGAAGTTCTGCCGTCATCTGACAACCGTCAAGCAGCGCCGGATCGGCCGTACGAAATTCGCCAGGTTGTCAAACGTAATGCCCATTTCGTGTGTTGACGACTCAGACGACTTGGCCGGCTTAATTCGCCGCATCGTTAGAGAAGAGATACAAAAGGTTTTCTCAGCACCTGAAGTGATCAATCCGCTCCGAGAGGTGAACGCCCTGGAACAGACTGTGAGGGAAGAGGTCAGCCGTGCTCTACAACCTACCAGACCACAAGTCAACGTGGTACAACAACAACCACGAACGCCCTATTATAATATCGACCGACCAACCCAACCCAGAAAGACGGAACATTGGAGAACCTACGACGCCAAACCTATCTGCTTCCACTGCGGACGACCCGGACATGTCGTCCGTTATTGTAGGGAACGACGGCAGGTCTTTGCTGAAGCCAGGACAAGGAATGGCGGAGAAGGAAGAAATGTTGGATTTTCGAGTCGACCCCCGAGATATGACGCCGACGACGACTATGTAACGCCCCAAACCTCGACGTACTTCTACCGGAGCTCTTCCCCACATCCAAGCCGCGCAAGGTCGCCAGCCCGAAGACAATCCCAGTCGCCAGCCCGCCGTTTCAGCCGTTCTCCCATGCCTCAGAATGTGAAAAACTAAGTGGAGCGGCTTCTAACGGGGGTGAGGTCGCCATTGAGGAAAATCCTCCAGGGTACATCGCCGCTAAATTAAAAGAAAATTTTGTTATGGTCGAAATAAATGGACGCAAAATTAAAGCATTGGTGGATTCAGGAGCCGACTTTTCTGTTATTTCAGACAAATTTCGACGCGAACTAAAGACACCTCTCTTCAAAGAAACAGGTCCCATTCTTAAAGCCGCAAACAAAAATTTAATAGAGACCCTAGGAAAATGTGTCCTGAACATAGAAGTTAATGGTTTGAATATCTCATTTGAATTCGTTGTTATGGTGGAATGCAGCCATGACATCATATTTGGATGGGACTTCTTCAAGGCCACCGAGGCCGTCATTGATTGTGACAGAAATGAACTCCATCTCGGGGAAACCTCCGTCCTGGAATCTCGAGAGGAGGAAAACCAGAGATTGTTTGCTTCCGACGACTTTGTCATCCCGCCTAAATCAATAAAGAAGATCAGCGTGATAAACGAAGAAATATGTGGTGTTAGAGATGTTTTAGTCTCAACTTCTAAGGACTTATTATTAAGAAAGGAAGTTCTTATACCAAACTCATTGGTTACATTTCCACACGGCCGAGGTAGCATTTGGGTGGCGAATGGAGCGTCTTGGCCGCAACTGATTCCATCAGGAATGAATATGTGCACCATGGAAAGTTATGATAATGTGAATATCTGCAGTCTTATTGAATCCAGCGATAAGTTACAAGAAACGCAGCTAAAGTCACGTGAATGGTCACAGAATATAAACCTTACTCTAGATCCAGGGCTGTCTGAAATTCAAAGGTTACAGCTTGTTTCATGCCTTGACGAGTTTATTGGCATATTTGACTTTGGGAGTACTCCTATTAAGCCCACCAGTACTGTGAAGCACAAGATAAACACAGGCGACCAGTCTCCTATCAAACAGCGGCCCTATAGAGTAGCACCAAGTGAACGACGACTAATTCAAGATGAAGTGAACAAGATGATTGAAAATCACATCGTGAAGCCCTCTGAAAGTCCTTGGTCATCTCCAGTTATTCTAGTTCGAAAGAAAGATGGGACCTGGAGATTCTGCGTTGATTACCGTCGATTAAATAAGACAACAAAAAAAGATGTTTACCCGCTGCCACGCATTGACGATGCCTTGGACAGTTTAGCTGGCTCTAGTTACTTCTCCACGATGGATCTTCGGTCCGGGTATTGGCAGATTGAAGTGGACGAAAAAGACAGGGAGAAAACTGCTTTCATCACTCCAGATGGGCTGTATGAATTCCAAGTAATGCCTTTCGGTCTTTGCAACGCTCCAGCAACGTTTGAAAGGATGATAGATAGTGTTCTGGGCAGTCTTAAATGGAACATGTGCCTTTGCTACCTGGACGACATCGTAGTTTACGCACCTACCTTTGAGGAACATCTACGTCGTCTACAACTTGTATTAAGCTGCATCCAGAAAGCTGGACTAAGCTTGAACCACAAAAAGTGTCTTTTTGGATCAAGGAGGATAAAGATTTTGGGACACCTTGTTGACGCCAATGGAATTCATCCAGATCCAGATAAAGTTGAAGCCGTCTCTAAATTTCCGAGGCCAAGGAATATCTCTGAACTGAGGAGCTTTCTTGGATTATGTTCCTATTACCGAAGATTTATTGAGAACTTTGCCGACAAAGCTAGATCTTTGCATGACCTACTGAAGACTGAAAAGCAATTCTATTGGGATGCAGCTCAAGAGAAAGCGTTTGAAGTCCTTAAAACAGCTCTAATTTCAGAGCCTGTCTTGGGACACTTTGATGAATCCGCTGATACCCATCTACACACGGATGCAAGCGGACATGGTATTGGAGCTGTTCTTCTACAAATACAAGGTGGGAAGGAGCGGCCTATAGCTTATGCATCTAGAAGCTTGACAAAGGCTGAAAATAACTATTCTACAACGGAAAAAGAATGCCTTGCTGTAGTCTGGTCTATTAGCAAATTCCGCCCATATTTGTTTGGTCGACCATTCACGGTTGTCACTGATCATCATTCTCTATGTTGGTTGGTAGGGCAGAAAGATCCTTCTGGCCGCTTGGCAAGATGGGCGCTGAAGTTGAAAGAATTTGATGTGACCGTTATCTACAAGAGCGGACGCAAACATAAGGATGCCGATTGTCTGTCAAGGAGCCCGCTTGAGAACGATCAATCAAGTGCTGTGATGTCACTAACCAACGCCGATATAGAGCAGACTAAAGACCCGGATTTAGCTAAAATAATCGATAATTTAAACTCGGGCTACACCAGAAAGGAATTCAGCATTATCGACGGCATCTTATACAAGAAAAACTATAGCACAACTGGAAGACCCTGGCTTATGATGATCCCTAAACACTTAAGATCGGAATTTATGGCAGATTTACATGATGCTCCTACAGCTGGGCATTTGGGTTTCGCCCGAACGTATGACAAAGTCAAGAAGCGATTCTATTGGCCTGGCCTTTACAGAACTGTTCGCCAATATGTAAGCCATTGTCGGGAGTGTCAACGAAGGAAGAAATTGCCTCGATGTCCGGCTGGACAACTTGTATCCATACCGCCCGTAGAAAAACCATTCTATAAGATCGGGGTTGATCTCCTTGGAAGATTTCCAGTTTCTAAAGATGGAAACCGTTGGATCATTGTGTGCACCGATTATATGACAAGGTATGCCATAACGAAAGCGATCCCAGACGGAGGAGCAATCGAAACAGCTAAGTTCCTGGTTGAAGACGTCATCTTGAAGCATGGAGCTCCTAGAGAAATGATAACAGATCGCGGCAGAAATTTCATTTCTTAAGTAATAAAAGAGATCAATGCTCTGTGCGGAATTGTGCACAGATTTACAACGGCCTACCATCCCCAGACCAACGGCCTGACTGAAAGGTTCAACAAAACTCTGGGAGACATGTTGTCCATGTACACAGGTGTTGAGCAGAAGGACTGGGACTAAATTTTGCCCTATGTAACTTTTGCTTACAACACTGCTAAACAGGAGGCGACCGGCTACACCCCGTTCTTTCTTGTCCACGCCCGCGAGGCCGAGACCTACATCGATGCCGTACTACCCTACCTACCAGATGAGATCTCTGACGACTATGTTGGAGAACTTGTGACCAGAGCTGAGGAAGCGCGTCAACTCTCCCGATCACGCCTTTTACAATCACAGGCGAAAGACCGTAGACTTTACGACCTGAAACATACTCCAGTCTATTACCAGAAGGATGATCTTGTGTGGGTTTTTACTCCCATCCGAAAAGTAGGACTATCAGAAAAGCTACTGAAGAGATACTTCGGTCCCTACAGGGTGACCAAGAAGCTTTCAGAAGTTACATATGAAGTAGAGCCCGTGGACCCCTTTCCCCGATCACGGAAAGCCAAGGATATCGTCCATGTCATTCGGATGAAGCCCTACCTGGACCCTGAAGAACAACATTCTATTCTACTGGGGAACACCAGCCGTGATAGATTTCCTTCCAGAACAAGGGCTGAGACAAGCTAATCAGCGGGTCGCTGTTTCTCTAAGGAGGAAGTAATGTCAAGCGGCACAGCGGTTCCAACTACGAGAGGCCCCATGGGACGCCTGTCAATCATCCCTGGACACCAGGGGGGTGAGGGGTTCGCGGAATCTGGTCGGCGGGGGGAGCTGACATCCCTCATTAGGATTAACTCTGTCTTGGGGTAAGTCGTAAACTCTATCTCTCCCTTATAATAAACTAATTATCCCCAAACTTCCCCTTGCTTTATTTATCTCCGCGACAATATTTTTTAACTTTAATTTTTTTTCTCTTATATTTTAACAAAACCAACTCTATTCCTTTCACCATTACTTTCAAATAATCTTTTGTTGTGTGTTTCATAGAAGTTTTAGCCAGTCTGCTCCTAATTGCATATTTATTCACTTCAATTCTTCAAAATAAAAAAAATAAAAAATATCGAAATCAATAAATAATTTTCAAACTCACCCATGCTGTGTAACTGGTTATTATAATATCCATTCATCAGTTGAAGAAATAATAGAGAACATAGATGACACCCCATCATACTATAATACTCACAATACATTTTGTATATATTTGAATATTTGATAACAGGAAAAGAAATATTTTACATTTCAGATCAATATATATATATATATATATATATATATATATATATATTTCAAATTGGTTTTAAATTTGTCCATATAGAATACCTTAAGAAACATTTTACTAGAAGACCGCCTTTTAGTTAAATTCTTATGACCTCATTTATTTATTTTTATTCAACAGTTGCAAAGACACGCCATATCCACAATTAGGATAATTGCGTGTAAATCTGAAATTATATACAAATCAAATCATTGTGAAATTAACATAATTGAACATTGGGAAGCACGCAAATTACACATTATATGTCAAATATTGCATATAGTAATTATAAATAGTAGCTTGAAATATGTACAGTCAATACTTTGCCATAAAATATACAGCCGGCAGAATCTATTAAACATGATCTATTGGTATTCATGGTAAACGTTTTGCGGATTTCGACAAATTAGAAAGATGAAATCATATATAAAATAAAAGGACTTAAAAGCGCGAATGTTTCTTTTATTTATAAAAGAAACATTCGCGCTTTTAAGTCCTTTTATTTTATATGTATAGATGGCGCGTTATTGCCTTGTAGAAATCATATATCGCCGCAACTCTTTTTTATTATTAACGCGATTAAAAGTTTTCGGGCAAGCCCTTCTTCAGCTAATTATAGTGTACAAACAAGGAGAGATTATATATCGAATTTAAAATAAAATAAAAGAAAAGAAAATTACCACGCCCCTATCGCCCTCGTTTCAATAGCACCGCGTGGCCACGTCATGTCTGATCCTAACTTCAAATATAATATGGTACAAAAATATCTTAAAAGAAATTTACGTAATTGAATAAATATAAAGAATCAATTATAAACAGTTCAAAGGATTTAGTGGAGACTTTTGAAGATTTTTAGGATAGAAGGGGAACGTACTGTGATGGCAACTGTATACTTTTGTTTAATGGTTTAGGGTGCTTCATGGTTTCTATTGCTTCAAGAATGAGTCTTTGGGTTTTAGTTTTGGTATTGGAATGGAGGATTCTGGTATTATTGAAGTCTGGAGTGTGTCCGGTTTCTCTGACGTGGTCAACTATTAAGGAGTTTGGGTTTAGTTTAGAGATGTTTCTTTGGTGTTCTCTGATTCTGATTGAAAGGTCTCTTGATATATCTTGATGTAGACACTATTGCAGTTGAGGCAGGGAATTTGGTAAACTAAATCTTTTTTCTGTTTCTGGTCGGGCTTTTGGTGATTGGGTTTCTTAGAATCGAGGCCATGGAAGGTGAACCTCTGAAGATGGTTTTTATGCCAAAACCTTTGAGTTTGCGGGCTATTGTAATTGTAGATTCTGTATATGGTAAGTAACAGGTGGATATGTACTGATTGGAGTTATTTCTGGGAGTCCCTGGTTTATATCTATTTCTTTTAATGAAAGGAAGCGGGTATCCAGATTTAAGAAGCTGGTTTTCGATAGACTTAAGTTCATTATTGTATTCTATTTTTGATGAACAGTGGGTGAAAGCTCTTTTCGTCAAGGTACGTACCACTGTTATTTTGTGGGAGATGGGAGAATTGGAGGCAAAGTGTAGGTACTGCGTTGGGGAGGTAGGTTTTCTATAAACTTTTGTTGTAAAACCGGTTCTATTTCTGGTAAATAAAATGTCAAGGAATGGCAGGCTTCCATTATTTTCTTTTTCTATTGTAAATTGAATAGATGAGTTGAAGCTATTGAGGGTTTCTAGGATGTGATTTTCACTGTTTTCTGTGATTATGCAAAAAATAGCATCAACGTATTAATAAAAAAGAGTTGCGGCGATATAGGATTCCTTCTTTCTAATGATCTATTGGTGTTTATGGAAAACAACTTGTTTTGCATTTTTCAGGTAAAGTTGGTTTTCTTCCTTTAGATCAGAAGTTAACAGACAGTTTATCAGAAGGTGTTCAGGTTTTTTTTTTGTTGCCCCAAGTGCACGCAGGTGATCCAATTTTGCCAATTCTAAACAAATATGTGGTGAAGTCACCTTTTCCAGTAAAAAATTGAACGTTATAGAAGTTAGGTTGAACATAGTTAGGAGTTCTTGAAGTCCCAAAGAATCCCCTGAAATTATCATTGGCACCTCCATAGTATTCCTCAAATTTCTGGTTTATAAAATTAGATATGATTTTTCTTTTAGTTGGATCTGATTTTATGTTTTCAATATTTATTTTTAGTATATTTGTTTCAATAAATTTCGTGAGCTTTGGTGTTCTAGTAACAATATGAGTACAGTTTGACGATGTTGAATTATAAACCTTTGTACTGTGCTTGAAAATTTTATACTGCAGAGAGTTTAATTTATCTTTGACTTTTTTGGGTATAAAGTTGTACCAGATCGTGGAACCATAAGTTAGTGTACTTCGAAACAATGTCTTATAAAGTAATTTTTCTTTTACTGTCTAGTCCCCGTGCTTTCCCCGTTAATCCAATTAGGTATCCACTAGCTCTATCTGTTTTAGTAATAATCTCATCAATATGGGGCATAAAATCCAATTTGGTTTTATTTCTATGATTTTTAAAAGTTATTCCCATAATCTTCAGTTTGTACACCCGATTGGCAGTGATAGTGTTCAGAATTTTCGTAGCTATTTCACTATTGAACAAGTATAAGATTTTCGTTTTCTCTTCAGATACGGTCAACTTATTGTTCCCACACTAGTGTAATATTCTCCCAATGACCTTTCTTGTTAAATTGCAAAGTTCTGTCAAGTTGTTTCCTCAACATATCACAGTTATACCATCCGCATAAGCAATGATTTCACTGTTTGATTCTGAATAGTTATCCAATAAATCGTTTAGAATAATATTCCATATTGTAGGGGGTAATTGTTGCGATGATGTTCTGGGGTGCCGCGAGGAAACATGGAGACAGCGGGAAATAAATGTTTATTTTGTTTATTTTACAACCGTCCACTGGACAAGTCGAGGAAAAATCTAATCTAATGATTGTTAAGATGGTATTTATAATGGTGAAAAAATAAGAAAACATGTAAAACAGGCGAACAAAGAAAATCAAAAGCATAAATGCAAATTAGGTTAGGCAAATTTACAATAATGGATAAAATAAAATGTACTTTCAAACTCTTCTTAACATTACCCTCCCCCTTGAAAAAGACTTGTCCTCAAGTCTGGGGTCCTGTACAGTTTCATTCTTGACACATGTACAATTTTCTTGCCTCTTCCCGTGACTTCTTTTACTTCATAATTTACTGGTGATGTCTTCCTAATTATCTTGAATGGTCCGATGTAATTTTTTTGTAGTTTGTCCGCTCTTCCAACTTTTCTTATCGGTGTCCAAATCAATACTAGGTCGTCTGGTGAAAGTTAACTTCTCTGCGATGTTTGTCGTATACTTGTTTGGATTTATCTTGCCGTGCCATTGTTCTAGCCATTGAAATCTTTTTTGATTCTTCAACTATGGTTAAGAGATTTGATATGTAGTCATCAAAGTCTCCAGGTTTAGGCGGTACTTCCGGCCAGTCAAATGTAGAGTCCAGAAATGTCAACGGTTCTCTTCCGTGAATCAGAAAATATGGGGAATAGCCGGTCGTCTCTTGTACCGAGGAATAGCAGGCGAAAGTCACAAACGGGAGAATCTCGTCCCAATTTTGGTGCTTCTCGACAATTTACATTGATATCATATCTGTCAGCGTACGGTTCATTCTCTCCGTTTGGCCATTTGTCAGTGGATGGTAACTTGTCGTTTTCTTATGTATCGTATTGCAAATTTTCAAAACTTGTGTGAGTAGTTTGCTCAATGTCTTAGTACTATTCTTTTCAAGAAAAAATCGGCAATTTCTGTGGCAGTTCCTCGAGGTAGCGCCGCTGTTTCAACATGCCTTGAGTAATAGTCTGTGCAAACAACGATCCACCTATTTCCATTGATGGACTTGAGAAATCTACCCAAAAGGTCTATTCCTATTCGTTCGAACGGTCTAGACGCTGGTGGTATCGGTTGCAATTGTCCCGATGGTTGTTGGGATGGGGTCTTACGAAACTGGCATTCAGGGCAACTGGAAACATATTTCTCAACTGTTTTGAACATTGAAGGCCATAAATATTTATCTTTTATTCGGCTGTATGTTCTTTTTATACCCATGTGGCCCGATGTAGGATGATCATGCATCTGTTCCAAGAGTCCTAGTTGTTTGGTCTTTGGGATGACCAATAACCACAGGTTGCCTGTTGGGGTAGGATTATTTTTATAAATTTTTCCGTTATGTTTGGTGAAGTTTTCTCCGTAGCTGTTTGGGTGTTGGTCGATCATGTTGTTAATTTTCTTAATGTAAGCGTCGTAATCTTCGGTGTTATAATTAATTTGTAAAATTTTAATTTTATCTGGAATTGGGCACCGCGATAATCCATCAGCATCTAAATGTGTTTTTCCAGACTTATAATTTATAGTAAAATCGTAGGCTTGCAATTCCAACGACCAACGCGCCAAACGTCCAGATAATTTTTTTACTTTGGCCATCCAGCAGAGACTATGGTGATCGGTATAAACGATGAATTTACGGCCGTAAATATAAGGCCTAAATTTCCCAATTGCCCATATAATAGCCAAGCATTCCTTTTCCGTAGTTGAATAGTTGGTCTCAGCTTTCTGCAATGTTCTGCTGGCATATGAAATTGGACGCTCTCTACCATTGTCTTCAACATGAATGAGCATTGCCCCAAGTCCTTGATCGCTTGCGTCGGTGTGGAGGCCTATGGGTTTATTTGGATCATAATGAGTTAGGACCTCCGGTGAACTCAGCTTTTCTTTTAAAGTTAGAAAAGATGATTCTTGTTCTTTTCCCCATACAAACGGCTGGTTTTTACGAGTTAGAATTTGTAATGGATATGCTATTTTTGAGAATTCTTTAATGAACCTTCTATAATAAGAACATAGTCCGAGAAAAGCTCTGACATTCTTAATTGTTTTGGGGGCTAGGAAATCCTTTATGCTCGCAATTTTTTCTGGATCGGGTGTAATTCCTTCTTTTGACACAACGTGCCCCAATAAAAGGAGTTCTTCATAAGCGAATCTGCATTTTAAAAGATTGAGTGTCAATCCTGCTTTTCTTAAGCATCCCAAAATGGTCTTCAATCTTGTCAAATGCGATGGTAGATCTTCAGAGAAAACTATCACATCGTCAAGGTAGCACAAGCAGATTTTCCATTTATGGGTCCTCAATATATTATCCATTAGTCTTTCGAAAGTTGCTGGGCCGTTGCATAAACCAAAAGGTAAGACGTTGAAGTGGTAAAGTCCGTCAGGTGTCACAAAAGCAGTTTTCTCCCGATCTTGTTCTTCAACTTCCACCTGCCAGTATCCTGAACACAGGTCCAGTGATGTGAAGTATCTAGATCCATGGAGAGAGTCGAAGCAGTCGTCTATACGAGGAAGCGGATATTGATCTTTAACAGTGATAGAGTTTAAATTTCTGTAGTCCACACAGAATCTAAATGTTCCGTCTTTCTTCTTAACGAGAATTACAGGAGATGCCCATGGACTCGATGAATGAGAAATTATACCTTTTTTCAACATCTTATCTATTTGATTATTAATTATTTCGCGTTCTCTCAAAGACACTCTGTAGGGGTTCTTTCATATGGGAATATCGCTGTTTGTTTTGATTTTATGTCTGACAAGGTGAGTTCTCCCTTTGTAATCGTCTGGTGCGGCGAACATTTCTTTGTATTCGTAGAGTAGCATCAAAACCTGATTACGTTCCTCGGAAGATAAATCGGGATTTATGTCAAAATTAAGATCAATGGAGGAAACTGCTCGATGGTCTGTCTTGTACATCCTGTCTACTTCCGATATTATCCCTATTTTCATGTGCCGATGAATTTTTATAGGTTTTGAAGAAGGGTTCAAAAGCCAAATATCAGGGAACCTTGTATTTTTTAGCAAAGATCTTGTTGTTATCAGGCCATATTTCGATGTTAGCGATGAGAGATTCTCTATCAATATTTCCTTGTCATCAGTAGTTGGTTCGTAATAGCCCTTAACCAGACATAGGCTAAATTCAGGAATTACTCTATCTTCAACCGCCCTAGCATATTTTAAACTTGTATCATCTTGGTCCATATTATTTGGGGATTCAATCCATAAAGTATTGTTTCGGCAGTTTATTAAGGCTTTGTATTGGCTTAAGAAATCGTCTCCCAGAATTATTTTGGGGTTACATTTTTCTAACACTATCATCTGAATTGTATATTTTTCCTGATCCATATTGAATGATACCATTGACCTTCCTTTTGCAGCAAGTTTCTGATCACCTGCAGCTTTCAAATTCAGATTATTATCTTTGACAACTTTTAATTTTAGTTTATATGAGAGTTCCTCGTCAATACAGCTAACCACCGCTCCGGTGTCGATTAATGCCTCAACCGTATAATCATTGATTTCTATCTGAGTCGTTTTATTTCTTTGAAGATTCATCACCAAGTTTATTCGACCACCAGAAGCCCGAGATCCATTCAGTCGGGTTAGTTTTTTGACGCTTCTCCCAAAGTAGGAAAATCGTCTTCGCTATTCACATCAAAGTCCGGTTCCTGTTGCCTCGAATCATCGATTCCTCTACAATTTTTTAAATAGTCCTCATTTACAGAGTTGGTTTCGTCTCTCTCTCTCTCTCTCTCTCTCTCCATGGACCTTGAAAACTGCCGCTGTATTGGTCTGATATTGTAAGTCGGTCGTTCAGTGTTACGAGGGCAATACCTCGATATGTGTCCCTGTTCGGAGCAGCTCCAGCATATTCTTCGATCCTTGTATAATGGCCTTTGATAACGCCTGTTACTTGGGGGCGTGTGTACATCTGCCTCCTGGGATACTGCTCGGGGGTTCTGTTGGTTGGGGTTGGTGCTGAGCTCCTATAATTGTTTCCGACCGGTTCCATCCCTGTGTCGTTAGGTCTAGCCCTCTCGAATCTACCTGGGGCGAAGGTTGGTCTACTGTCACTTGCGATTGGTCTTCTATCATTTGCGAACGATCCTTTTTGGAATCGAGGTATGTCGAAACCACGACTATGGCCTGTTTGGTTGTTGTAGTTTCTCCTAGGAGGGAATGGTCTGGTCGGGCGGTTATTTTGCCTGAAGCTTCTTCGCTGCTCAAAATCCACTAGATGTTGATCTATTCGCCTCGCTAGTTCCAAAAAGTCTTTGACCGTGCTGCAAGGTGTTATCATCATAATGAGTGACAGGTATTTGTTTAGACCAGTCTTCATGTAGTATAATTTATCCTCCGTTGTCATTTTGAGGTTGACCTTGTTACAGAGGTTGAGGACATCCTCGGCGTAACGCAGAGTTGACTCATTGGGCTGCTGGATTCTGTTTTGTAGGTCCATTATTAATTTAAATTTGGCAGTATCTGCCCTCCTGAAATCTCTCAGGGGTGCCTTTTTGAATACACTCCAGGCCGAAAAGATGTGAGGGCTGTTGAGTTTTGCCCATTTCTTCGCAGGTCCGTCCATGTAGCTCCGGGCATATGCCAGCATGACATCGTCTGGCCATCGTTGTTGTCTTGCTAACAACTCGATTTCTTCCAGCCATTCTGAAGGATCTTCGTCTAAGTATCCGCCAAATACTTCCAGACTTGGAGGTGGTGGCTGGCAGAAGAAAATGTTGTTTGTAGGTGTAGCGTCATCTTGATTCACAATGGCGCGTCTTGTTGGAGAGGCACTGAAGGATCTCATTGGAGGTTGTCCTCGTAGACGACGGCTTCTTCTTAAGGTAGCTTCATTTTTGATGGTAGGATCAGCATCCCCACCAGTGTTGCGATGATGTTCTGGGGTGCCGCGAGGAAACATGGAGACAGCGGGAAATAAATGTTTATTTTGTTTATTTTACAACCGTCCACTGGACAAGTCGAGGAAAAATCTAATCTAATGATTGTTAAGATGGTATTTATAATGGTGAAAAAATAAGAAAACATGTAAAACAGGCGAACAAAGAAAATCAAAAGCATAAATGCAAATTAGGTTAGGCAAATTTACAATAATGGATAAAATAAAATGTACTTTCAAACTCTTCTTAACAATATAGACCCACCCTGTGGACATCCCTTGCTTATTTTTTTATGGGTTCTATTTGATGAATATCTAAATCTCACTCTTCTATTATTAAAGAAAGACTGTAGTAGTTTTATTATTGAAGCTTGAACGTTGTCCTCATCTAGTCTTTTTAGCACCATCGGCCACCATGCATTATCGAACGCTCCACTTATATCAATTGCGATTATAGCTGTATATTCTTTGTTTTTATGTTCTAGAGCTATTTTGACAATTTAATTTAATGCAGAGATGGTAGACCTTGATCTTCAAAATCCATGTTAATGATTTTCAAACGGATTCGAGTCTTCATAAAATTTTATTAGTTTGTTGCTAATTATTTTCAAATATTTTGGAAATGTTTGAGTTAAGACAAATGGGTCTGTAGCTATTATAACTTTTCATGTCTGTTTTACCTGGTTTTGGAATAATTATTACCTCTGAATTTTTCCATTAATTCGGATAACCATGGGCTTTAGACGAGGCGTTTTGATTTTGGCAAAGCTGTTGTTGTGTCGGTTTTTCACGAGCCAAATCTGCTAGTTTGAAGAGACAGTCAATAGACTTTAAAATTTTTGTGTCTATTTCAATAGGTAGGATAGCTTGTTCATTTTCATAATAATATCCTCTTGAAAATTTTTTTATCCATTTTTTGAAAACACTAATGTTTCCAAATTGATAATTTAGGTGATGAAAAATTATTTAAAGATGAGTGGCCAAAGCAATTATTTATCAAGGATTTTTGATGTCACGCCTGTTATTTCAATCTCTGCCATTGAATTAGAATTTTTTGCATTTGACCAGTGCTTGGACAATGGATGTTCTTGTCCATCAAAATTGCATATAAAATTGCAGGAGGATTACATATTCAATTAATCAAAGGGTGAATTTTTATTTCGAACATTTTTTTTACAAAAAGATTTTACCTTGTATTCCTTCCAGAAAATTGGCACAATAAATTCATCTGTCCAAACATTTTTTGTAAGATTCAAACACCTTCATATCTCATTTTGTATGTTACGAAATTGAAGCTTTCTCGTAACTGAGTAGGGTCCTAGCCAAAGCCATGGTATACAGGTTGGAATTTTTCTGAATTAATTGAACTGATGTTGTTGCTCATTATTTATCCCCACCATTACATTTTATATTGAGTGATAAACTAAATACATTGTTATAATGTTTATTTATAAATGGAGAGCTTCATATTATAACATGCACTTATAGGCCAACTTGAGGAAGATTCCCCTATTAGCATGTATATCGGGATTCAGGAGATAACTCCGAAAGATATTTGATACAGAGTTATCTTCATTGAAGACACACGAAAAAACAAAATGTGAACAAATCTTTTTAGAGATGATCACCAAGTTATCATAGAATTGGTTGAGTCTAAAGCCTTCATTTAGAAGAGCAAAGGTTTCCCTGCTTCCATGTGTATCCGTCGATTGTCACGACCTCAGGTTTAAAAGAAACCACCTTGAAGTAGGGCCGCAGTGCCGTTACAACGTCTTCACCACTTATAGAAATTGGGAGATTCCCATTCGCTGACTTCTTCTCCCTTTTCCTATTAAAAAAAAGGTTTACAGACTGGTGGTCCCAATGGTGAGGCCCTCTTCAACTAGAGGCTCCTCCAGAATTAGCCGAAAACCCCGAACAGGAGCTGATCTGAAATCTTCACTTTTTGTATTACCGATGATTTTCCAAGCATTTCCCCCAAAGGCCTTGGTATAGTCCATTGAAGAAAGATAGAGCGTCACTTCACAAATCAGAACTGGTCAAAGGTAACTGAACTTGACCTGGACTTAATCAGGACCTGCTACTGTTGCTGTATAGAAAAACGATAAATAAGCTTGTTAAACAACATATTGAATATCACCTCAATTTAGCGTCTTCTATCACTGAAAATTGAAAAATATTATCCCGCTACTTATATATATTGCCACGTGGAAAATTAGGGAAGGCAAAAACTTCAGGAGGAGACAAAAATTTATTTCAGGGAAGGACAAGCTATGAATTGTAAACAAAACATAAGCCACGAGGGAAATTCACAGAGTCGCAAGATATAAACATAAAATTGACCACTCTGTTAATAAAAAAATAATAAAATTAATAAATACTTTGTTACATAAAAAAATTAATAAATACTATGCTACATAAATAAAATTAATAAAAACTATGTTAAAATATTTATTAAATATTTCAACAGCCCTTAAACTGCAATAAAATTAAAACTATGATTTTGTGAAAAAACATTGCTCGATGCATAAAATCTTCAATTCAGATATATATTTCTACACACACATTCTTTCAAAACACCAATTTACTTTATTACATAAGCAATGCTGAGTATGTGTACAATAGTGAAACGGTCTGAAGATCAAAATGGCGAAACTGCTGGGAGTGTTCACCACTGATGAGCCTTTCTTCTCTCAAATTTTATTTAATTGAAGTATATGTGAATTCTGTATAGAAATATTTTTAAATTATTTTTATTTGAATTCAACACATATATAGAGCTTCAAAAATATTTGTAATTTCAATTTTTTTTGTTTTGTATTTTATATCACAATTCCCTTACAAATAATGTAAAGTTTATTTTGAAGAACGTTCTCACGACTTCCTATCGTATTCAGCTGAAAGCAGATTTAGGGTGTAATATCATAGTGGTAAACAATTAGAGCTCTTAAAGGAATAAATCAATGGATATTTTCAAACAATGCAGACGACCTATCGACCAACTCAGCAGCTGATTTCTCGATGGCCAAAATCACAAAGTCAGGTTAGTTGGTCGTCGATAAGAGGTGAATCATCTTTCCAATATATTCGGATATCGAGACCTTGAAATAATGTAAATTGCATAGCAAAACCTTTATAGCAATAGATAAATTCAATCTTAAAAATTTATATAAATAAAGACAAAATAATATTTGAAAAATCCAATTGAATGCTATCAAATAATATTCTTCAACAACTTTCCATAATTTTAAAACCTCTTAGCAAACCCAGATCAATTGAAAACGGAAGATATTTTGGAAGAATCCAATTATAGAAATGGACAATTTGATTTAAAAATAATATTTATAAAGTCAGACTATAAATATCAAATTATCAGTTTTATTATTTCGCAACTTTGGGATATTAGTTTGTAATCATGTTTCATGCAAATATATGTTTATATATGTATTTATTCAGTTTTAAAATTTTATAGAAGAATTGTAAACAATTGGAATATCAAGAGAGTCAAAATACGACACAATATTGTCAACAACAAGATAATATAATAAAATATTGAAAAGTAAATATCATATACACAACAAAACAAATAAATATTATAAAGACTATACATCAATATGTTCCATAAATCCTGTAAATATATATCACGATTTATCCTAAGTCTGTATTTTAAACATTTTTATTTATATTCGTTTACATATGTACATATGCGCATTTTCTGAATTATTTTAATCTATTTCCGAAAATATTGTATTGTATATATCTATTTTTTATAAAATAATTATAAATTTCTGTTTCTGAAAGTGAAAAGTATTTGTCTATATTTGAAAGTACTGAATTTGTGTATATCTGACAGATTGTATTTGTTTATATATGAAAAAAGGTGTTGTATATAATTCTAAAAGTATTGTATTTGTCTATTTCTAAAAGTATTGTATGTCTATTTCTGAAAGTATTGCATTTACTTATATCTGAAAGCATTGCATTTGTTTATATGTGAAAGTATTGTATTTGTCAACATATGGAAGGATTTTATTTGTCTATCCCTGAAATTATTGCATATTTGTTTTATAACTTAAAGTACTGTATTTGTCTATACCTGAAAGTTTTGTAATAGGTCTATATCACCTTCTGATAAACTGTCAATTAACTTCTGATCTAAGGGAAGAAAACCAACTTTACCTGAGTAATACAAAACAAGCTGCATGCAATAAAAACCAATACATCAAGTTTAATAGATTCTGCAGGATGTATATTTTGAGGCGAGAGTGTTGACTGTACATATTTCAAGCCACTACCTATAATTGCTATATGTAAATTTTGACATCGAACGTTTAATTATAATGATTTCCACAATGTTCAATTGTATTAATTGAATATAATTTAAAATATACACGCAATTATCCAAATTGTAGAAATGGCGTGTCTCTCCCAACTGTTAAATAAAATAAATAAATGTCTATTTCAGAAAAAATTGTATTTTAGTTATTTTATGGAGTTTTATATATTTTTTATTGTTTGAGTATTTTTATCTATTTTTGTGGAAGCATTGTATATTTCTATTTCTTAAAATATTGAATTTATCAAATTCATATTGTATTTGTCTATTTCTGAATGTATATGGCCGTTTTTTCTTATGAAAATATTGTATATATCTATTAATTTAAGTGTGATATTTGTCTCTATATGAAGTATTATTTTTTTAGATTTATGAGAGTATTTGTTTATATATATATATCTGAAAATATTCTATTTGTCTATTTCTGAAATGATTTTGTCTATTCCCGAAGGTTTTGTATTAATAGAGTGATTTCTCAGAAAGTATTGAATTTATATTTTTTTCTGAATGTATTGTATATATCCTTTCAGGAAGTACATTATATTTGCTATTTTACTGAAAAGGTATTTTGTTTATCTATTTCTGAAAGTATTGTTTATATATTTTCTGGAGAGAGAGAAAGGAAGTATTGTATTTCGTATTATATGAGCTGAAAAAGTATTGTATTATTCCATTTCTAAAGTTTATGTATTTATTTATTTCTGAAAGTAAATATTGTATTTGTATATTTAGCAAAACCAATGTAATAATCTACGTCTAAAAGTATTGATGTATTTCTGAAAGTATTTTGTAACTGTCAAATATTTCTGAAAGAATTATATCTTCTTCTCAATTTGCTACCTTGTTTGAATAAAATCTTGTTTATGAAAAAGTAAGTAATTTCTGTTAAATACATTTTTCCATATTATATATTATTATATTCTCTTTATTATAATTATTTATATATTTTTAAATTTAAAATAAAATATATTTTGAAATATTAAATGCAAATTGTTTCAAAAATTGGGTATATGATTTATTCAATTTCTCTCTTCTCTTTCCAATCTTTAAAATATTATGAATTACTATTAGTATTTGTATATATAAGCTATTATATTTGATTTTTAAATATTTTTTTATAGATGTAAATAAACATTGGTTTAAATAACAAATTTAGTATTTCTTTGTGTATAATCCAATATTTTGATCTTTCACTCCCTACCTATTTTGTCCTTTCATTTTTAAATCTCTCAAGAGAATTTTATGAGAGTCTGAAATTCTTTGAAAATGGATTTGTAAACGAAAACAAATTTTGTATTCATATTTTAACATACTGTCAGACCACATCTTAAAAGCCTGAAAATTTGCACATAGACTCAATCAGATGACAATGATTGTTCATAAAATTTTAGACATCTAGGCGGATTTCTATCCGCGTGTGTGTTAAATATAAAAATATGCCGAAATTTAATGAACAAAATATATAAATAAAAACCTTTCACAAATGAAAATAAAGACTATATGAAAAGATTAAAGTGTAAAATAATCAGAGAAAATCTGTTAAATAACAGAAAGTAAGATGAAGCAAGCAAACGAATGAAAATACAAGAAATTGGTAAAAAATAATAATATATGACTGAAAATATATTTTCAAAAATTTAAAAATAATCAATTTATCAAAAATGGAAAGATATAAAATAAATACGAGAAAAATTCTAATCATCATATTACAAAATAATTACTATTGCCTTCATGTTTAATTGAATATAAATAAATGTTCAGACATCTAATAATAATAGAACCTCGAAATAATAGCATTATAATCATGAGTGAGAAAGTAGAAACTAATTCATTCAGTGCAAAAATTAATGCATTTGTTTATATAAACAGAAAAGAACAAAATCTACTTATATATGTGCCTTATTCTGTCTGTTTGTTTGTCTGAAGCTCACGGATAGAATGCGCGCCCATTGGCTGCCAGCAAACACGTGACCTCCCTGCCCGTCCCCCTCTAGACAACCCTGTTATCAGCTGTGTGATACATACACCTGTCTATAGCAGCCATTCTAGACAACCCTGTTATCAGCAGTGTGTTACATCCACCTGTCTATATAGACCACCCTGTCTATAGCGACCACTCTAGACAACCCTGTTATCAGCTGTGTGATACATACACCTGTCTATTGCGGCCATTCTAGACACCCCTGTTTTCAGCAGTGTGTTACATCCACCTGTCTATACAGACCACCCTGTCTATAGCGACCACTCTAGACAACCCTGTTATCAGCTGTGTGATACATCCACCTGTCTATACAGACCACCCTGTCTATGGCGACCACTCTAGACAACCCTGTTATCAGCTGTGTGATACATCCAACTGTCTATACAGACCACCTGTATATAGCGGCCATTCTAGAAAACCCTGTTATCAGCTGTGTGATACATACACCTGTCTATAGCGGCCACTCTAGACAACCCTGTTATCAGCTGTGTGATACATCCACCTGTCTATACAGACCACCCTGTCTATAGCGGTCACTTTAGGCAACCCTGATATCATCAGTATGTTACATTCACCTGTCTATACAGACCACCCTGTCTATAGCGACCACCCTAGACAACCCTGTTATCAGCAGTGTGTTACATCCACCTGTCTATAAGACCACCCTGTCTATAGCGGTCACTTTAGGCAACCCTGTTATCATCAGTGTGTTACATTCACCTGTCTATACAGACCACCCTGTCTATAGCGACCACCCTAGACAACCCTGTTATCAGCTGTGTGATACATCCACCTGTCTATACAGACCACCCTGTCTATAGCGACCACTCTAGACAACCCTGTTATCAGCTGTGTGATACATCCACCTGTCTATACAGACCACCTGTATATAGCGGCCATTCTAGAAAACCCTGTTATCAGCTGTGTGATACATACACCTGTCTATAGCGGCCACTCTAGACAACCCTGTTATCAGCTGTGTGATACATCCACCTGTCTATACAGACCACCCTGTCTATAGCGGTCACTTTAGGCAACCCTGTTATCATCAGTGTGTTACATTCACCTGTCTATACAGACCACCCTGTCTATAGCGACCACCCTAGACAACCCTGTTATCAGCTGTGTGATACATCCACCTGTCTATACAGACCACCCTGTCTATAGCGACCACTCTAGACAACCCTGTTATCAGCTGTGTGATACATCCACCTGTCTATACAGACCACCCTGTCAATAGCGACCACCCAAGACAACGTTTTTAAAATATATTCGCACTCGGGTAAACCCCGGGCGTTGCCCGGGCCTTTCGTCTAGTATATTTATAAAAAACATATTAGCCAAATAATAATTTCAAAATATTTAATGAAAAGGCTTACATTAGAAGATTCGCTAAACATAAGAAATTCACACTTTTAGCTACCATTATAAAATAGATTTTTATGGCTATAAAAAAAGCGAAAAAAGGAAGACAATATAATTATTGAACTTTATTTTTTATGAAGATACTCGCTATAAAGCTTCAAAGCTTTTTAAATTTCACATTGAGTTATATCCAATATGTGATGGATTTCTATACAGACTCATTTTAGTTTATATTTTATTTGTGTGTTGTTAGGATATATATTTACACAGAGAGAGATTGAGATCTCTGAAAGCATTATTTTTCACACAAACCTTTTTCCTTTATATTCAATAAATGCATCTTCTTATATAGAAGTTTTATATTTTTTTCAACTAAGAATACTATTTTGAGTCATTAGTCAACGAAATGGGTGTGCTGGTTTCAAATTTTTCCAAATTGCACCAAATACATATAAAGAGAAAGGTGTATATTTAGAACATAGGCATGCTAGAGTATTCGCTTCACGGCCTATATATGTGGCATCACTTTATTCATTTTTATTTGTATAAGTTCAAATGACAATAAACTGATTGGCTCTTTTGGCAATTGAAATATTGTAACAAATTATTGTATATAAACATTGTATGTGACGTGCCATCTATATATAACAAATGAAGTCATTTGGAGACGCAAATGTTTCTCTTCACAAATAAAAAAAAATAGTCTACTGTCTTTACTGCGTTGAAAAATAATTGAGAGGCTTGGCTCATCAGTGGTGAACCCTCCCAGCGGTTTCGCTAATTTAATCCACCATACTGCTTCTTTATGGCTCTAATACTACATTGTATCATTCTGTCTTTATATGCTAGACTGAAGGGTGGAATCTTAGAAATGGTATTTAAGCTAACCATGGACAAAAGCTTTTAAGAGAGTAGAATTACATACAAATATTTGCATAGAGCAATGCACTTCAGCAAACAATAAGAATAAGGCAAATAGCACATAAATTAATACAGAGCAATAACGCGCCATCTATATATGACAAATAAAGACATTAAGACGCGAATGTTTCTTTTCACAGAAAAATAAATATTATACTGTCCTTAATGCAATAAAAATTGTTTTATTAATATATTATTCCAACCTTTTGATATTTTTATATTCCAAAACACAACAATATAAGCTATTTTGAAGGTTCTATTTGTCTATGGACTAAAATTATTTCGTTGTGTCATTTTTAATATTTTTCCTATATTTCTACGTGTGATGTTCTTCAAATTTTGTTATTTAGTTCAAGGTGAAACTGTGGAAAATCACAGAGCTGGCTGAATATCTATAAACCCATTCATAGACTGGATAATAATGATTTAGTATATAATTGAAAGCAGAAGGAGATATGAATTTTCCTAATTTATCCGCGGTGAAAGTTTACCAAACCAATATTGAGTTATCAAATCTTGTTCATTATGATTGTATTTCGTTCATTCTAATTTATAATCGTGATTATAATAATAAACTTGGGACAAAACAATACTCTCAGAATAGTATAGTGTTTATAATTTACCTTTTTGATATAATTAAAAGATTTTAACACATGAGGTAACATAGTTGTTCTATGTGGTTTAGTGTGCTGTGGAATTCTAAATTCTGTTTCACTCCAATGTTCCTACTGCGGTGAAACTCCAGGAAAAGAGAAGATGTCATAATCTAAATCTACTCCGAGACCAAGGAGGCTGTGGTTTCCAACAAGACTCAGCACGTCAAGTCCACATGTGAGTAATGTTCCTCTATATCTAGCTGGGACAATTGGGATGGACAACGTGGGTGACAAAGTTATCTTGAACTGTGAGACATCTTCTAAGATATAAATTACCTTATGTGAACGGAATTAACAGCAGCCAGGAAATTATTAGATTATTTTTTTCAAATCAAATGTTTAGTTTGTTTGACTGATCATTTGAAGAAATATAATTTTGAAAAATAATGTCAAAATAGTGTCAAATTGAATTTTTATGAATATTCTATTGTAATACATTGATATTTGAAAGTAAAAGTCAAATATCTCATTCAGATAGGCCTAAAACTTATTATTAAGGTATTGTGTTTTTTAACCTATTCTACTCCTCTACATAAAGAAAACAATAAATAGCTTCAAGTTTTATCTTTTATTTGACATAAGGACAGATTTTTATTTTAAAAATCAATACCCTCACAACAAAATTACCATCTATATTTCGGCCATATAATTAGCCACTTTGACAAATAAACATATCTTTGTCAATTTATGAAGATTTCATGAATCCCTTGTGGATATGTAGAATAAAGGATTATCCTGAATCCATTATCTCGGTCAACTCTTGGTTTTATTCCTTGCGTTTTTAAAAACCTTTATTTTTGTTTTTTTTTTCTTATCTACAAATATTCACTTGGAGGGAATTTATGCGTTGTTTGAGCCAGTTGGCTAGAATTTTATATATGAGTTTCATCCTCTGTGGTAAATTATAATTTCTTATTTCTCATGAACTTTGATACTATACAATTTACAAACGCAATGGATTATTAAATATGCTAAATGTGCACAAAAACACAGTTAGTACAAATAGCTTCAAACAATTTTACGACCCTTTATTAGATGTGTATTTAATATTATATATGAATGTCCCTTCTAATAACAAGCTTTGGTTTTAGGTTGGCTGCTCCTGATCTTCTCCTTCAGAATGAAAGTACAGCTCCAGAAGGGGAAGCTTGCCCAACTGCGGTAATACAGAATTTACCTTTTATCATTTCAACTAGATCAATGATATTCTTGAAAATGACTACTTTCAAAGTATTATCATAATTCCAATTCAAAAGGTTTTCTTTTTCTTTTGGAGCTAGTTATAATTTTACATTTTAGCATTGGATTTTCGAAAGGAATCAATTTCTTCCATTATATCAATGAATGGAAAAAATTATGCAGACAAGGCAAGGTTTTACACCATTCAAATACTTTAGGGATTGCGTTATCTTAAATTCCACAGCATGATTCACAAGGATGTGAAATTGTAAAATATCCTTTTGAATTTGATGACCACATAACACTGGTATAATATTGATTATGTAAGTTATATACATCAAACCATGGCAAAAATACAAGCTATTGTTGTGGCCCTTTGACTTATATGGCCCCAAAAATCGTTTTGAAGAATCCTTATTATTTTTGCGCCATTTGGTGGACCTTGTGCGCTACACTTCAGGTTACACCTCTACTTTTCATATTGAGGGAAAAGGTACAAAAATTCCTTTTACACTGTGCAGCAGTATTGTGATGACTGTGGAAATGTGGTGCAAATATTATCAAGTTCAAAGAGCCCAATTTAGCTTGAACTGCTATCAATGGATAATCTTGGAATCCCATGTGATGACCAGGAAGGAAGAGCAGGGGGAGTCAGTAGGATAGGATGCTTAGAAACTCTCCTTTTTGAGGGTGTGGTCTCCACTCTGGAGCGGCGTGGGTGGGAGCCCTCCAGGAGGGGGGTGGGGCTGTATACCACCTCTCTCGCGACTTCCTTCCTGGACAGATAAAGCCTGAAACCTCTTCAGGAAATTTTTATGCTGATAATTCGTACATAATTACGATTCCACGGTCCTTAAAGAGAAAGTTAGCCCCATAGCCTCAGAGGACCCGTCTGTGGCCTCCCCCCTTGAACCCATAGATCCTTTGGCCTGGCTTGTGACCTTTCTCTGGGCCCTATTGATTCGGTGGTCTGGGATGTGGGCTGACTCTAAGCTGGCCATGATTTCCATCAACAGCATGCCAACTGCTTGCTCTACTTTATCTTGTGGTATCCCAGCATTTATGATGGGACTCTGAATAAATATACCTAATTAAGTACTGAACAAATTTGAGTGTTAAACCTTTTTTTGTTGATTTAATTCAATCCCTATATATAAATTAAACTAATTTTAGAGGTTTCAATTAAAAAACAGGGTGGCCAGTAAGTTCTGAACCCTTTTATTTTTTTTTAAATTGAAAGGCAAACTAGATAAAAATAGTTTCAGTTTTTATTCTAGTTTGCCTTTTAATTTTTAATTTTAAAAGATTTTCAGGGCTTTTGGTTTCAACCTGTATATTACATTTTAATATAAATTAATATCTTCAACCTTTTTATATTTTTCCAGCGTTTCCAACCACTTTCATATTTTAGCCCTCTTTCCAGATATTTTAAATTTTGTTCATTAATTTTGAAAATATTTTTTATTATTCATTGAGTATGGAGTACACGCACCACGCTCTTTAAAATATCAGTCCACTGAGAATTTAAATACAAAGTAAACACAATTGCAAATATTTAATTAAAAAGGCATATATTAGATCAAAATATATGCCTTTTTAATTAAATATTTGTTTATGGATTGCTCTATTTTCAAAACAATAGAAAATATATTTATATAAAAAGAGCCTACCTCGATTTGTTAAAGAAAAAAACATGTTTATTTCTTTAACAAATCTAGGTAGGCTTTTTTTCTATAAATATATAAAATGTTGATCGCTTTTTGACACAAAATAGCAAATAGAGTTTTCCTAAAGAGGGCAAGTGGCTGAAATGTTGAAAATAAAATATAAAAAGGTTGAAGATATTCATTAATGAGTTTAATTATATGATTCACCTACATAAATAGATTCTCTATAATATACATATTGGTGAAAATTCCTTAACCTTTGTGTGTGTGAATTTTGTGAACCGTGTAATTATTAAGTTGTCTGTCCTAATTTCTACGTTACATTTTGGTGGTAGATGCTGGGTAGAGTAGGGAAAACAAACTGAAGATCGCAGAGAAAACCTTGAGGCCATGGGGTCTATGATCTACATTTTCTGAGACTGGCTCCAGAATTTCACCACCAACTCAAAGCCAAGAGTTCCCTCCAAGACGACCATATATCCCTATAAACAATACAACAAATCCGCTCTTCACGCCGTGAGAAAAGGACGCAAAGTTATTCTTGACAGACGTCCAAGACATATGCCTCACTTCAAGGAGAGGTGTACAGCATCGTTGATCTGAAAATCCTGGTACTCCTACTTGTCAATTATTTCTACAAGTCTGCAAGATGACAACAAGCTCGTCCGGTAACCAGACCTGCTGGTTTCCTTGCGCGGTCTCAAGTCTGCTGTTAGAGCCTTCCCTTAAATTGTTCCTGTCATAGGACGTTCAACGCCTGCTGCGCTCCTGGAGCCTCTGCTAGCTTCTAATACAGGTCACCAACTACCGGGCGGTGCTCGAGGTAAAAATACGTCGTCCTGCGAATTTCAACAACGACCCACACACACATCAACAGCCAGTTCGCGGGTTCAGCTTCTTCTACAAATATATTCTTCAAAGCTGAGGGGCATGCTGGAATATTCCCTTCATTTGTGTCCCCTCCGTTTCTTTTCCTTGGCCGACCTACGCCTCAATTACTTTTCGAGGAACTACATGCCACGACATCCTGAACAATCTGCCTCGAGGTGTGCCAACTATACGACAGATCGCTGATAAAAAGCTTATGGAGTTGCCGCTACATTTAACCATTTCAAGATGCTTTCGTCCCACAAGGTGTTTCGGGGGATCATCTGGCCGTTCTCATCGGTTTCGACTTCAAAAGAAGATCACTCAATCCGCCTCTTGCAATGTTAAGATTATAACCAATCTATATCCCTGTATCTATATTGTAGCGTTATTTGTTGTATTGTTTACATAAATAGGTTTTTAACAGTGACCCGTGAGCATCCGCCTCGAGCCGCGCGCCTCACTACTAACAAGATATCCGTGTTTTCTTTCTGATTTAAAAAATCTGTTCGTTGGAAGCAATAAACGTTCCTCGTTCAATTTATCTTCGCCAGTTGTTTGTAATTCTTACCGCGACAAGTGGTGGAGACGCTGGGTACCGATACCATCACGGATACCTCTGTCAGAAGAAGCCGTCGCCTAGAAGGCCTAGAACCACGTTTTGATTTCGACGAAAAGAATAAGCCAATCAGAAAAATGTCAATATCGGCTGGAGTTAACACGGTTGTTAATACTTGCAAACATTTGACAAGAAACCCAACTGTGTTTAGCGGCAATGGAACGGAGGATTGTGGCAAATGGATGAAGGATTACGAACGTATTGCGAGATCTAATTGCTGGGATGCCACGATGAAATTGGCGAACGCACCATTCTTTTTGGAAGGGACCGCTGGCCAATGGTATGATAACAACGAAGAAGGAATGGATTCGTGGGATATGTTTAAGGAGATGTTTAGCCGGACATTCGACAATAGCGGCGTCCTTCTCAGACGCGCTAAGGACAACCTTCAGAGTCGAGCTCAGAAGAGTACAGAATCCTGTGAATCCTATATCCAAGACGTTCTGAGCTTGTGTAGGCAGGTGAATCCCGATATGAGTCAAGGAGAGAAAGTGGCACATCTAATGAAAGGTGTGGTAGAAGATGTCTATCAGGTCATCTTGATAAAGGAAATTGATACTGTTGAAGCCTTTGTCGATTGGTGCCGAAAAGTGGAGGCTTGCAAGCAGCGACGCATCGGGAAACCAAGGTTTGAGCGACTCCCTAACGTCGCAAGTATAGAGCAACCAAACTCCTCGTCTCTGGAAGATCTGATTCGACGAATCGTGAGAGAAGAAATTAGAAGTGCCCTACATTTCGAATCTATAGTGCCGGAGGTGAACTCCCTGAAGAAAATTATTCATGAAGAGGTTGAGAGAAATCTGACCCCAATTGCGGAGCAGGGTCCATACTACCGAGAACAACGCCGCTACTTTGAAGGACCGGCGAAACCAACCCCGTATTACCAGCAGCAAAGTCCTACAAGGCTGACTACTGCCCGAAGAAAGACTGACGAATGGAGGACGGTGGATAATATTCCCGTTTGTTTCCAATGCGGACGCCCGGGTCACGTCGCCAGGTACTGCCGAGAGCGGCGAGGGATGGTGGATCGACAGCCACCGGGGAGATACCACCCTGTCCAGAACGGCCCGCGAACGATCTATAATAGCGATGAAACCCCAGGCCGCACAAGTTACCGAAGCCCGTCGCCCTATCCAGGTCGTGGCCGATCCCCAGCTGAACGTCGCCCCTCGATATCGCCAAGCCGACGATCTGGCCGATCACCTTATCGTGAGGAAAACTAGAGCAAGCGCCCTTCGCTGGAGGTAAGGTCGCTGAGGAGATTATAAATCCTCCGCCGCTCATAGCCGCTAAGCTATCACAGAATATAGTTGACGTTACTATTGACGATAAAACTTTTCCTGCCCTTGTCGACAGCGGCGCTTCGTTTTCGGTTATTTCGGACCACTTTAGACAACAACACAAAAAGACTATGTTCAGTGACGCTGGCATGACACTTAGAGTTGCCGACGGGAAATATCTCGTTTCCAGGGGCCGATGTACTTTACGTTTAGAAATAAACGGATTAGTACAGCCGTTTGAATTCATCGTTTTACCAAGTTGTAGCCACGACATCATTCTCGGTTGGGACTTTCTGGAGGCGTCAAGGGCTATAATCGATTGTGGTAGCGCCGAGATTCTGTTAGAAAAAGCAGAACTACCAGAGGATTCTTCGAGCATATTCCAAACTGTAGCCGCCGACGATAGCTTTATAATCCCGCTGGATCGACCAAGCAGATAAACGTAATCAGCGAAACTATACTCGGTGTGAGTGATGTCGTAATGGAGCCTTCGAGGATCCTCTTTCTAGAACATGATCTGATGGTTCCCGCCTCGATCTTCGCTGTCCAGCATGGAAAAGGGAGAATTTGGATAACCAACATCGGCACATGTGATCGAACTGTCCCCAAAGGAATGTGTATTGGAGAGATACAGGTACTGGAAGAGGGTCAGCTGGCGGTCATCGGTGATGCTTCGGACACCAATCTGCAGGAGATTCTTGGACAAGAAAACTCTCCAAACATTGCCTCGATGATAAGCCCTGATCTATCCATGCTTGAAAGGACCAGGATATGTTCGATACTTGGGAGTTTCAGCGGCTTATTTGAATTTAATAAGTTTCCGTCTAATCTGACGAGCACAGCCAAGCACAAGATAAATACAGAGGACCATCCCCCGATTAAACGCCGTCCATATCGAGTGTCGCAGGTCGAACGTCAAACCATTCAGAATGAGGTCGACAAAATGTTGAAAGGAGGTATAGTTCAGCTTTCCGAAAGTCCTTGGTCCTCTCCTGTGGTATTAGTGAAAAAGAAAAATGGTAGTTGGCGTTTCTGTGTCGATTACAGACACCTGAATAAAATCACAAAAAAGGATGTATATCCACTACCAAGGATTGACGATACACTCGATTGCTTAAGAGGGGCGAGTTATTATTCTTCCATGGACCTCCGTTCTGGTTACTGGCAGATTGAGGTGGATGAGGCAGATCGCGAGAAGACCGCCTTCATTACACCCGACGGATTGTACGAATTCAAAGTTATGCCTTTCGGGTTGTGTAACGCCCCAGCGACATTTGAAAGAATGATGGATACCTTGCTGAGGGGGTTGAAGTGGTCAATGTGCCTTTGCTATCTGGACGATATTATTGTGTTTTCACCCACCTTTGACGAACATGTTCGACGCCTTGAATTAGTTCTCAGGTGTCTCTCAAAGGCTGGACTTGTGTTAAATCCAGACAAGTGCTTGTTCGGAACAAAACGACTAAGCATTTTTGGACATCTGGTGGATGGAGAGGGCGTGCACCCCGACCCGGGTAAAGTTGATGCTATGTCCAAATTCCCTACTCCCAAATCCCTCACTGATGTAAGAAGTTTCATTGGAATGTGCTCATATTATCGTCGTTTCATTAAGAATTTTGCTCAAAAAGCTGAACCACTACACAGGTTGTTGAGAAAGGACACCAGATTCGAATGGGGACCAGATCAACGGCAGGCCTATGAATCCTTGAAGTTGGCACTCGCGTCGGAACCCGTCTTGGCCCACTTTGACGAAAAGTATGCGACCGAACTGCACACCGACGCCAGTGGGTTTGGAATTGGTGCGGTTTTGGTCCAGGTCCAGGGAGGAAGTGAAAAACCGATTGGATATGCCTCAAGAACGCTGTCAACAGCTGAAAAAAATTATTCAACAACGGAGCGGGAGTGTCTTGCCGCGATTTGGGCGATCGGCAAGTTCCGTCCATACCTATTTGGGCGCTCGTTTACAATTGTGACGGATCATCACTCACTCTGTTGGCTTTCGGGCCTGAAGGACCCGTCGGGAAGACTGGCCAGGTGGGCCTTAAGACTTCAGGAATACAATGTGAACGTGGTATATAAAAACGGCAGAAAACATCAAGATGCCGATTGTCTCTCACGCAATCCAATCGAAGCGAATAACCCAGGAGAATCCGGAGATGACATACCAACATTAGCTGCTTTAACTGATATCGTCGCGGAACAGCGGAAAGATCCGGTAATTGTGAGAATATCGGAGGAATGTTTGAAGAACGATCAAAACCGCTTCAAAATAATCAATGGAGCTCTTTACAAGCGGAATTTCGACACAGTGGGGCAACCGTGGCTATTGGTGATCCCCAGGCATTTGCGCCCTGACGTCCTCAGAAGTCTCCACGATAATCCAACTGCCGGTCATTTAGGGTTGGCTAAAACCCACGATAGAATTAGGAGGAAGTATTTTTGGCCAGGTCTTCTGAGGAGCATAAGAAAATATGTCGGTCACTGTAGGGAGTGCCAGCGTCGTAAACATGCTCCCTTGCGACCGCCCGGGTTGCTGCAACCGATACCACCCACCTCTGTTCCGTTCCAAAGAGTCGGAATTGATCTCCTCGGAAGATTCCCAATATCCCATTTAGGAAATAAATGGATAATAGTTTGCACAGACTATCTGACGCGATACGCTATCACCCGAGCCTTACCATCAGCAGACGCTCAGCAAGTGGCCAAGTTCGTCCTGGAGGACGTAGTACTTAAACATGGAGCACCACGAGAAATAATTACTGACCGGGGTAGGGTTTTTCAGTCTAAACTAATATCCGAGCTGACGGGACTTTGCTCTTCGGCTCAGAGATTTACCACGGCGTACCATCCTCAGACGAATGGTCTCACTGAGAGACTTAATAAAACCCTGGCCGACATGATGTCAATGTATGTGGACGTCGAACAAAAGGAATGGGACGTTATTCTTCCGTTCATCACGTTTGCTTACAATACGGCGAAGCAGGACACCACCGGATTCACCCCATTCAGCCTCATCCATGGACGAGAAGCTGAAACTACGTTGGATACATTGTTTCCTCTTTTAAAAGATGAAGATCAAGAGGACTATAATCGAGAGATAGTGACCCGAGCAGAGGAGACGCGACAATTGGCTCGGCTACATACACTGAGAGCGCAAGAGGGCAATAAACGACTCTACGACGCCAAACATCGAGAAGTGAGCTATCAGCCAGGCGATAAAGTATGGATATTTATACCCGTTCGGAAAATAGGGATATCCGAAAAATTAATAAAACGATATTTCGGCCCTTATAGGGTGACGAGACGCATTTCGGATGTGACGTACGAAGTCGAAAGTCTAGACACTACTAACCGCCGTCGTAAGCCAAAGGAAATTGTGCACGTAGTGAGAATGAAGAACTACCATGACCCGGACGAACAACTGGACCTACCCGAGGATGAGCCTGCCGTCTGACAGCGAGGACGCTGTCCTTTTGGAGAGGAGGGCATTGTAGCGTTATTTGTTGTATTGTTTACATAAATAGGTTTTTAACAGTGACCCGTGAGCATCCGCCTCGAGCCGCGCGCCTCACTACTAACAAGATATCCGTGTTTTCTTTCTGATTTAAAAAATCTGTTCGTTGGAAGCAATAAACGTTCCTCGTTCAATTTATCTTCGCCAGTTGTTTGTAATTCTTACCGCGACAATATTATCTATTATGTATCTATTATTTTACTTATCTATGTTATTCTGTGGAAAAAAAAATATAATAAAAACATTTTTTCAATTCTTGTTTTGGTAGCAACTTATTTTATATTAGATATCACACACAATTAATATTCATAATTAAAAATTATTTCTTTAAGAATGCTTTTTCAATAAAATGGACATATTTATCAATGTCTTCTTTGAACCCTTCTAAATATTAGTTTAATTTTATAGAGATAGAATTAATTCAATAACACTTATTAAAATGTGAATTTATTATCATTATTATTTCAATTTCATTTGATCCCCAATACACTCTTGATATTGGGGTATGTTATTCCTTTTTGGTATAGATCTCCAATATAACCTTGATATTGGAGTTTGTTATTCCTTTCTGTCTAGATCCCCAATATACCCTTGATATTGGGGGTTGTTATTCCTTTTTGTTCTAGATCTCCAATATACTCTTAATATTGGAGTTTGTTATTCCTTTTTGGTGTAGATCTCCAATATAACCTTGATATTGGAGTTTGTTATTCCTTTTTGGTCCAGATTTCCAAAACACCCTCGATATTGGAGTTTGTTATTCCTTTTTGGTCCAGATCTCCAATAAGCTCGTGATATTGGGGGTTGTTATTCCTTTTTGGTCCAGATCTCCAATAAACTCGTGATATTGAGGTTTGTTATTTCTTTTTGATCTAGATCTCCAATTTACTCTTGATGTTGGTGTTTGTTATTTCATTTTGGTCCAGATATCCAATATATTCTTAATATTGGGTTTTTTTTTATTCCTTTTCGATCTATATCCCCAATATACTCTTGATATTGGAGTTTGTTATTCCTTTTTGTTCCAAATATCCCATATACTCTTTATATTAGAGTTTGTTATTCCTTTTTGGTCCAGATATCCAAAATACTCTTGATATTGGAGTTGTTGTTCCTTTTTGGTATATATCTCCAATATACTCTTGATATTGGAGTCTGTTATTCCTTTTTGGTCCAGATCTCCAATATACTCTTGATATTGGAGTTTGTTATTCCTTTTTGGTCCAGATATCCAAAATACTCTTGATATTGGAGTTGTTGTTCCTTTTTGGTATATATCTCCAATATACTCTTGATATTGGAGTCTGTTATTCCTTTTTGGTCCAGATCTCCAATATACTCTTGATATTGGGTTTTTTTATTCCTTTTTGGTCCAGATTTCCAATATACTCTTGATGTTGGTGTTTTTTATTTCTTTTTGGTCCAGAAATCCAATATACTCTTGATATTGGGGTATGTTATTCCTTTTTGGTATGGATCTCCAATATAACCTTGATATTGGAGTTTGTTATTCCTTTCTGTCTAGATCCCCAATATACCCTTGATATTGGGGGTTGTTATTCCTTTTTGTTCTAGATCTCCAATATACTCTTAATATTGGAGTTTGTTATTCCTTTTTGGTGTAGATCTCCAATATAACCTTGATATTGGAGTTTGTTATTCCTTTTTGGTCCAGATTTCCAAAACACCCTCGATATTGGAGTTTGTTATTCCTTTTTGGTCCAGATCTCCAATAAGCTCGTGATATTGGGGGTTGTTATTCCTTTTTGGTCCAGATCTCCAATAAACTCGTGATATTGAGGTTTGTTATTTCTTTTTGATCTAGATCTCCAATTTACTCTTGATGTTGGTGTTTGTTATTTCATTTTGGTCCAGATATCCAATATATTCTTAATATTGGGTTTTTTTTTATTCCTTTTCGATCTATATCCCCAATATACTCTTGATATTGGAGTTTGTTATTCCTTTTTGTTCCAAATATCCCATATACTCTTTATATTAGAGTTTGTTATTCCTTTTTGGTCCAGATATCCAAAATACTCTTGATATTGGAGTTGTTGTTCCTTTTTGGTATATATCTCCAATATACTCTTGATATTGGAGTCTGTTATTCCTTTTTGGTCCAGATCTCCAATATACTCTTGATATTGGAGTTTGTTATTCCTTTTTGGTCCAGATATCCAAAATACTCTTGATATTGGAGTTGTTGTTCCTTTTTGGTATATATCTCCAATATACTCTTGATATTGGAGTCTGTTATTCCTTTTTGGTCCAGATCTCCAATATACTCTTGATATTGGGTTTTTTTATTCCTTTTTGGTCCAGATTTCCAATATACTCTTGATGTTGGTGTTTTTTATTTCTTTTTGGTCCAGAAATCCAATATACTCTTGATATTGGAGTTTGTTTTTCCTTTTTTTTTCTCTAGATCTCCAATATACTCTTGATAATTGAGTTTGTTATTCCTTTTTGTTCTAGATCTCCAATATATTCTTGATATTGGAATTTGTTATTCCTTTTTGTTCTAGATCTCCAATATACTTCTGATATTGGAGTTTATTTTTCCTTTTTGATAAGCTAAAATGTTTCATTTTTCAGAATATATTTCTGAATTTCTTCTTTTTCAAACTCCAAATGTTTTTAAGTTACTCTCTCGCTTTCTTTCTTGCTAGGTCTTCTATCCACTTGTGTCTCTAATAATGATGATAAATTTACATTTTTGAGAGACAGTGAGTAATTTCAAATTTTATTTTTATAATTATATTTGTTCAGTACTGAACCTCTTTTCAATGATTCAGAGTCTCAACAACCAATGTAGGGTATACCTCGTGATAAGGTAGAGCTGGCACTTGGCATGTTATTGTTTCAATGGCTGGCTGAAGGGTTGGCTACTGACTGGGCTACTGGATCGCGGGGCTCGGGTTAGGTCATAGGCTGGGTCATTGGGTCTGTGTGGTTCAGGGGATGGCCACAGACTGGTCCACTGGATGGGGCTATGGGGCTTTCTTGAATTGATGATTCCATCCTTCAGAATAAAATACCTTTTCAACTCTAGAAATAGAATTGAACCACTATTTGTTGACACGCATTTACCGGGAATAATGTCTCTTGTTTAGACCTTGGTGAATATTACATTATTTTGCTAAAAATATATTTATCTAATTGCTTAAAACCTTCACTATCCAATTGTAAATTATAATTCCTCAAGATAATAAAGAACCGTGTTGGAAATAATAACCTAGGTATGAACTCATTTTACTATTGAAGAATTTTCATGTGAAATTAGGTATCATTATTTTTACAGATTACCAACTGTTAATCTACTAAAATTACATTTTCTAAGTTTAAATCAATGAGAGAGAATGGAAAGGTTATTTTTATTTGAAAATCAAACTATAATTAATGTCATCTACTATGAATTTATTTATTTATGGTAGTGTACATTTAAAGTATGCCATGATATCATCTGATATAAAATGTTTAAATTGAGGATTTAATATGTCAATTATACAAAGACCATCTGTAATGAGGTGGTTTCAATTTGTCCTCTATAGTTGAACTGTACCAAAATCATCTTCTATCAAGGTTGTTTACCAAAAGTTGGAATTATAATATAAATAATTGTAAAATCATCTGCCTAAAACGGTTGTGTAATGTTATTTTATAGTTGAATTATACTAAGATCATCTGATTTGAGGTGGTCGCCATGTTAAAATATATATTTGAATTATATAAAAATCATCTGCTTCGAGATGGTGCTTAATGGTAATTTACTGTTGATTTATACCAAGATCATCTGCTATGAGGTGGTCACCTTAGTCATATTTTATATTTGAAATACCTCAAAATCATCAGAGGAACTGTTCCTATGTTCAATTCAACATGTGATCCATAACGAGTGATCTCTTCAACAAAATTGATTTATGGTATCAACAGAGATTTACTGATAATAACCTTTTTAAAATAGAATTCAGTCAATTCTATTTGTATTTTCAAGAGATTAGTTTTAAAATATATTGTTTAAATTATATTTAATAAACAAGAAAGTTCACAGTTTCGAAATATATTTTATTAACATCAAAGCTATTTGATTTATTCAGTTAAAGGAGTTTAAATAATTGATTAACTTTATAAATATTAATTTCTATTATATTTCAACAAAACCAACTCTAAGCTTTCATATTTCAACACCTGTAAGTTATTACCTCTCACCATTACTTTCAACTAATCCTTTTGTGTGTGTTTTATAGAGGTTTTAGCCAGTCTGCTTCAAATTATATATTTCTTCATTTAAATCCATCAAAATAAGAAAGAAATCGATTTCAAATAAATAAATAATTTTCAAACTTATCCATTCTGTGTAACTGGTTAATATAATATCCATTCATCATTTGGAGAAATAAAGGAAAACATAGATGACAAACCATCTTACTATAATACTCACAATTCTCTTTGTATATTTTCAAACATTCCAAAGATTTGATAACATTAAAAGTAGCCCTTTACACACATATTTTAGGTCAATTATTTTTCCAAATCGGTTCCCATTTTGGCCATAGAACACCTTAAGAAACATTTTAATAGATGAACGCTTATTGTCAAATTATTAGGATTTCATACTTGCTTTATAAATATGAAAATAAATCGAAGTCTGCTCTGTAATGAGGATGACTTCAACATCAAACCATGGCCTCCAGATGGGGAGTTTTGAATATAACAGAGCTGTTATTGTGTGGGTTTGTCACGAGCAAAATCTACTAGTTTGAAGAGACAGCCAAGAGATATCACAATTTTTGTGTCAATTTCAATAGATGAGATAGCTAATATATTTGTATAGAATAAGTAGCCGAATGACCTGGGCAACGCCCGGGTTTTACCCGATTAAATGCTTTTATTCAAATACTATTCGTTACAATTATAAATTGGCGCCGTGGATGTCATTCTTGTGAAACGTCCCGCTCCAAACTTTGTGTCTGAAAAGCGATATTTTTATAAAGAGATGATCTGGCTTTGTGTTTTCTGCTCGAATGAATGTTTTTATGTTAGAATTTTGTTCCTGCATACTAAATATCAACTGGCTTCACCCGTGGTCTCTGCTTTTTGGAATTTTTCCGGATATAATTTTGTATCTGATAATCAAATATGATACAGCAATATTGTGATAATCATTTTCTGACTAAAAAAAAACTACAACTATTTTTGCCCAGAACCTGTCAATTTCAAATTTTCTTGGCTAAAAATGCGACAAATATCTCTTCTATATTTTTTTCTATGTCCTGGTAAAACACGTTTTACATGTACATTAGGTCAGCTGAATATTACCTCCCATCTTCACCGCTAGAGGCGCTGCTTGAGAGCGAAAGAGCAAATTTGCAACTCAAATTTGCAAATAACTCGAGGAATATTCGGGATAGAAACCTGAAATATTCAATATAAGTTTTTCCAGATTCTACTATACATACTGCTGAAATTTCTGTCATATTAGTTACGTATTTTACGTATATTACGTAAAAGCATTCCATTCACAAAAGCAAACAATGACAGAATTGATGACTCTGATACTTGTATATTTTAATAATAATATAAATGAGTTGTAAAAATTGTGAAAAAAAATGCATCGGCCGGGAATCGAACCCGGGCCGCCCGCGTGGTAGGCGAGCATTCTACCACTGAATCACTGATGCTTATAAAAAATGGCCATATTTGGGTATTTATCCCATTCACAAAAGCAAACGGTAACAGAAATTTTGATTGATTGTTGATTATGACTCTGATACTTGTATATTTTAGTCCTTTTGACAAATTAGTTATGAACATTTTAAATTATTAATGTTTCTGATTTAATATTGAGGTGATGTAAAATATTCGAAATATAAATGGTCAAGGTAATTATTTATCAAGGGTTTTTAATGTCGAGCATGTTATTGTTATCTCTGCCATGGAATTAGGATCTTTTGTGTTTGACCATGGACCAGCACTGTTGGAAAGTGGATGTAACCAAAGAAAGGAATCTCACTTTAAACTATGTATTTTACAAATTGATATTTTACATTGTATTCCCTACAGAAAATTGGCATTATAAATTCATCTGTTAAAAAAAAAAACAATTTTTGTAAGATTCAAAGACTTTCATTACTTATTTTTATATAATGAAAATAAAGGCTTCTCTGTACTTATTAGAGCCCTAGCAAAGCCATGGTATACAGGTTGACATTTTGTCTGAATTTGCCAAAACTGATGTTGTGGCTCATTATTTATCACCACCATTAGGTTTTAAGTTGGGTGATAAACTGAATGCATTGTTTTAATGAATATTTGAAGGAAGAGCTTCATATTGTAACGTAGAATATTAGAAAATACAAACTTCAGAATGACACAGCAATTCATTCAATGTAAAACCAAATTAAAACTAATAAAATAGCTAAGAGGCAATGAGAAAATTTTAAAGTTTATCAAAATATAAATAATGAAATTAAAAAAATATATTTTCATAGAATAATAAATAATCTGCGGCAATATCATGATAACATATTAATATTAAAACATACACGTGCATGTGTATCGGGATTCAGACAATAACTCTGAAATATATTTTATACACAGGAAATAAGCAAATATCTACCAGTCTCTCATAGTTCTTGCAAAATCCTCAAAAGATTTTACACACTTGGGCTTCCATATATAAATATAGAAATTTTGAAAGAAGGATATATATCTATAAAAATATACGTCACCTCTCCCGTCAAAATGGACGTCAAAAGGACACCATCTATTGACCGTCGCCGTAAACAAGCGGTCTCAGGTCGGTGATAAAGCCCTAACACCATCTTTGGCAAACTGAGAAGCGTCCACCTAGAGACCATAGTTTTGGGCTAATGCCCTCGTCAGCCTAGATGACGTCTAGCCTGATGTCTATTTTGACGGGAGAGGCTAAATTTATAACTATATATATAATAATTTGAGTCAAAAGGCGATCCATTAATTAAGATTATAAAAAAGGGCGTACCTAGATCTGTAAAGAAAAATAAAACAATTTTTTTCTCAAAATATTTCGAGAGATTGCTCCCTCTTTATCAATTTATTGCACAGTGCACAATTGATAAAGAGGGAGCAATCTCTCGAAATATTTTGAGAAAAAAATGTTTTTTTTTTTCTTTACAGATCCAGGTACGCCTTTTTTTATAATATATAATAATGTATCTATATATATAAAAGTCAATTCCTGTCTGTCTGCCTGTTTCGCGATAAACTCAAAAACTACTGAACCAATTGGTACCAAATTTTGCATGTCGCTTTTTATAAACCTGAGGAAAATTTTTGGATACAATTTGCTATGTATTTTTGGCTATTTCTTTTTTTCATTTGAAGAACTTTTTTTTACGCGGAGTAAATACGAGGCTTACGCGGAGTAAATACGAGGGAAAGTAACAACACGAGGCCAATTAAGCGACCAATGAGCGTTCTGCATTTCTTTTCAAGTTGCTTGCTTACTTTTTTTAAAATATCTTTTTATACGAGTGCCACTTTTTTTTTCAAAAGTATTGAGAGAGAAATTTATATTACTAAGTTAAGGTAAGTTTCACACAATTAAAAAAAAAAAAAACTTTACAAAATTCGCGTTACTGTATGTAAACAATGGCTTTCTTATTTTTTATTCATTTTTGTTCTGGCCTTTGTGTGTTTTTTTTACAGTCAATAAGCAAAAAATACAGTAGTGAAAATTTAATATGATTTACTTTATACGAGTGTCACTTTTTTTTTCAAAAGTATTGAGAGAGAAATTTATATTACTAAGTTAAGGTAAGTTTGACACAATTAAAAAAAAAACTTTACAAAATTAGCGTTACTGTATGTAAACAATGGCTTTCTTATTTTTTATTCATTTTTGTTCTGGCCTTTGTGTTTTTTTTTTTACAGTCAATAAGCAAAAAATATGATAATTCTTAAAATTAAACAAACAATAGTCAATATGCAGAAAATACAGTAGTGAAAATTTACTATGAATTACTGTCTCATTTAACAGCCAAAACATGTGTTTGTCTATAATCCATATACCCTTTGGTTTTTATCAGCCTGAAATATTAACATGGCTATTTTGGCATTAGTTTTTTTTTCTGACATGTTGATAGGGCACTACATTTTACAAAGTTACGGTTAGTAACCAATGCAGATTTGACAATATTCACAAACTTTTATTACTGTATATAAACAATGGGCTTATGTTTTTTAATTGTTGTAATGGCCTTTGTTTGTTATTCTTTTAAAAAAATCATATGTTTTGGGTCTGCACTGTTTTCCTTATAAGCTTTTTTTTTTTATATATATACAAAAATATTTTTGGTACTGATTGTGCTATTTCTGTTTTTTTAGGACATATTTTCAAATTGAATCATCCCATTTGATATGCCTCGCAAAAGAACTGCAATTGGAGTAAGTACACCTGCAGCTCGACGCATGGCTGCCCGAGCTGCTAGAGGCCAAAGTAGCCGCACATTGGAGAATCCCCAACAGTCTCAAGCCCGCCTCCAAAGTGACCGGCTGCGCCACAGAGTTCAACGCGCATCAGAGAATCCCCAACAGTCTCAAGCCCGCCTCCAAAGTGACCGGCTGCGCCACAGAGTTCAACGCGCATCAGAGAATCCCCAACAGTCTCAAGCCCGTCTCCAAAGTGACCGGCTGCACCACAGAGTTCAACGCGCATCAGAGACTCCCCAGCAGTCCCAAACACGACAGGAGGCTTACCAGTTGCGGTATTTCAGGCAACGAGCTAGCACTTGGGCAGATATGCTCAATGCTGCTTTCCATTACAATCCGGCCCTGAATTATGAACAATTTACTTTTCTTCAGATTGGCCAAATGGATAAACAATGTCAACATTGTACTGCCTTTAAGTACAATGTAGAGCGGCCTGGAATGTGCTGTTCTGCAGGTAAGGTCAGAATTCCTGATTTACCTGAACCCCCAGAAGCTCTCAGAACTCTGCTCGATGGGTCTTCTCCTCTCTCAGCTGAGTTCATGCGACATATCCGTCACTATAACAATGCCTTCCAAATGACATCTTTTGGGTGTGGTAGTCGTGTTGTGTTGCCAGGTTACATGCCAACGTTTAAGGTCCAAGGCCAGGTCTATCATAGAATTGGCTCTGTTTTGCCACCACTCAACTCTGATAGCCGCCAACTACAGCCAGCATTCCTTCAGGTTTTCTTCATCGGAGATAGTAGTGCAGAGGTTGCCACCCGCCATAGAAACTTTCCCATCACTAAGCCCCACATTGTTAGCATTTTGCAAGATATGTTGCATCAACATAATCCTTATGTCCATTTGTTCAAAGCTTCCATTGAAAAAATGCCTTCTCCTGATTACAAGTTGGTCATTAAGGCTGACAAAGCACCGCCTGGACACCATCCTCGCACATTCAATGCTCCAACCATTAATGAGGTTGCCATTGTTATTGGGCAGGAAAACTGTGACAGACGTGACATTGTTCTTTCCAAAAGAGGCAGTGGTGTGCAGAGGATTAACGAGTTTCACAGGTCTTATGACGCCCTGCAATACCCATTGGTTTTTTGGAATGGTCAAGATGGTTATCATTTCCATATCCCTCAGCTGATTAATGGGGTTCCTTCGGCGCACAAGACGGTTTCTTGCATGGATTTTTATGCTTCACTGCTAATGATTCGTAGCCGTAATCCTGGCATAACAAATTGGTTACTGGCTTTTGGAGATTTGACCCATCAAATTCTGGTCGACATTTATGCCAAGGTGGAATCTGAAAGGCTGCATTACATCTCAGCGCATCAAGCTCAACTTCGTGCAACCGAATACATCAATCTGTTAGATGCTATTCGCACTGACAGGAGTCATGCCCATATTGGAAGACAAGTTATTCTTCCTTCTTCCTTTGTGGGCAGTCCAAGGCACATGCATGAGTATGCCCAGGATTGCATGGCTTACGTCCGTAAATATGGTCGCCCAGACCTTTTTATTACATTTACATGCAATCCTGAGTGGCCTGAGATAAAACTAATGCAGTTCCCCACCCAAGGTGCATTTGTTCGGCATGACTTGGTTGCTCGCATTTTTCAATTGAAAGTTACCAAGCTTATAGATTTGATCACCAAGGGTGATGTTTTTGGAAACCCCCAATGTTGGTGTTATACCATTGAATGGCAAAAGCGAGGGCTACCACATGCGCATATTTTATTGTGGCTTAAAGAAAAGATTCGCCCAAACCAGATTGATTCGATCATTTGTGCTGAAATCCCCAATGCGGAGGTTGATGCTTCACTGTTTCGGACTGTAACCAAAAATATTATTCATGGGCCATGTGGACATGGGTATCCTAATCCTGGCTGCATGGAACGGGGTAGATGCCAAAAGAAATATCCACGGCTACTCTTGGCTGAAACGCAGACAGATAGGGATGGCTACCCATTGTACAGACGTCGCAGGCCTGAGGAAGGTGGCTTTTCTTTTGTTAAAAGAGTGAGAGTTTTCACCATTGAGAATGGTGTTCAGGTTGTGCGCATGACTAATGTTACCATTGATAATAGGTATCTTGTGCCATATTCGCCTCTTCTATGCAGACTATTTGATGCTCACATCAATGTGGAGTCCTGTGCTTCAATCTCTGCTATAAAATATATCTGCAAATACATATACAAGGGTTCAGACCAATCAATTTTTACAGTTACTGGTGCTCAAACAGAGTCTAATGAAGTGCTAGAGTACCAACATGGTCGATATATTAGTAGCAATGAAGCTGTTTGGCGCATTCTGGGATTCCCTATTCACAGACGCCATCCAATGGTTCAACATCTCTCTGTACACTTGGAAAATGGGCAGCGTGTATATTTTACTTCTGCTAATGCTGCACTACAGGCTCACCGTCCACCTAAGACCACGTTGACAGAATTTTTTGCCCTTTGCCAGCGCGATAACTTTGCAAAAACACTTCTCTATGTTGAAGTTCCTGTTTACTACATTTGGTCTGCTTCTAAATCATGGCAGCCTCGAAAACAAGGCACTCGCATTGCTGACCAAGTTGCTTTTGCTTCTGATGCTATTGGCAGAGTCTACACCGTTCATCCAAATTTTGAGGAATGTTTTTATCTTCGCATGCTGCTTCATAGTGTTCGTGGTCCGACTTCTTTTGCAGCCCTCAGAACAATCAATGGTGTGCTCTGTCAAACATATAAAGAGGCATGTCTGCATTTGGGGTTGCTTGAGAATGACCAGCAATGGCATCATTGTATTCAGGAAGCAGTGCTAAGTGAGTCTCCTTTAAAAATTCGGGAACTTTTTGCTATTATTCTTACCTGCTGCCACCCTACCAACCCTCAAGATATCTGGGCACAATTTAAAGAACCAATGTCTGCAGATATTCTGAATCTTGCCAGACAGCAAGCCAATGACGGTCTTTTACAGCTGACATCCGAAATGTCAAATCAGGCTTTAATACTTTTAGAACAAAAAGTTCTGCAAATGACTGGTTTCCATTTGACAAAATTTGGCATGAGGTCCCCACAGCGCAATGTTATTCACCGAACCAGTCATGAACTTTTAAGAGAAACATCGTATGATCTCAGCAGGTTACTACAATTTGTGGCTTCGAATGAACCGAAACTTGCCAATGTCCCTGAACAAAAGGAGGCTTACGATAGGATCCTTTCTAAAATTGATTCCAATGCTGGCGGATTGTACTTTCTTGATGCTCCGGGGGGCACAGGAAAAACTTTTCTGATCAATCTTCTTCTTACAAAGGTACGAAGTACTGGGGACATCGCTCTTTCTACAGCTTCTTCTGGTATTGCGGCCACTCTGTTGCATGGTGGCAGAACTGCTCATTCCACTTTCAAATTACCCTTAGATTTGACCAGGGATGAGGTACCAGTTTGTAATTTGAATGCTGATTCCGCAATGGGTGAAGTTCTTAGACAATGCAAATTTATTGTCTGGGATGAATGTACTATGGCACACAGGCATGCTTTAGAGGCAGTTGACATAACACTTAAAGATTGTAGGCAGGATCAGAGACCAATGGGAGGTGTAGTGTTGTTGTTGGCCGGTGACTTCAGGCAGATATTGCCCATTATCCCTAGAGGTACAATAGCAGATGAGTTGCATGCTTGCTTAAAGGCATCCCCACTTTGGTCATTGATGCACCCCGCCTTTGCAATGGTACCCGTCTCTGTGTTAAAAGATTGTGGCCTCATGTGGTAGAGGCAACCATTTTAACTGGTTGTTTTCAAAATGAAGATGTTTTTATTCCCCCGGATTCCTCTGATTCATGATGATAAACATTCTCCTTTGCATTTTAAAAGATTGCAGTTCCCCATTCAAGTTTCTTTTGCCATGTCGATTAACAAGGCTCAAGGTCACTCCCTCAAAATTGCTGGCATTGACTTGGGGCAACCCTGTTTCTCGCATGGGCAATTGTATGTTGCCTGCTCTAGAGTTGGCTCTGGAAGAAATCTTTAAGTTTTGGCTCCAGAAAATAAGACTTCAAATTTTATGTATTCTTCTGTGTTGTCATGAATAAATTTTTTTAATGCTATTTTAGTCTTTTTTTTTTTTGTTGTTTGAGTGGTATATTATTTTCATTATTCTTTCTATATATGTATATATTTAATGACAAAATATTGATGCACCCCGCCTTTGCAATGGTACCCGTCTCTGTGTTAAAAGATTGTGGCCTCATGTGGTAGAGGCAACCATTTTAACTGGTTGTTTTCAAAATGAAGAGGTTTTTATTCCCCGGATTCCTCTGATTCATGATGATAAACATTCTCCTTTGCATTTTAAAAGATTGCAGTTCCCCATTCAAGTTTCTTTTGCCATGTCGATTAACAAGGCTCAAGGTCACTCCCTCAAAATTGCTGGCATTGACTTGGGGCAACCCTGTTTCTCGCATGGGCAATTGTATGTTGCCTGCTCTAGAGTTGGCTCAGAAAGAAATCTTTAGGTTTTGGCTCCAGAAAATAAGACTTCAAATTTTGTGTATTCTTCTGTGTTGTCATGAATAATTTTTTTTTAATGCTATTTTAGTCTTTTTTTTTTTGTTGTTTGAGTGGTATATTATTTTCATTATTCTTTCTATATATGTATATATTTAATGACAAAATATTGATGCACCCCGCCTTTGCAATGGTACCCGTCTCTGTGTTAAAAGATTGTGGCCTCATGTGGTAGAGGCAACCATTTTAACTGGTTGTTTTCAAAATGAAGAGGTTTTTATTCCCCGGATGCCTCTGATTCATGATGATAAACATTCTCCTTTGCATTTTAAAAGATTGCAGTTCCCCATTCAAGTTTCTTTTGCCATGTCGATTAACAAGGCTCAAGGTCACTCCCTCAAAATTGCTGGCATTGACTTGGGGCAACCCTGTTTCTCGCATGGGCAATTGTATGTTGCCTGCTCTAGAGTTGGCTCAGGAAGAAATCTTTAGGTTTTGGCTCCAGAAAATAAGACTTCAAATTTTGTGTATTCTTCTGTGTTGTCATGAATAAATTTTTTTCAATGCTATTTTAGTCTTTTTTTTTTGTTGTTGTTTGAGTGGTATATTATTTTCATAATTCTTTCTATATACGTATATATTTAATGACAAAATATTGATGCACCCCGCCTTTGCAATGGTTCCCGTCTCTGTGTTAAAAGATTGTGGCCTCATGTGGTAGAGGCAACCATTTTAACTAGTTGTTTTCAAAATGAAGAGGTTTTTATTCCCCGGATTCCTCTGATTCATGATGATAAACATTCTCCTTTGCATTTTAAAAGATTGCAGTTCCCCATTCAAGTTTCTTTTGCCATGTCGATTAACAAGGCTCAAGGTCACTCCCTCAAAATTGCTGGCATTGACTTGGGGCAACCCTGTTTCTCGCATGGGCAATTGTATGTTGCCTGCTCTAGAGTTGGCTCAGGAAGAAATCTTTAGGTTTTGGCTCCAGAAAATAAGACTTCAAATTTTGTGTATTCTTCTGTGTTGTCATGAATAATTTTTTTCAATGCTATTTTAGTCTTTTTTGTTGTTGTTGTTGTTTGAGTGGTATATTATTTTCATAATTCTTTCTATATACGTATATATTTAATGACAAAATATTGATGCACCCCGCCTTTGCAATGGTTCCCGTCTCTGTGTTAAAAGATTGTGGCCTCATGTGGTAGAGGCAACCATTTTAACTGGTTGTTTTCAAAATGAAGAGGTTTTTATTCCCCGGATTCCTCTGATTCATGATGATAAACATTCTCCTTTCCATTTTAAAAGATTGCAGTTCCCCATTCAAGTTTCTTTTGCCATGTCGATTAACAAGGCTCAAGGTCACTCCCTCAAAATTGCTGGCATTGACTTGGGGCAACCCTGTTTCTCGCATGGGCAATTGTATGTTGCCTGCTCTAGAGTTGGCTCTGGAAGAAATCTTTAAGTTTTGGCTCCAGAAAATAAGACTTCAAATTTTATGTATTCTTCTGTGTTGTCATGAATAAATTTTTTTTAATGCTATTTTAGTCTTTTTTTGTTGTTTGAGTGGTATATTATTTTCATAATTCTTTCTATATACGTATATATTTGAAGAGGTTTTTATTCCCCGGATTCCTCTGATTCATGATGATAAACATTCTCCTTTGCATTTTAAAAGATTGAAGTTCCCCATTCGAGTTTCTTTTGCCATGTCGATTAACAAGGCTCAAGGTCAGTCCCTCAAAATTGCTGGCATTGACTGGGGCAACCCTGTTTCTCGCATGGGCAATTGTATGTTGACTGCTCTAGAGTTGGCTCTGGAAGAAATATTTATGTTTTTGCTCCAGAAAATAAGACTTCAAATTTTGTATATTTTTCTGTGATGTCATGAATAATTTTTTTTAATGCTATTTTAGTCTTTTTTTTTGTTGTTGTTTGAGTGGTATCTTATTTTCATAATTCTTTCTATAAAAGTATATATTTGTATATATTTGAATGGTAAAATCTCTAGAATTAGAATATTCAAGGACAGTTGCAGATTATTATGATTTATATTAATATTAGTTTTTTTTTATTATTATTTTTCAGAAAAATATCTACGAATGTTTGACTGGGGTCTGAAAACATTATATTACAGGCTGCTGGCTATGCTTGGTCAATCACGGTCACTCTTCTCAAGCAATTTCAATCCTTATCCCTTTTTTACCCAAAGAGTGTAATAGACCTACAGAGGATGCACCACTATATATAAGTTAACACGCTGGGGCGGGTACCTCAGAGGTTGGGTGGAAAATCTGCCAACTATTTTAACTATGTATTACTTCGGTGTTGCTATTCTATGGCTCTAATACTATTTATTAGCAATGTTCTTTCAGTATGAAGGAAATTGCACTCGGGGGAATTCCCGGGCGAAGCCGGGTCATTCTTCTATAAATGATAATTTCCACCAGATGTGCACGAATGTATATACTGTGCTTAGGAATAATTTTATTTAACCTTTCTTGAAATGCTGCTTCTAATAAACTAAAATATACCTATTTCAATTTCAAGCCACTATCTATACTTACTTAGGGTAAACCCGGGGCGTGGCCTGGGTCATTCGGCTAGTTATATATATAATTGTAATCAATATTGTTCAAAATTTGAAATAGCCGATTTATAGAGTGGAATCGCGACACAAACCTACTCATATATACAGCGAATTCTAGTAACGACGCTGGTAAAAATCATGAAATTCAAATAATTAAGAGAATTTCTTCCGGGAAGAAATTGATAGGAAAAAGAAATTCCTCTTAGCCCACCAACGTAGATAAAAAAGAAGCATAACCATTACACCTATTTTGACTAGAGAGGCGGCTTTCCAATTTTCATTAATTATGTTCTTAAATATCATCCTCAACTCAGCGCCCTCAATCGCCGAGAATTATAAATATTATAAACGCTCTACTTTTATTTTTTTAAGTATATAAAATTAAAGATAATTCTTTTCTTGGCCTTCATATATACTGCAATGAATAAAGATAAAAAGGAAGGGAATGGCTCATCAGTGGTGAACACTCCCAGCAATTTCGCCATTTCAATCTCCAGACCGCTATACTATTGTAACAGACTGTATTGTTATATACCCAGCATTTGCTATTGAATACAGTGAATTGGTGTTTTGAAAGAACTATAGAAACTTTCTTTTACGACTGTAAAATGTGTTTCAAAGCTTAGATAAGCTCAAGCCATCAGTAACTTTTAGTTGCACAATCAGGAGATGTCTTTTTCTTTATATATCCATCTGATCCCAGTACGATTTCACTTTTTACTATTTTTCACAATTTCAATAAATCTTTATTTGCTTACAAGTACGTTTCGAATAGTGGACAGTTTTTAATTTTAGAAATATAAAGTTCTCACAACTTTCTATCATCGAAGTGAGCTAAGTGCAGAATATGGTAATGATGGGTCATAGCTATAAACAATTAGAGCTCCTAAAGAAACAAATCAAAGGATATTTTCAAACAATGCAGACGAGCTATCGACCAACTCAGAAGCTCTATGGCCAAAATTACAAAGCCAGGTTAGTTGGTCGTTGATAAGAAGTGAATCAGCTTTCCAATATATTCGGATATCAAGAATATACCTTGAAATTATTCAATTTACATAGCGAGACCTGAAATTTTAATTCCAAGAGCAAATTCAATCTAAATAATTTATATAGGTGAAAACAAAATAATATTTGAAAATTCCAATTGAGAGCCTTCAAATAATAGTCTTTGTTGAAGATATTAATCTGTGATTTTAAATGTTTCTTTTTGACCAGTACTTTGTTTGTTTTTGCCTTTTCCTAAAATGTTTCTTTCTTCTTCTTAAATATTATTTGTTCTATATGTAAAGCTTTGTTTTTGATACTTGAATAAACAAATTCAAGTTATTATATTTTTTGTGTGCTTTTAAAGTTAAAACACAACAGGTTATGGACCCAACCACGCATTCACTGCGAAATATAACAAAGCAACGGTAAGCCTAAAAAGAATTCTATTTTGTTTATTACGTTAAAATTTATATTACTAATGGCTGGAATGGATAATATTAAAATGAGTATGAATATTCCCAAATTGGAAGGATTAATAAACTGGCCAGAATATAAGAAAAATATAAAATTGCTTTTAACAATAAACAAAGTAATAGGCGTTGTTGATGGAACATATAGAAAGCCAATAAAACAAGAAACAAATGAAGAAAAAGAGGCATATGTAAAATGGGAAAGTGAAGATGCAATATCCCAATTGTTATTTACAACAAGTTTGATGCCTGATGTAAGTCAACTAATCATTCCCAGCTCAAGTGCTAAAGATATGTGGGACAAATTGTTAAGTGTCTATGAGCAAAGCTCTGGTCAAAGATTAGACATGCTCTATAATCAATTATTTAATTTTAAGAAGGATCCTACAGATGATATTTTAAAGCACATTTCAAAACTAGAAAGTTTATGGAATGATATGCAAAATGAACTTACTAAACAAGAAAATTTGAAATTGCCTGAATCCATGCTGATGTGCAGAATCATAAACACCTTGCCTGATGAATATTTTGATTTTAAAAGTGTTTGGGAATCAGTGTCTGAAGAAGAACGTTCTGTAGACAATCTCACACAAAGGCTTCGGTTACTCAAAATAAGAATTCAACAGCGAGATGAATGCAGCGCATCAAGTTCGACAGCACTAATGGCAAATGCATATGAAAATAAGCAAAATATGAAAGGAAAAGCTACCAAAAGTAATGAAAAATTTCAGAAAACAAGAGAAACAAGAGAATGTTACTTTTGTCATAGAAAAGGACACTTGGCCAAAGATTGTAGGTATGCAAAACAGAAGAAACTGAAGGAAAAAGAAAAGGATGAAACTAAATTAAAACTTAATTCAAAATTAAGTGAAAGTTTAATCAGTGAAAGATTCAATGAACAAGATGAAGACATTTGGATTGGTGACTCAGGAGCTACTAACCACATTACAAGAAATGCAAGTTTTTATACTTCTTATAAGGATTTTTCTACCCAACAGACTGTTAAAGTTGGAAGTAATGAAAAATTGATAGCTTATGGAAGTGGAACTATAACAATTGAAACTTGTGTAAAAGGTAAATGGCAAACTCACTACCTAACTGATGTATGGTATGTTCCCAATTTCAGTCGTAATGTGATGTCATTACAGTCCACATTGGATAAAGGGTTTGAAATGAAAATGGATAAAAAAGGTTGTAAACCTTTTAAGACAACAACTGGAGAAGTTATTGTAGAAGGGAAAAGACTACCAGGAGGCTTGTATGGTATGTTAATAACAAGTATCAAACCTGAAAATGCTGCAGAAGTCAATTTAGCCAAAACCAAAAATGTCAATATGCTACAACTATGGCATGAAAGATTTGGACATCAAAATAAAAGGCATGTTCAAAAATGGCTTAAAGAACAAGGAATAGATGCAGTCATGGACAATGAACCTTGCGAGGCATGCATTTATGGCAAACAACATAGACTGAGTTTTGGATCAAGAGAACAATATGCTTCTACTCAACCTGGAAACTTAATTCATGTAGATGTATGTGGCCCTATGCAGGAGGTTTCGAAAGGAGGGATGAGATACTTTGTGTGTTTCAAAGATGATTTTACAAAATACCGATCAGTGTATTTCCTAAAAGAAAAGTCACAAGTCATTGAAAAGCTAGAACAATTTCTCTTGGAAACAAAGACTACTGGACATATAGTGAAAGAAATTCTCACAGATGGAGGAAAGGAGTTTGTAAATAAAGAAACCTCAAAAATTACAAACAAGTATGGTATTAATCATAGGATCACAATGCCGTATACTCCACAACAGAATGGTTCAGCGGAAAGGGAAAACAGGACTTTAATAGAAGCAGCTCGTTCAATGATATATGCCAAAAATATGAGCCTAAAGCTTTGGGCAGAGGCAGTTAATACTGCTACATATTTTAATGAATGAAAGGAAGAAAAAATTGTTTGCAACAAGTTTCTTTTATTCTTAAATTTGGCAAGCTTTCAGGCGTTAGTTCTACGCCTATATTTAGTTTAGATTTTGTATTATTTTATATATATTTGCGATGTCGGCCTGATGATGGGCTAACGCCTGAAAGCTTGCCAAATTTAAGAATAAAAGAAACTTGTTGCAAACAATTTTTTCTTCCTTTCATTCATTAAATTATTGATTGCAATTATTTAGGTTTTTATACTGCTACATATGTTTTGAATAGAACAGGACCAACACAAATTGAGGGAAAGACACCTTATGAACTATGGTTTGATAAAAAACCAGCAGTTGATCATCTTCGAATATTTGGAACTGAATGTTTTGTTCATGTGCCTGATGAAAAGAGAAGAAAGTTAGATGCCAAAAGCGAAAAAGGTATTTTAGTTGGTTATTGCAGTAACAAGGATGGGTATCGAATCTGGATGCCGAACTCAAACAAAGTTGTCACAAGTAGGGATGTAATATTCAAGGAAGCTATACCAACATTTAGCCTTGATATTGAAAAGAGAAATAAGGAACTTTCAAGTAATCAGATTGATGAACAAAATGATACTCAAGATATTGAGAAAATTGAAAGCAATGTTCAAACATCAGACGTATACAATCTAAGAGATCGATCAAATATATCAAAACCTCAAAGGTATATTGATGCTGAAATAAATATTGCAGAAGGTCTTGAACCCAAGACATACAAAGAAGCAATGGATTCTCCAAATGCACAATTTTGGAAAGAAGGAATTAATGAAGAAATGAATTCTTTAACGGAAAATGATGTATACGAATGCACAACATTACCACCTGGCCAAAAACCAATTGATTGCAAATGGGTATTAAAGACCAAATTGAATTCTAAAGGAGAGATTACAAGATATAAGGCAAAACTGGTGGCAAAAGGGTTTGCACAAAAGAAGGGTATAGATTATGTAGAAACATTTAGTCCTGTAGCAAGATATGACACCATAAGAACTCTTTTAGCAATTGCTGCTAATGAAGACTTAAAATTGGTTCAGTTTGACATAAAGACAGCCTTTCTCTATGGAGACTTACAAGATCAAATTTATATCAAACAACCTAAAGGATTCAACAATGGAACAGATCTTGTATGGAAATTGAAGAAAAGTCTCTATGGACTTAAACAGGCACCAAGATGCTGGAATCAGAAAATAGTCAACTTCATGAAAGAAAGATGTCTGAAGGAAAGTACAGCTGACCCCTGTTTATTCTTCAGAAAAACAAATGATCATCTACTCATTATTGCCATATATGTTGATGATGGAATCATTGCTGGTACAGATGAACAGGAAATCAAAAAATTTCTTGATGAACTAATGTTTTCATTTAAGATCACAAGTGAACCATTAAATTACTTTTTGGGTATTGAGATAGAGCGGCAACCGGATGGGTCAATCTTTATAAATCAAAAGGCATATATAAAAAGAATTCTTGAGAAATTCAATATGTCTCAAGCGAATAAAGTGGGAACACCAACTGATAATTCTACTGTTCCTGGGGAAGCAGAGATTCTAGAAAATGTTCCCTTTCGTGAAGCGATTGGTAGTCTGATGCATCTGAGCTGCTTAACAAGACCCGATATCACTTTTGCACTGAATAAAGTTTCTCAAAAACTTGCAGCACCAACAAAATATGACTGGGAAGCAGTTAAACGAATCTTCAAATATCTTGTAGGAACAACTGAATATGGAATTATGTACCAAAAGGGTCATAAAGTAGGAGTTTTGGAATCTTTCAGTGATGCAGATTTTGCTGGAGACCCAGAAACTAGAAGATCTACCAGTGGAGTTGTGTGTAAACTGGCTGGTGGTGCTATTTCTTGGCTTAGCCAAAAACAAAGATCAGTATCTTTGTCAACAACTGAGGCCGAACTCGTGGCAGCAAGCAATACAGCAAAGGAAGTCATTTGGTTAAATAGACTTTTCAGTGAAATTTCTCCACTAAAAGAACAACCAATTATAAAAGTTGATAATGCAAGTACAATTAAATTGATCAAAAATCCTGAATTTCATAAGAGAACCAAACATATAGAAGTAAGACACTATTTTGTGAGAGAAAAGTATCAAGAAGGTATTTTCAATGTAGAACATATTTCTGGAAAAGATCAAGTTGCTGACATTATGACCAAAGGGCTCCCTAAGCCGCGTTTCCAAATGCTGAGATATCTACTGGGTATGAGGGACATTTGAAATCTGATTAAGGGGAAGTGTTGAAGATATTAATCTGTGATTTTAAATGTTTCTTTTTGACCAGTACTTTGTTTGTTTTTGCCTTTTCCTAAAATGTTTCTTTCTTCTTCATAATTATTATTTGTTCTATATGTAAAGCTTTGTTTTTTGATATACTTGAATAAACAAATTCAAGTTATTATATTTTTTGTGTGCTTTTAAAGTTAAAACACAACATTCTTCAACAACTTTTCATAATTTTTAAACTTCTCAGCAAAACCATATCAATTGAAAACGGAAGATATTTTCGGGAGAATCCAATTTAGAAATTGACAATTTGATTTTTAAAAATATTAATAACGTCAGCCTGTAAATATCAAATTATCAGTTTTATTATGTCGCCACAGATATTATTTGTAAATATCTGAATACAAAAAAATATGTTTATATATGTATTTATTAGTTTTTTTTTAAACTTTATGGAAGAATTGTAAAAAATCGGAATATTAAGAGAGACAAAATTCGACACGATATTGTCCACAACAAGATAATTTAAATAAAATAAAGTATTGAAAAGTAAAAATCATATACAACACAATACAAACAAATAAATATTATAAAGACTATACATCAACATATTCCATAAATATAATTCCTGTAAATATATCCCACGAATCATGCTAATTCTGTATTCTATATTCTCATTTACCTTTGTACATATGCGCCATTTCCGAATTATTGTAATCTATTTCCGAAATAATTGTATTTCTCTATTATATTAAAGTATTGTATATTTCTATTTCATATAAGATGAATTATAAATTTCTATTTCTGAAAGTGAAGAGTATTTGTCTATATTTGAAATAATTGTATTTGTTTATATCTGAAAGCATTGCTTTTCCCCCTATATCTGAACGTAATATGTTTGTATATTAATGAAAGTATATTGTATTTGTATATATCTGAAAGAATTGTATTTAACTGTATCTTAAAGTTGTGTATAATTATTTTTATATCTAAAACGTATTGTATTTGTCTATATACATTAAAAGGTAATTTATTTGTGTATATCTGAAAGATTGTATTTGTTTATATCTGAAAGTAATGTGTATTTGCCTATATATGGAAACATTGTAATTGTTTTTATCTGAAAGTATTTGTTTATTTATGAGAGTATTATAATTGTTTATTTATGAAAGTATGGTATTTGTATATATTTGAAAGTATGGTATTTGTTTATATCTGAAAGTATTGTTTTTGTTTTTATATCTGAAAGCATTGAAATTGTTTATTTATGAAAGTAATATATATTGTAACGTAGAAATCAAGCCTTGAAATATCCTAAGATGTAAAAGTATTTATTGATGACGTCACAGCGACGAGTCGACAATTATTAACAGGTCAGCTCAACTATCTACCGCTAGAGAATCTTAAGCAAGTAAGCAAAGAAATATTTTAAGATGATTTCACAAAAACAGATTAATATATATTTTTATAATCTGTTGAATATATTTTCATTGAATAATATTAAATTAAATAATAAAATATTTCTTCGCCACATAGCCTCCTCCTATAAAGAGCATCGACCCGATGCTCAGCAGGAGACTTACGTCGTCAGTCTTAAGAACTAGTACTATGGCCAGGGATATTTTCAGGTGACTGCGGTGGATGTCTTCTTTCAGTTGAGATATCTTCTTCATGAGGACTTGGTAGGTCTATGTTTACGTCAAGGTAGCTTTTTCTAATTTCTACTGTGGTCGGCAGGGGGAGATTATTATAACTTTACGGCCTCACCTCCAATGTGGTCTATCATCTAGTTTTAATGGCGGGGCGTCCAGCTAGATCTTCTAGCAGGTGAGAAATGTTGTCTGCTTCGACCGCGATATGAAGTAGGGCTTCGGTAGCGAGTGAAAGTTTTCCTCGATGATTCGTCATTGGGGTCCTGAGATTCAGCTCGAGAGTTGTAGGATACCATTGCGTCTTGCTTTCTTTGGAAATAGTCATTTCTCCTTTCCTCATTGTGTCTCTTCCTGTCACGGCAATAGCGGACGACGTGACCTGGGCGTCCGCAGTAGAAACAGATTGGCCTTCCCTCAGTTGTACGCCAATCATGGTGTCGCGTCTTCCTCCTTGTTTTGGGTATCGAGGTTCAGGGTGCGGTCTTATCGTTTCGGCCTCATATCTAGTATTTAAAAACTGTCGGGGTCTTTCCTTCTGAGGGGGACTTCTCCTAGACTTTGAGATTGGCGCCAGGGTTCTTCCAATCTCCTCCTTTACAATTTCTTCGATTGTAGCATTTTTTGGTTCCTCCCGAGGAGAGCCTAATGCCCGCTGTACCTCCTCACGAACAATTTGCCTAATCATAGATGACAGATCTTCTCCGTCATCCTGGTCACAGAGAGAGGCTACATTTGGTAGGCGCTCGTACCTGGTTGGGGTAACTCGCCTACAACGGAGCGCTTCGACACGGCGACATTCTGTAATGAATTGCTCGGTGCTCTGTACATCCCTCGGTAGGAGTGCTTGATAAAGCTCCTCAGCTATTCCCTTCATGAGGTGGGAGATTTTATCTTCCTCGCTCATTTGAGGATCAACCTCTTTGCACAAGCACAGGACATCCTGGATGTACAATTCGGTACTTTCACCTTTTAATTGTGCCCGTGTTTTAAGTTTCTTCTCCGCTTGCAATTTTGAATTTTCTTTTTTTTCGAACACATTCTCTAATTGAGATGTGAATTCCTTCCAAGTCTGGATGCTTTCTTCGTTGTTCTCAAACCATTTGAGAGCAGTTCCAGACAGATAAAAATAAACTTTAGTAAGACAAAGGGTCTCGTCCCAATGGTTGTACTTTGCCACACGTGCATACCCTTTTAACCATTTTTGGAGATCTTCACCATCCTCCCCGGAGAAAATGGAAGGGTTCCTTGGCAGATGTTGAACAACGTAGTTGCTTGCCTGAGTACCTTCCTTCTTTACATTCATAGAAGTTTCTTCTGGTTCAACAGAATCAATTTTTCTTTTATTTCTTAATGGTAATCGGTCCAGTCTCTCCACCAGTTGTAACGTAGAAATCAAGCCTTGAAATATCCTAAGATGTAAAAGTATTTATTGATGACGTCACAGCGACGAGTCGACAATTATTAACAGGTCAGCTCAACTATCTACCGCTAGAGAATCTTAAGCAAGTAAGCAAAGAAATATTTTAAGATGATTTCACAAAAACAGATTAATATATATTTTTATAATCTGTTGAATATATTTTCATTGAATAATATTAAATTAAATAATAAAATATTTCTTCGCCACAATATTTTTTATTTATTAAAGTATAGTATTTGTTTATATCTAAAAGTATTGTATTTGTTTTCATTTCTGAAAACATATAAAAATTGTTTATTTATTAAAGTATTGTATTTGTTCATTTATTAAAGCATTGTATTTGTTTATTTATTAAAGTATTATATTTGTTTTAATATCTTAAAGTATTTTTTTCGTTTATATATGAAGGTCTTGTATTTGTTCATATCAAAGTTTATTTGTCTTTATCGGTAAGTATTGTATTTTTGCATATTCTATGAGGTGTTATAATTTTATTTTCTGTTTAAATATTAATTTTCATCTATTTTTGTAGAAGAATTATATTGTCGCGGAGATAAATAAAGCAAGGGCAAGTTTGGGGATAATTAATTTATTATAAGGAGTATATGGAGTATAAGGAGTATAGGGAGAGAGAGAGTTTGTACAACTTACCCCCAGTTAAGGTTAATCCTGAATGAACGGCGTTAGCCACCGTCCCGTTTTCCTTATTTACAGATCAGCCTCCCAGCAGCCCCCACACCGGTGGTCCCCCCTGGGGTCCAGGGATGATTGACAGTTGTCCCATCTGGATGGAGCTACTTGACATTACACCCTCTTTAGAAAAAGCAGCGACCCGCTGATTAGCTTGTCTCAGCCCTTGTTCTGGAAGGAAATCTATCACGGCCTGTGTTCCCTAACAGAATGGAATGTTGTTCTTCAGGGTCCAGGTAGGGCTTCATCTGAATGACATGAACGATATCCTTGGATTTCCGTGATCGGGGAGACGGGTCCACGGGCTCTACTTCATACGTAACTTCTGAAAGCTTCTTGGTCACCTTGTAGGGACCGAAGTATCTCTTCAGTAGCTTTTCTGAGAGCCCTACTTTTCGGATGGGAGTAAAAACCCACACAAGATCATCCTTCTGGTAATAGACTGGAGTATGTTTCTGGTCGTAAAGTCTACGGTCTTTCGCCTGTGATTGTAGAAGGCGTGATCGGGAGAGTTGACGCGCTTCCTCAGCTCTGGTCACAAGTTCCCCAACGTAGTCGTCAGAGATCTCATCTGGTAGGTAGGGTAGTACGGCATCGATGTAGGTCTCGGCCTCGCGGGCGTGGACAAGAAAGAACGGGGTGTAGCCGGTCGCCTCCTGTTTAGCAGTGTTGTAAGCAAAAGTTACATAGGGCAAAACTTGGTCCCAGTCCTTCTGCTCAACACCTGTGTACATGGACAACATGTCTCCCAGAGTTTTGTTGAACCTTTCAGTCAGGCCGTTGGTCTGGGGATGGTAGGCCGTTGTAAATCTGTGCACAATTCCGCACAGAGCATTGATCTCTTTTATTACTTGAGAAATGAAATTTCTTCCGCGATCTGTTATCATTTCTCTAGGAGCTCCATGCTTCAAGATAACATCTTCAACCAGGAACTTAGCTGTTTCGATTGCTCCTCCGACTGGGATCGCTTTCGTTATGGCATACCTTGTCATATAATCGGTGCACACAATGATCCAACGGTTTCCATCTTTAGAAACTGGAAATCTTCCAAGGAGATCGACCCCCGACCTTATAGAATGGCTTTTCTACGGGCGGTATGGATACAAGTTGCCCAGCCGGACGTCGAGGTAATTTCTTCCTTCGTTGACACTCCCGACAATGGCTTACATATTGGCGAACAGTTCTATAAAGGCCAGGCCAATAGAATCGTTTCTTGACTTTGTCATACGTTCGGGGGAAACCCAAATGCCCAGCTGTAGGAGCGTCATGTAAATCTGCCATAACTTCCGATCTTAAGTGCTTAGGGATCATCATAAGCCAGGGTCTTCCAGTTGTGCTATAGGTTTTCTTGTATAAGATGCCGTCGATAATGCTGAATTCCTTTCTGGTGTAGTCCGAGTTTAAATTATCGATTATTTTAGCTAAATCCGGGTCTTTAGTCTGCCTTATATCGACGTTGGTTAGTGACATCACAGCACTTGGTGGATCGTTCTCAAGCGGGCTCCTTGACAGACAATCGGCATCCTTATGTTTGCGTCCGCTCTTGTAGATAACGGTCACGTCAAATTCTTGCAACTTCAGCGCCCATCTTGCCAAACGGCCAGAAGGATCTTTCTGCCCTACCAACCAACATAGAGAATGATGGTCAGTGACAACCGTGAATGGTCGACCAAACAAATATGGGCGGAATTTGCTAATAGACCAGACTACAGCAAGGCATTCTTTTTCCGTTGTAGAATAGTTATTTTCAGCCTTTGTCAAGCTTCTAGATGCATAAGCTATAGGCCGCTCTTTTCCACCTTGTATTTGTAGAAGAACAGCTCCAATACCATGTCCGCTTGCATCCGTGTGTAGATGGGTATCAGCGGATTCATCAAAGTGTCCTAAGACAGGCTCTGAAATTAGAGCTGTTTTAAGGACTTCAAACGCTTTCTCTTGAGCTGCATCCCAATAAAATTGTTTTTCAGTCTTCAGTAGGTCATGCAAAGATCTAGCTTTGTCGGCAAAGTTCTCAATAAATCTTCGGTAATAGGAACATAATCCAAGAAAGCTCTTCAGTTCAGAGATATTCCTTGGCCTCGGAAATTTAGAGACGGCTTCAACTTTATCTGGATCTGGATGAATTCCATTGGCGTCAACAAGGTGTCCCAAAATCTTTATCCTCCTTGATCCAAAAAGACACTTTTTGTGGTTCAAGCTTAGTCCAGCTTTCTGGATGCAGCTTAATACAAGTTGTAGACGACGTAGATGTTCTTCAAAGGTAGGTGCGTAAACTACGATGTCGTCCAGGTAGCAAAGGCACATGTTCCATTTAAGACTGCCCAGAACACTATCTATCATCCTTTCAAACATTGCTGGAGCATTGCAAAGACCGAAAGGCATTACTTGGAATTCATACAGCCCATCTGGAGTGATGAAAGCAGTTTTCTCCCTGTCTTTTTCGTCCACTTCAATCTGCCAATACCCGGACCGAAGATCCATCGTGGAGAAGTAACTAGAGCCGGCTAAACTGTCCAAGGCATCGTCAATGCGTGGCAGCGGGTAAACATCTTTTTTTGTTATCTTATTTAATCGACGGTAATCTACGCAGAATCTCCAGGTCCCGTCTTTCTTTCGAACTAGAATAACTGGAGATGACCAAGGACTTTCAGAGGGCTTCACGATGTGATTTTCAATCATCTTGTTCACTTCATCTTGAATTAGTCGTCGTTCACTTGGTGCTACTCTATAGGGCCGCTGTTAGATAGGAGACTGGTCTCCTGTGTTTATCTTGTGCTTCACAGTACTGGTGGGCTTAATAGGAGTACTCCCAAAGTCAAATATGTCAATGAACTCGTCAAGGCATGAAACAAGCTGTAACCTTTGAATTTCAGACAGCCCTGGATCTAGAGTAAGGTTTATCTTCTGTGACCATTCACGTGACTTTAGCTGCGTTTCTTGTAACTTATCGCTGGATTCAATAAGACTGCAGATATTCCCATTCTCATAACTTTCCATGGTGCACATATTCATTCCTGATGGAATCAGTTGCGGCCAAGACGCTCCATTCGCCACCCAAATGCTACCTCGGCCGTGTCGAAATGTAACCAATGAGTTTGGTATAAGAACTTCCTTTCTTAATAATAAGTCCTTAGAAGTTGAGACTAAAACATCTCTAACGCCGCAAACTTCTTCGTTTATCACACTGATCTACTTTATTGATTTAGGCGGGATGACAAAGTCGTCGGAAGCAAACAATCTCTGGTTTTCCTCCTCTCGAGATACCAGGACGGAGGTTTCCCCGAGATGGAGTTCATTTCTGCCACAATCAATGACGGCTTCGGTGGCCTTGAAGAAGTCCCATCCGAATATAATGTCATGGCTGCATTCCACCATAACAACGAATTCAAAGGATATCTTCAGACCATTAACTTCTATGTTCAGGACACATTTTCCTAGGGTCTCTATTAAATTTTTATTTGCGGCTTTAAGAATGGGACCTGGTTCTTTGAAGAGAGGAGTCTTTAGTTCGCCTCGAAATTTGTCTGAAATAACAGAAAAGTCGGCTCCTGAATCCACCAATGCTTTAATTTTGCGTCCATTTATTTCGACCATAACAAAAATTTCTTTTAATTTAGCGGCGATATACCCTGGAGGATTTTCCTCAATGGCGACCTCACCCCCGTTAGAAGCCGCTCCACTTAGTTTTTCACATTCTGAGGCATGGGAGAACGGCTGAAACGACGGGCTGGCGACTGGGATTGTCTTCGGGCTGGCGACCTTGCGCGGCTTGGATGTGGGGAAGAGCTCCGGTAGAAGTACGTCGAGGTTTGGGGCGTTACATAGTCGTCGTCGGCGTCATATCTCGGGGGTCGACTCGAAAATCCAACATTTCTTCCTTCTCCGCCATTCCTTGCCCTGGCTTCAGCGAAGACCTGCCGTCGTTCCCTACAATAACGGACGACATGTCCGGGTCGTCCGCAGTGGAAGCAGATAGGTTTGTCGTCGTAGGTTCTCCAATGTTCCGTCTTCCTGGGTTGGGTTGGTCGGTCGATATTATAATAGGGCGTTCGTGGTTGTTGTTGTACCACGTTGAATTGTGGTCTGGTAGGTTGTAGAGCACGGCTGACCTCTTCCCTCACAGTCTGTTCCAGGGCGTTCACCTCTCGGAGAGGATTGACCACTTCAGGTGCTGAGAAAACCTTTTGTATCTCTTCTCTAACGATGCGGCGAATTAAGCCGGCCAAGTCGTCTGAGTCGTCAACACACGAAATGGGCATTACGTTTGACAACCTGGCGAATTTCGTACGACCGATCCTGCGCTGCTTGACGGTTGTCAGATGACGACAAAACTTCAGGATCTCATCTACTGTCTGTATGTCTTTCGCCACCAATACCTGGTATGTGTCTTCCGAAATTCCCTTTATAATGTGAGCAACTATCTCACCTTCTTCCATGCGAGGGTTCACCTGGTGGCAGAGACTAAGAATCTCCTGGATGTATGACTCGCTGGATTCCTCGGCCTTCTGTGCTCTTGACTTCAGAACTTCCTCGGCGCGTCGAGCAGAATCCTCCTGCAGTCCGAACACACCGCGGAATGCGTCTTCAAAGCTTCTCCACGAGTTGAGTGATTCTTCGTTATTATCAAACCACCTTCCAGCAGTTCCGTTCAAGTAAAATACGACGTTGGCAAGCTTCATGGTCTCGTCCCATCTGTTGTACTTCGACACTCTCTCGTACTCTTTCAACCATTGTCCAGGGTTTATATTTCCATCTCCCGAAAAGGTAGAAGGATCTCGTTGGCGCTGACAAGGGAGGTAGGATCCGCTAACAGTAGGTGTGTGGTCGTCTTCCATTTCTATTCGTTGTGGCAAAGGTTGAAGAATTGGTTCACGTCCCTGTAGACGTCGACTTCTTCGAAGTTCCGTCACGCTACCCAGCGTCTCCACCAAAATATTTCGCGGAGATAAATAAAGCAAGGGCAAGTTTGGGGATAATTAATTTATTATAAGGAGTATATGGAGTATAAGGAGTATAGGGAGAGAGAGAGTTTGTACAACTTACCCCCAGTTAAGGTTAATCCTGAATGAACGGCGTTAGCCACCGTCCCGTTTTCCTTATTTACAGATCAGCCTCCCAGCAGCCCCCACACCGGTGGTCCCCCCCCGGGGTCCAGGGATGATTGACAGTTGTCCCATCTGGATGGAGCTACTTGACAATATATTTATATTTATTGAAGTATTTCCTGTTTATTTCTGAAATATTGTAATTGTCTATTTCTGAATGTATTTGGCCGTTTCTTAAATAATGTATATATCTCTTTTTGAAAGTGTTGTATTTTTCTATATCTGAAAGTATTAATTTTGTCTATTTATTTAAGTAATGCGTTTATATATTTCTGAAAATATTGTATTTGTCTGTTTTGGAAATCATTTAGTCTATTCCTAAAGGTATTGTATTCATAGAGTGATTTATTTGAAAGTATTGTATTTATATATATATATATCTGAAAGCTTTGTATATATCCTTTCAGGAAGTGTATTGTATTAGCTATTTTACTGGAAACATATTTTGTTTATCTATTTCTGAAAATATTGTATATATCTTTTCAGGGAGAGATGAAGTATTGTATTTCTTGTTATACTGAAAATATATTTTGTATATCTATTTCTAAAAGGTTATTATACATCTATTTCTGAAGGCATTTATACCGTATTTGTATATTTTTATTGAGAAATGCAATAATTTATATCTAAGAGTATTGATATATTTCTGAGAATATTTTGTAGCAGTCTATTTCTGACACTATCATTATAATTCTTAACATTTGCTACACCTTTTTTGATAACAATTTATTTTATTATATAACTTTTATTAAATTCCTTTTTCCACATATTATATATTCATTTCTCTCTCTCTCTCTCTTTTATTTTTAATCATATATTTTATATTAAAATAAAACGTATTTTAAAATATTAAATGTATATTTTTCAAAATTTGTGCATATAATTTTTGAAATTCCCTTTTCTCTCTTTAACCTTTTAAAAAATTATAATTCACCATATTAATATTTGAATATATAAGCAATTATATTAGTTTTCTTCCTGGAAATGTTTATATATGTAAATAAACTTTGGTTTATATAACGAAATCAGTATTATTTTGTGTAAAAAAATTATCTTTCACCACTTTTTTTTTATTTTAATCTCTCTTCATTTTGTTTTCATATTTTAACATACTGTCAGGCCACATATTAAAAGCCTGCATATTTGCACCTAGGCTCAATCAGATAACAATGATTGTTCATAAATTTTAAGACATCAATGCGGATTTCTATCTGCGTTTATGTTATATATAAAAATATGCAGAAATTTAATGAACAAAAGGTGGAAAAAAACCTTTCACAAATAAAAATAAAGACTATATGAAAAGATAAAAGTGTAAAATAATCAGAGAAAATCTGTTGAATAACAGAAAAAAAGATGGAGCAAGCAAACGAATGAAAATACAAGAAATTGGTAAAAAATAAATGATTTATGACCAAAAAATATTTTTTTAAAGTTTAAAATAAACAATTTATCAAAAATAAAGGTAGAATAAATACGAAAAACATTCTAATCATCATTGTACAAAATAATTACTATTGCCTTCATGTTTAATTGAAAATAAATAAATGTTCAGACATCTAATAAAATAGAACCTGAAAATAATAGCATTATAATCGTGAGTGAGAAAGTAGAAACTAATTCATCCAGTGCAAAGTTAATGCATTTGTATATATAAACAGAAAAGAACAGAATATATTTATAAATGACATATTAGCCAAATAATGGAATCTAAATATTTTATGAAAAGGCTTCTTTTTTTTTTGCATTAGAAGATTCGCTAAACATAAGAAATTCACACATTTAGCTACAATTATAAAATAGATTTTTATGGCTATAAATAAAAGCGACAAAGGAAGACATTATAATTATTGAACTTTATTTTTTATGAAGATACTCGCTATAAAGCTTCAAAGCTTTTTAAATTTCACATTGAGTTATATCCAATATGTGATGAATTTCTATACAGTCTCATTTTAGTTTATATTTTATTTGTGTATTGTTAGGATATATATTTATATAGAGAGAGATTGAGATCTCTGAAAGCATTATTTTTCACTCAAACCCTTTTTCTCTTTATATTCAATAAATGCATCTTCTTATATAGAAGTTTTATATTTCAACTAAGAATACTATTTTGAGTCATTAGTCAACGAAATGGGTGTGCTGGTTTCAAATTTTTCCAAATTGCACCAAATACATATAAAGAGAAAGGTGTATATTTAGAACATAGGCATGCTAGAGTATTCGCTTCACGGCCTATATATGTGGCATCACTTTATTCATTTTTATAAGTTCAAATGACAATAAACTGATTGGCTCTTTTGGCAATTGAAATATTGTAACAAATTATTGTATATAAACATTGTATGTGACGTGCCATCTATATATAACAAATGAAGTCATTTAGAGACGCAAATGTTTCTCTTCACAAATAAAAAAAATATTCTACTGACTTTACTGCGTTGAAAAATAATTGAGAGGCTTGGCTCATCAGTGGTGAACCCTCCCAGCGGTTTCGCTAATTTAATCCACCATACTGCTTCTTTATAGTTTAATACTGCATTGGATTATTTTGTTTTATATGCTAGACAGAAGGGTGGAATCTTATAAATGGTATTTGAGCTAACCATGGACAAAAGCTTTTAAGACAGTAGAATTACATTAAAATATTTGCATCGAGCAAGGCTCTTCAGCAAACAATAAAAACAAGGCAAGTAGCACATAAATTAATGCAGAACAATAACGCGCCATCTATATATAACAAATGAAAACATTAAAACGCGAATATTTCTTTTCACAGAAAAATAAATATTATACTATCCTTAATGCAATAAAAATTGTTTAATTAATATATTATTCCCACCTTTTGATATTTTTATATTTCAAAACAACAATATAAGCTTTTTGAAGGTATTATTTGCCTATGGATTAAAAATATTTCGTCGTGTCATTTTAAATATTTTCCTCAATTTCTACGTGTGATGATCTTCAAATTTTATTTATTTCAAGGTAGAACTGTGGAGAATCTCAGAGCCGGCTTTATATCTATAGACCCATTCATAGACCGGATAATAATTATTTAGTATATAATTGATAGCAGAAGGATCTGACTTTTCCTAATTTATCCGCGGTGAGAGTTTACCAAACGAATATTGAGTTATCAAATCTTGTTCATTATGATTGTATTTCGCTCATTCTAATTATTAATCCTGATTATTATAATAAACTTAGGACATAACAATACTCTCAGTATAGTATAGTATTTCTAATTTACTCTTTAGAAATAATTAAAATATTTTAACACATGAGGTAACATAGTTGTTCTATGTGGTTTAGGGTGCTGTGGAATTCTAAATTCTGTGTCACTCCATGTTCCTACTGCGGTGAAACTCCTGGAAAAGAGAAGTGGTCATAATCTAGATCTACTCCGAGACCAAGAAGGCTGTGGTTTCCTACAAGACTCAGCACGTCCAGTCCACATGTGAGTAATGTTCCTCTATATCTAGCTGGGAGGATTGGGATGGACAACGTGGGTGACAAAGTTATCTTGAACTGTGAGACATCTTCTAAGATATAAATTACCTTATGTGAACGGAATTGAGAGCAGCCAGGAAATGCTTAGATAAATTATTTTTAATCAAATGTTTAGTTTGTTCGACTGATCATTTGAAGAAATATATTTTTGAAAAATAATGTCAAAATAGTGTCAAATTGAATTTTTATGAGTATTATATTGTAATACATTGATATTTTAAGTAAAAGTCAAATATCTCATTTAGATAGGCTTAAAACTTATTATGAAGGTATTGTGATTTTTCACCTATTCTACTCCTCTACATAAAGAAAACAATAAATAGCTTCAAGTTTTATCTTTTATTTGACATAAGGACAGATTTTTATTTTAAAAATCAATATCCTCACAACAAAATTTCCATCTATATTTCGGCCATAAAATTAGCCTAGCCACTCTGACAAATAAACATATCTTTGTCACTATCTGAGGATTTCATGATTCCCTTGTGGATATGTAGAATAAAGGATTATCTTGAAACCATTATATCGGTCAACTCTTGGTTTCATTCCTGGCGTTTTTCAAATCTTTTATTTGGTATCTTTTTTCTTATCTACAAATATTCACTTGGAGAGAATTTATGCCTTGTTTGAGCCAGTTGGATAGAATTTTATATATGGGTTTCATCCTCTGTGGTAAATTATAATTTCTTATTTCTCATGAACTTTGCTACTATACAATTTTCAAACGCAATGGATTATCAAATATGCTAAATGTGCACAAAACACAGTTAGTACAAATAGCTTCAAACAATTTTACGACCCTTTATTAGATGTGTATTTAATATTATATTTGAATGTTCCTTCTAATTACAAGCTTTGTTTTTAGGTTTGCTGCTCCTGATCTTCTCCTCCAGAGTGAAAGTACAGCTCCAGAAGAGGAAGCTTGTCTAACTGCGGTAATACAGAATTTACCTTTTATCATTTCAACTAGATCAATGATATGCTTGAAAATGACGACTTTCAAAGGATAATCATAATTCCAAGAGTTGGGTTCAGTCAAATATTCCTTGCTAATGATAAAAATTTCGAATATATCTGAACAGAGAGAGAAATACTTCAAATTACCAAATGTTTTCTTTTTCTTTTGAAGCTAGTTATAATTTTACATTTTAGCAATGAATTTTCGAAAGGAATCAATTTCTTCCATTATATGAATGAATGGAAAAATTCATGCAGACAAGGCAAGGTTTTACACCATTCATATACTTTAAGGATTATATTATCTTAAAATCCACAGCATCATTCACAAGGATGTGAAATTGTAAAATATCTTTTTGAATTTTATGACCACATAACACTGGTATAATATTGCTTGTGTGAGTTATACATCGAACCATGGCAAAAATACAAGCTGTTGTTGTGGCCCTTTGGCCACAATGGGCCCAAAATAGTTTTGAAGTATCCATATTATTTTGGCGTCATTTGGTAGACCTTGTGCGCTACACTTCAGGTTACACCTCTACTTTTCATATTGAGAGAAAAGGTACAAAAATACCTTTTACACTGTGCAGCAGTATTGTAATGACTGTGGAAATGTGGTGCAAATATTACCAAGCTCAAAGAGCCCATTCAGCTCGAACTGCTATCAATGGATAATGTTGGAATCCCATGTCATGACCAGGAAGGGAGAGCAGGGGGAGTAGGTAGGATTGGATGCTTAGAAACTCTCCTTTTTGAGGGTGTGGTCTCCACTCTGGAGGGGCGTGGTTGGGAGCGCTCCAGGAGGGGGTTGGGGTTGTATACCACCTCTCTCGCGACTCCCTTCCTGGAAAAATAGCGCCTGAAGCCTCTTTGTGAAATTTCTATGCTGATAATTCGTCTATAATCACGATTCCACGGTTTCTAAAGAGAAAGTTAGCCCCATAGCCTCAGAGGACTAGTCAGTGGCCTCCCCCTTGAACCCATAGATCCTTTGGCCTGGCTTGTTACCTTTCCCTGGGCCCTATTGATTCGGTGGTCTGGGATGTGTGCTGACTCTAAGCTGGCCATGATTTCCATCAACAGCATGCCAACTGCTTGCTCTACTTTATCTTGTGGTATCCCAACATTCACGATGGGACTCTGAATAAATATACCTAATTAAGTACTGAACAAATTTGAGTGTTAAACCTTTTTTGTTGATTTAATTCTACCTCTATATAAATTAAACTAATTTTAGAGGTTCCAATTAATACAGGGTGGCCAGTAAGTCCTGATACCTTTTATTTTTTATTAAAAATTGAAAGTCAAACTAGAATAAAATAGTTTTAATTTTTATTTTAGTTTGCCTTTTTATTTTCAATTGAAAAATAAAGGTTTTTGAGGCTTATTGTCCAACCTGTATATTTCATTTAAATAGAAATGAATATCTTCAAACTTTTTTATTTTCCCAAATTTTTGAACCACTTTTATTTTCTTATCCCTTTTAAAAATATGTTGAATATTATTTGTTAATTTTGAATTATTCGTTCATATTTTGTTGCGTTTGGAGTACATGCTCCACGCTTTTAAAAATATCGGTTAAATCAGAATTTAAATACAGAGTAAACACAATAACAAATATATTTATATAAAAATAATGTATCTGGATATGTTAAAGAAAAAAAATTCCTTTTTATTTCTTTATCAAATCTAGGTAAGCTCTTTTTATATAAATATATACAATTTTGATCGCTTTTTGACACGAACCAGAAGAGTTTTCTTGAAAAGACGAGTGGCTGAAATGTTGGAAATAAAATAAAAAAAAGATTGAAGATATTCATTGAGGATATTAATTATATAACCCAACTACACAAATAGAATATTCTATTATATACACATTAGAGGCAATTCCTAGCCTTTATGTGTGTGAATTTTGTGAGCGTGTAATTTTGAAATTGTCTGTCCTAATTTTCTACGTTACATTTTGGTGGTAGAAGCTGGGTAGTTTAGGGAAATAAACTGAAGATCGCCGAAAACCTTGAAGCAATGGTTGCTATGATCTACATTTTCAGAGATTGCTTCAGGATTTCTCCGCCGTGTCAAAGCCAAGAGTTCCCTCCAAGATGACCGTGTCCCTATAGACGATACAACAACAAAGCTGCTCTTCACGCCATAAGAAAAGAACGCCAGTTACTATTGACAGACGTCCAAAACCTACGCCTCACTTCAAGGAGAGGAGACCTTTAAGCTTTTTGTTGGTGTACAGCATCGTTGATCTGAACAACCTGGTACTCTTTCTTGTCAGTTTTATTTCTACACGTCTGCAAGATGACAACAGTCTTGTCTGGAAACCAGACCTGCCGGCTTCCTTGCGCGGTCTCAAGTCTGGTGTCGGAACCTTCCCTTATAATGTTCCTGTCATAGGATGTTCAACGCATGCTGCGCACCTGGAACCTCTGCTAGCGTCTACTACAGGTCACCAACTACCGAGTGGTGCACGAGGTAAGAAAACGTCGTCCTGCGAATTTCAACAACGACCCTCACACACATCCACAGCCAGTTCCCGGGTTCAGCTTTTCATACAAATATATTCTTCAAAGCCGAGGGGCATTCTGGCATATTCCCTTTATTTTATTCTCCTCCGCCTCGTCTCCTGGGCCGACCTACGCCTCGGTTACTCTTCGGGGAACTACATGCCACGACATCCTGAACAATCTGCATCGAGGTGTGTCAACTATGCGATGATCAGCGATGGAGTTCCCGTACCTTCAACCATTCCAAGATGTGTTTTCTTCCTCCCTTCGCTCAAGATTTGTCTGGGGATCAACTGGCCATTCTTTAGTTTTGACTTCAAAAGAAGATCACTTAATCCGCCTCTTGTAATGAAGACATTTTAAACAACCTATCTCACTTTATATATATATTAACTATTTCTAACTTTTCTATCTATGTTATACTGTGAAATGAAATTGTAATAAAAGCAATTATTATTTCATACTTATTTTGGTGAAAACACATTTTATATTAGATTACACACAATAATTTATAATTTTTAAAATTTTCTTGAAAAGTACATATTCAATAAAATGCATATATTCTTAATAATGTTTCTTTTTGAAACCTTCTAAATATTAGTTTAACTATATAGAGATAGAATTAATTCAATAACAATTCTTCAAATGAGAATTTATCATTATTATTCCAAATTCATTTGATCCCCAATATACTTTTGTTATTGGGGTTTGTTATTCCTCTTTGGTCCAGATCTCCAATATTCTCTTGTTATTGGGGTTTGTTATTCCTTTTTGGTCCAGATCTCCAATATACACTTGATATTGAAGTTTATTTTTCCTCTTCAGTTCTGATCTCCAATATGCTCTTGATATTGGAGTTTGTTTTTCTCTTTGGTTCTGATCTCCAATATGCTCTTGATATTGGAGTTTGTTATTCCTTTTTGGTGTAGATCTCCAATATAATCTTAATATTGGAGTTTGTTTTTTCTCTTTGGTTTTAGATCTTCAATATGTTCTTTATATTGGAGTTTGTTTTTCCTCTTTGGTCCAGATCTTCAATATACTCTTGATATTGGAGTTTGTTATTACTCTTTAATCTAGATCTCCTTAATATACTCTTTATATTGGAGTTTGTTTTTCCTCTTTGGTCCAGATCTTCAATATACTCTTGATATTGGAGTTTGTTATTCCTCTTTAATCTAGATCTCCAATATGCTCTTTATATTGGAGTTTGTTTTTCCTCTTTGGTCCAGATCTCCAATATAATCTTGATATTGGAGTTTGTTATTCCTTTTGGTCTAAATATACAAATAACTCTTGCTTTTGGAGTTTGTTATTCATTTTTGGACTAGATCTCTAATATACTCTTGATATTGGAGTTTGTTATTCCTTTTGGTCTGGAACTCCAAATAAATCATGTTTTTGGGGTTTGTTATTCCTTTTTGGTCCAGATCTCCAATATACTCTTGATATTGGCGTTTGTTGTTCTTTTTTGGTCCAGATCTACAATTTACTTTTGATATTGGAGTTTGTTATTCCTTTTTGGTCCAGAACTCCAATATACCCTTGATATTGGAGTTTGTTATTCCTTTTTTGTCCAGATCTCCAATATACTCTTGATATTGGAGTTTGTTATTCCTTTTTAGTCCAGATCTCCAATATACTTTTGATATTGGAGTTTGTTATTCATTTTGGTCTAGATCTCCAAATAACTCTTGTTTTTGGGGTTTGTTATTCCTTTTTGGACTAGATCTCTAATATACTCTTGATATTAGAGTTTGTTATTCATCTTTGGTCCAGATTCCAATATACTCTTGATATTGGAGTTTGTGGTTCTTTTTTTTTGTCCAGATCTCCAATATACTTTTGGTATTGGAGTTTGTTATTCTACTTTAGTCCAGATCTCCAATATACTCTTGATATTGGAGTTTGTTATTCCACTTTAGTCTAGATCTCCAATATACTCTTAATATTGGAGTTTATTCTTATCTATTGAGGTAAAATGATTTTTACAGAATATATTTCTGAATTTCTTTTTTTTTTTCTTTTTCAAACTCCAAATATCTTTCATTTAGTCTCTCGGTTTCTTTCTTGCTCAGTCTTCTATCCATTTGTGTCGCTAGTAATGATGATAAATTCGCATTTTTAAAGAGACAGGTATTAATTTTAAATATAATTTTTTATAATTATATTTGTTCAGTACTAAATCTCTTTTTAATGAATCAGAGTCTCAACAACCAATGTAGGGTATACCTCGAGATAAGGTAGAGCTGGCACTTGGCATGTTGTTGTTTCAATGGCTGGCTGAAGGGTTGGCCACTGACTGGGCTACTGGATCGCGGGGCTCGGGTTAGGTCATAGGCTGGGTCATTGGGTCTATGTGGTTCAGAGGATGGCCACAGACTGGTCCACTGGATGGGGCTATGGGGCTGACTTGGATTGATGATCCCATCCTTCAGAATAAAATACATTTCTGAAACCTAAGAATAGAATTTAACCACCATTTGTTGACTACACGCCTATACTAGAAATAAATTTCTTGTTTAAAGCTTTGTAATTATTACATTGTTTCGCTAAAAGTATATTTATATAGTTGATAAAAGCCTTCACTAACAAATTGTAAAATATGATTTCTCATGATAATGAAAGTCAATGATGGAAAGAATAACCGACATATTAGCTCATTACTGTTAGATAATTTTTAAGTAGAATTATATATTATTATTGTCACAGATGTACAACTGTTAACCTGCTGAAATGACATTTCATAAGTTTAAGTCCAATGAGAGAAAATTAAATAGATTTTTTTCATTTTAAAACCAAATCATCATTAATATCATCTACTTAGAGTATATTTATTTATGGTATTAATGTCAAGGTCATATCTTATGTAAAATTATAAATTTGAGTAATAAAATGTAAATTGAACAAAGACCATCTGTAATGAGGTGGTTCAATTCGTTCTCTATCGTTTAACTGAACCAAAATCATATTCTATCAGAGTTGTTTGCCAAAAGTTGGAATTAAAATTTACATAATATCAAAATCATCTGCTTTGAGATGGTTGTCTAAAGTTAATTTAGAGTTGAATTTTACCAAGATCATCTGATTTGAGGTGGTCGCCATGTTATAATTTATAGTTGAATTATATAAAATCATCTGCTTCGAGATGGTTTCTTACTGGTAATTTACAGTTGATTTATACTAAGATCATCTGCTATGAGGTGGTCACCGTAGTCATATTTTATATTTGAGTCACTCCAAGACCATCAGAAGAACTGTTCCTATGTTCAATACAACATGTGATCGACAATGAGTGATCTCTTCACTGAAACTGCTTCATAGCACCAACAGAGATGTTTATTATTAATCAACTTCTATAATTTGATGAAAATATTATGTTTGTATTATCATTAGAATATAATTGTATACCATATATTGTTTAAATAATTAAAAATAATATAATACATTAAATTATTAATAGCTCACAGCCTTAAAATATCTTTCATTAACTTCCCAAACTAATTGATTTATTTAAATTAACGAGTTTGAATAATTTATTTACTTTGACTAAATGTATATCTAATTTAAAAATGAAACGAGTTCATACTTTGAAATTATCAAATAGCAATTCCTTAATTTTGTTAAATTCTAAATGTCTTGAATAAAATTACCTGGATAAAATATCCTAAATGCCATTCATCAATTATTTTTCAATTAATTTTGTGAAATATTTCATTTTTCAGGAAATAATATTCTAATGTAATTCACACTTTCAAGAAATATTCAATAAAATATATCGACTAACATACCATGTTGATCTAAAGCAACTGTAAACAGTTCTCTCAAATTTCAACACCTGTAAGTTCATATCCCTCACCAATACTTTCAACTAATCTTTTTCTGTGTGTTTTATAGAAGTTTTAGCCAGTCTGCTCCTAATTAACTTCTGCTTTACTTCATTTCTAACAAAATAAAAAGTTTTCGAATGCGCAATCAATAAATATTTTTCAAACTCAACTCTTCTGTGTAACTGTTCATTTCAAATTCGATCCATCAGTTGGAGAAATAAAGAAAAACATAGGTGACACACCCCATCTTACTATAGTACACACAATACACATTGTACCTTTCTGCAATTTTAAATATTTAATGATTGTAGAAGAGGTAGCATTTTCTTTATCAGATCAATATATTCCCAACAATAGCTGTTTTTTGGCAATAGGATAAGCCACAACACTTTATAACAGGTGAATACCTTTTTTTTTTCAAATTATAAGAATTGAATTGTTGCCTTGTGTATATAAAAAAATCTAAGTCCGCTCTGGACTGCAAGGGCCTTATTCCAAAACCATGGGCTCCAGGTGGGGCGTTTTAAAGTTGACAAAGCTGATGCTGTGTGACTTTGTCCCCAACCAAATCTTCTAGTTTGGAGAGAAAATCCATAGATGTTGCACAGTTTTTGTATACATTTTGATATGTTAGCCATTTATTTTTGGATAAAAAAAAATATTTTTAAAAGGTTTTTATTTTGTTTCCAAATTATAAATATTTACTGGTGAATATTCTAAACATAAATGGCCTAAGAAAAATGTAATCGAATAATTTTAATGTGAAGTATGTTATTGATATCCTGGAACTTTTAGCTGTTGTATTTGACTATGGACCAGCACTGCCTGGACAAGTAGCTGTTGGTGACCATCAAATCACAATTAAAATCTTATAATTTAAAATTTCAGGAAGATGGTATTGCCTTTCTCAACAATGCAATTTTACATTGTACACTCCCTCGGCAGAGCTGACTGCTATAGAGTACGTCCCCAGGTCGAGGATAGGGAAACAACCTTCAGATATGAAGGCCAGCTGAGAAACAAGCAGAATAAATAGTTGTGGACCAACAGCAGCATTGTTAGAAGAGGAGAAAGACTTCTTTAAAAACCTTGAGTTCAACTGATCTGGTTGAGAGACCTCAGCAAGTGTTTGCACTCCAGGGATATGGAGGAGCTGCGTCTGTACTCACGTTAGAGTCGGCAGCAAAGGCTTTCATTTTATGAATGGCCCCAAACTACAGGTAAAGTCAGACTTTCAAATAAGTATGCCTGGATAATTATTTAACCTTTATATATATGAAAAATAGTACAAATTAGATATTGTTCTGGCATAAGGTGCATAATTATTTTTTAAAAGACATCTCCTTATCGTGAAACTTATGTTTTTTTTTTTCATACTTTATATATATGTTGTAGAATGAGTGAAGCCGTCAACGCCATAGTAAGCTCCTCATCCGAATATGCAGTCATGGGCCAGAAGTGAAGAGGAACTAGCTTGAGGAAAATTGGAGGCCACACACATAGGAACATGGTTACCTCGGTTTAGGGGTGGTTTCCTGGAAGTGTGAGACTAAGGGGGAGTCGTGGGATCTCTCTGGTCAATCGGGCAGCAAGGCGACCTAGCTACTCTCCTACCCTGATTTATTCAGGCTCAGTGACACCCAGCTTATATCCTAATTGTGACGTCAGAGGGAGAGGACGTCCAATCATGAACCGCCACGAAGACCAGAACCCCTATATATATGTAGTCAGTGTATGCATGTATGTATGTTTGTCAGCTATACACGTCCACAATACATAACTAATCTGACTGAAATTTCCTGAAAATTAAAATCAGCTGAAATGGCAGAGCACCATCTAGTGGAACAGATATCAACTAAACTTTGATTTAACCTGTTCCCTGATATTTGGTCAACCCAATTTCTTGATAAATCAAAAAAGCCATCCACGAACGCGTTTCGCGCTGTTGGCGCTCGCCAGCGTGGAGAAGGCTGTACCATTGTTGCTCAAAAATAATTTTGGTCCTGGAGGCTTCTTGAGAAACCAAGAAATGGGTATTTAAGACCAAATTTGCGTAAAAAAAATAGAGAGCGCTCTGCCATCTAAGAAGCCTATGTGGTCCTGATCAGCATATGCTTTCTTTATTTTTAACATCAACACCTGACCCACTTATTTTTTTTTTTCTATTTTATTTTCATGTGTTAAGCGCATTTACGCAAATTAGGCCTCGAATGCAACTAAAGGTTGATGATCATTTCCCATTTGTCATAATAAATATCAACGTAACGTTGATTTTTAATTTGTTCCAAAAGTCTCCAATTAACTATCTTGATTAAAAAATATAAATTGACCACTTTTTTATATAAATCAGGAAAAAGTATTTGGCAAATTCTGGAATAATTAAAAATAAACTATTAATTATTTTTTTTTTGGCGAAATATGGCACAAGCAATCATCAATTTTCAGTTGCACGATCAGGAGATGCCTTTTTCTTAATATCTCACCCCATCGCAATACAATTTCACTTTCACATTATTTTTCATAATTTCAATATTTTCTTTTCCACAAATACGTTACGATTATTAATGGATATTTTTTATTTTAGCAAAATATTTTCTCACAACACTTTATACTATTAAAGTCAGCTGAGTTCAGAATTAGGGAGTGATTGTCATCGCTCCTAAAGAAAACAAATCAATGGATATTTTCAAACAATGCAGACGACCTATCGACCAACTTAGCAGCAGATTTCTCGATGGCCAAAATTACAAAGCCAGGTTAGTTGGTCGTCGATAAGAAGTAAACCAGCTTTCCAATATATTCGGATATCAAGATCTTGATATAATGCAAATTGCATAGCAAATTGAGATATGAAAATTTAATTCTAAAAGTAAAATTCAATTTAAATAATTGATATAAATGAAAAATAATTCAATATTCTCAAAAAAAAAAAAAAGATATTCTGGATAATTTTCTTAAACGACTTCTGTATAATTTTAAAATCTCTTAGCGAGACCAGATCAATTGAAAACCGAAGATGTGTTTGGAAGAATCCAATGTAAAAATGGACAGTATGTTCGAACAAAATGCATATGACGTCAGAATATAGAAATTAAATTACAACTTTATTTCTGGATATGTCGCCACATTGGGATATTGATTTGCAACTTTGTAAATTCAAAATATATATAATTGGTTTTAAATATAACTTACTTTCTGTAAAAATTATAAATAATTAGAAACAAGAGATAGAAAAGGCGACGCAATATTGTCGAGACACACAACAAGACAATATAAATATAATAGACTATATAAAACGATTAAAGGTAAAGACTCTTCTAGTAAGGTATATCAATTAAGGAGGATCAGAAGATGAGTTTCTTTTATTGTATGAATGCTACGAGCTTTCGGGCAAAAGCCCTTCGACAGGCAAAAATATAACTATACAAAGAAAGATAAATAACGATTTATATATATGTTAATCTTAACTGAAAACCGATTTTGAATAAAGTAAATATTAAATCTGCTGTCTGAGACCACGAGACGGCGCATGGTTTGGGCTATTGAAATAAACATGTGGGAGGTTTAAATGTAGTTTGTGTAGGCTGCGGGGATGTCTATTAAGATTAACATATATATAAATCGTTATTTATCTTTCTTTGTATAGTTATATTTTTGCCTGTCGAAGGGCTTTTGCCCGAAAGCTCGTAGCATTCATACAATAAAAGAAACTCATCTTCTGATCCTCCTTAATTGATATACTATATAAAAGTAAATAGCAAAACACAATATAATGAATAGATATTTATAGAGCCCGTACACCAACATATTCCATAAATATAAATCCTGTGAACATATCACACAATTTATCCTAAGTCTGTATTCTATAAAGAATTTTTTATTCATCTCCATTAACGTATGGAGATATGTGCATGATTTCTTTAATTAATGTATTTCCAAAAATAAAATATTTCTCTATTTCTCGAAGCATTCTATATATCTATGTCTAAAGGTAATATAATTGTTAAAGAATTTAAAAGTAAAAGAATTTGTCAAATATTTGAAGTATTGAATCCATGTATATATGAAAGTTGGTACAATATTTTATATCTGAAAGTATTGTATTTGTTCATATCTGAGAGTATTGTATATTTGTTATTATCTGAGGGTATTGTATTTGTCCATATCTGAAAATATTATATTTGTTTACATATGAAAATATTATATTTGTTTACATCTGAAAGTATTGTATTTATGTGTATATGAAAGTTCGTGCAACTGAGAGTATTGTATTTGTCTATATCTGAGAGTATTGAGTATTTGTTTTTATCTGAGGGCATTGTGTTAGTCCATATCTGAAAAATATATATTTGTTTACATCTGAAAGTATTGTATTTGCTTATATCTGAAAGGATTGTATTTGTCTATATCTGAAAGTATTGTATTTCTCTATATCTGAAAGTATTGCATATTTGTCTATATCTGAAAGTATTGTATATTTGTTTTTAATCTGAAAGTATTATATTGTTTATATCTGATGGTTGGGTGTTGTTATAATTGGAAGTAATGTATTTGTCTATATCTAAAAATATTGTTTATATATACTACTAGCCGAGTGACCCGGGCAACGCCCCGGGTTTACCCTAAGTAAGTATAGATAGTGGCTTGAAATTGAAATAGGTATATTTTAATTTATTAGAAGCAGCACTTCAAGAAAGGTTAAATAAAATTATTCCTAAGCACAGTATATACATTCGTGCACATCTGGTGGAAATTATCATTTATAGACGAATGAACCGGCTTCGCCCGGGAAATCCCCCCGAGTGCAATTTCCTTCATACTGAAAAAACATTGCTAATAAATAGTATTAGAGCCATAGAATAGCAACACCGAAGTAATACATAGTTCAAATAGTTGGCAGATTTTCCACCCAACCTCTGAGGTACCCGCCCCAGCGTGTTAACTTATATATAGTGGTGCATCCTCTGTAGGTCTATTACACTCTTTGGGTAAAAAAGGGATAAGGATTGAAATTGCTTGAGAAGAGTGACCGTGATTGACCAAGCCTAGCCAGCAGCCTGTAATCTAATGTTTTCAGACCCCAGTCAAACATTCGTAGACATTTTTCTGAAAAAAAAACTAATATTAATATAAATCATAATAATCTGCAACTGTCCTTGAATATTCTAATTCTAGAGATTTTACCTTTCAAATAAATACAAATATATACTTTTATAGAAAGAATTATGAAAATAAGATACCACTCAAACAACAACAAAAAAAAGAGACTAAAATAGCATTAAAAAAAATTATTCATGACAACACAGAAGAATACACAAAATTTGAAGTCTTATTTTCTGGAGCCAAAACATAAATATTTCTTCCTGAGCCAACTCTAGAGCAGTCAACATACAATTGCCCATGCGAGAAACAGGGTTGCCCCAAGTCAATGCCAGCAATTTTGAGGGAGTGACCTTGAGCCTTGTTAATCGACATGGCAAAAGAAACTTGAATGGGGAACTGCAATCTTTTAAAATGCAAAGGAGAATGTTTATCATCATGAATCAGAGGAATCCGGGGGAATAAAAACATCTTCATTTTGACAACAACCAGTTAAAATGGTTGCCTCTACCACATGAGGCCACAATCTTTTAACACAGAGACGGGTACCATTGCAAAGGCGGGGTGCATCAATGACCAAAGTGGGGATGCCTTTAAGCAAGCATGCAACTCATCTGCTATTGTACCTCTAGGGATAATGGGCAATATCTGCCTGAAGTCACCGGCCAACAACAACACTACACCTCCCATTGGTCTCTGATCCTGCCTACAATCTTTAAGTGTTATGTCAACTGCCTCTAAAGCATGCCTGTGTGCCATAGTACATTCATCCCAGACAATAAATTTGCATTGTCTAAGAACTTCACCCATTGCGGAATCAGCATTCAAATTACAAACTGGTACCTCATCCCTGGTCAAATCTAAGGGTAATTTGAAAGTAGAATGAACAGTTCTGCCACCATGCAACAGAGTGGCCGCAATACCAGAAGAAGCTGTAGAAAGAGCGATGTCCCCAGTACTTCGTACCTTTGTAAGAAGAAGATTGATCAGAAAAGTTTTTCCTGTGCCCCCCGGAGCATCAAGAAAGTACAATCCGCCAGCATTGGAATCAATTTTAGAAAGGATCCTATCGTAAGCCTCCTTTTGTTCAGGGACATTGGCAAGTTTCGGTTCATTCGAAGCCACAAATTGTAGTAACCTGCTGAGATCATACGATGTTTCTCTTAAAAGTTCATGACTGGTTCGGTGAGTAACATTGCGCTGTGGGGACCTCATGCCAAATTTTGTCAAATGGAAACCAGTCATTTGCAGAACTTTTTGTTCTAAAAGTATTAAAGCCTGATTTGACATTTCGGATGTCAGCTGTAAAAGACCGTCATTGGCTTGCTGTCTGGCAAGATTCAGAATATCTGCAGACATTGGTTCTTTAAATTGTGCCCAGATATCTTGAGGGTTGGTAGGGTGGCAGCAGGTAAGAATAATAGCAAAAAGTTCCCGGATTTTTAAAGGAGACTCACTTAGCACTGCTTCCTGAATACAATGATGCCATTGCTGGTCATTCTCAAGCAACCCCAAATGCAGACATGCCTCTTTATATGTTTGACAGAGCACACCATTGATTGTTCTGAGGGCTGCAAAAGAAGTCGGACCACGAACACTATGAAGCAGCATGCGAAGATAAAAACATTCCTCAAAATTTGGATGAACGGTGTAGACTCTGCCAATAGCATCAGAAGCAAAAGCAACTTGGTCAGCAATGCGAGTGCCTTGTTTTCGAGGCTGCCATGATTTAGAAGCAGACCAAATGTAGTAAACAGTAACTTCAACATAGAGAAGTGTTTTTGCAAAGTTATCGCGCTGGCAAAGGGCAAAAAATTCTGTCAACGTGGTCTTAGGTGGACGGTGAGCCTGTAGTGCAGCATTAGCAGAAGTAAAATATACACGCTGCCCATTTTCCAAGTGTACAGAGAGATGTTGAACCATTGGATGGCGTCTGTGAATAGGGAATCCCAGAATGCGCCAAACAGCTTCATTGCTACTAATATATCGACCATGTTGGTACTCTAGCACTTCATTAGACTCTGTTTGAGCACCAGTAACTGTAAAAATTGATTGGTCTGAACCCTTGTATATGTATTTGCAGATATATTTTATAGCAGAGATTGAAGCACAGGACTCCACATTGATGTGAGCATCAAATAGTCTGCATAGAAGAGGCGAATATGGCACAACATACTTATTATCAATGGTAACATTAGTCATGCGCACAACCTGAACACCATTCTCAATGGTGAAAACTCTCACTCTTTTAACAAAAGAAAAGCCACCTTCCTCAGGCCTGCGACGTCTGTACAATGGGTAGCCATCCCTATCTGTCTGCGTTTCAGCCAAGAGTAGCCGTGGATATTTCTTTTGGCATCTACCCCGTTCCATGCAGCCAGGATTAGGATACCCATGTCCACATGGCCCATGAATAATATTTTTGGTTACAGTCCGAAACAGTGAAGCATCAACCTCCGCATTGGGGATTTCAGCACAAATGATCGAATCAATCTGGTTTGGGCGAATCTTTTCTTTAAGCCACAATAAAATATGCGCATGTGGTAGCCCTCGCTTTTGCCATTCAATGGTATAACACCAACATTGGGGGTTTCCAAAAACATCACCCTTGGTGATCAAATCTATAAGCTTGGTAACTTTCAATTGAAAAATGCGAGCAACCAAGTCATGCCGAACAAATGCACCTTGGGTGGGGAACTGCATTAGTTTTATCTCAGGCCACTCAGGATTGCATGTAAATGTAATAAAAAGGTCTGGGCGACCATATTTACGGACGTAAGCCATGCAATCCTGGGCATACTCATGCATGTGCCTTGGACTGCCCACAAAGGAAGAAGGAAGAATAACTTGTCTTCCAATATGGGCATGACTCCTGTCAGTGCGAATAGCATCTAACAGATTGATGTATTCGGTTGCACGAAGTTGAGCTTGATGCGCTGAGATGTAATGCAGCCTTTCAGATTCCACCTTGGCATAAATGTCGACCAGAATTTGATGGGTCAAATCTCCAAAAGCCAGTAACCAATTTGTTATGCCAGGATTACGGCTACGAATCATTAGCAGTGAAGCATAAAAATCCATGCAAGAAACCGTCTTGTGCGCCGAAGGAACCCCATTAATCAGCTGAGGGATATGGAAATGATAACCATCTTGACCATTCCAAAAAACCAATGGGTATTGCAGGGCGTCATAAGACCTGTGAAACTCGTTAATCCTCTGCACACCACTGCCTCTTTTGGAAAGAACAATGTCACGTCTGTCACAGTTTTCCTGCCCAATAACAATGGCAACCTCATTAATGGTTGGAGCATTGAATGTGCGAGGATGGTGTCCAGGCGGTGCTTTGTCAGCCTTAATGACCAACTTGTAATCAGGAGAAGGCATTTTTTCAATGGAAGCTTTGAACAAATGGACATAAGGATTATGTTGATGCAACATATCTTGCAAAATGCTAACAATGTGGGGCTTAGTGATGGGAAAGTTTCTATGGCGGGTGGCAACCTCTGCACTACTATCTCCGATGAAGAAAACCTGAAGGAATGCTGGCTGTAGTTGGCGGCTATCAGAGTTGAGTGGTGGCAAAACAGAGCCAATTCTATGATAGACCTGGCCTTGGACCTTAAACGTTGGCATGTAACCTGGCAACACAACACGACTACCACACCCAAAAGATGTCATTTGGAAGGCATTGTTATAGTGACGGATATGTCGCATGAACTCAGCTGAGAGAGGAGAAGACCCATCGAGCAGAGTTCTGAGAGCTTCTGGGGGTTCAGGTAAATCAGGAATTCTGACCTTACCTGCAGAACAGCACATTCCAGGCCGCTCTACATTGTACTTAAAGGCAGTACAATGTTGACATTGTTTATCCATTTGGCCAATCTGAAGAAAAGTAAATTGTTCATAATTCAGGGCCGGATTGTAATGGAAAGCAGCATTGAGCATATCTGCCCAAGTGCTAGCTCGTTGCCTGAAATACCGCAACTGGTAAGCCTCCTGTCGTGTTTGGGACTGCTGGGGAGTCTCTGATGCGCGTTGAACTCTGTGGTGCAGCCGGTCACTTTGGAGACGGGCTTGAGACTGTTGGGGATTCTCTGATGCGCGTTGAACTCTGTGGCGCAGCCGGTCACTTTGGAGGCGGGCTTGAGACTGTTGGGGATTCTCTGATGCGCGTTGAACTCTGTGGCGCAGCCGGTCACTTTGGAGGCGGGCTTGAGACTGTTGGGGATTCTCCAATGTGCGGCTACTTTGGCCTCTAGCAGCTCGGGCAGCCATGCGTCGAGCTGCAGGTGTACTTACTCCAATTGCAGTTCTTTTGCGAGGCATATCAAATGGGATGATTCAATTTGAAAATATGTCCTAAAAAAACAGAAATAGCACAATCAGTACCAAAAATATTTTTGTATATATATAAAAAAAAAAGCTTATAAGGAAAACAGTGCAGACCCAAAACATATGATTTTTTTAAAAGAATAACAAACAAAGGCCATTACAACAATTAAAAAACATAAGCCCATTGTTTATATACAGTAATAAAAGTTTGTGAATATTGTCAAATCTGCATTGGTTACTAACCGTAACTTTGTAAAATGTAGTGCCCTATCAACATGTCAGAAAAAAAACTAATGCCAAAATAGCCATGTTAATATTTCAGGCTGATAAAAACCAAAGGGTATATGGATTATAGACAAACACATGTTTTGGCTGTTAAATGAGACAGTAATTCATAGTAAATTTTCACTACTGTATTTTCTGCATATTGACTATTGTTTGTTTAATTTTAAGAATTATCATATTTTTTGCTTATTGACTGTAAAAAAAAACACAAAGGCCAGAACAAAAATGAACAAAAAATAAGAAAGCCATTGTTTACATACAGTAACGCTAATTTTGTAAAGTTTTTTTTTTAATTGTGTCAAACTTACCTTAACTTAGTAATATAAATTTCTCTCTCAATACTTTTGAAAAAAAAAGTGACACTCGTATAAAGTAAATCATATTAAATTTTCACTAGTGTATTTTTTGCTTATTGACTAAAAAAAAACACAAAGGCCAGAACAAAAATGAATAAAAAATAAGAAAGCCATTGTTTACATACAGTAACGCGAATTTTGTAAAGTTTTTTTTTTTAATTGTGTGAAACTAACCTTAACTTAGTAATATAAATTTCTCTCTCAATACTTTTGAAAAAAAAGTGACACTCGTATAAAAAGATATTTAAAAAAAAAGTAAGCAATTATTGACTGAAAAAAAAAAAACACAAAGGCCAGAACAAAAATGAATAAAAAATAAGAAAGCCATTGTTTACATACAGTAACGCGAATTTTGTAAAGTTTTTTTTTTTTAATTGTGTGAAACTTACCTTAACTTAGTAATATAAATTTCTCTCTCAATACTTTTGAAAAAAAAAGTGACACTCGTATAAAAAGATATTTTAAAAAAAGTAAGCAAGCAACTTGAAAAGAAATGCAGAACGCTCATTGGTTGCTTAATTGGCCTCGTGTTGTTACTTTCCGCGTAAGCCTCGTATTTACTCCTCGTAAAAAAAAGTTCTTCAAATGAAAAAAAGTAATAGCCAAAAATACATAGCAAATTGTATCCAAAAATTTTCCTCAGGTTTGTAAAAAGCGACATGCAAAATTTGGTACCAATTGGTTCAGTAGTTTTTGAGTTTATCGCGAAACAGACAGACAGACAGGAATTGACTTTTATATATATAGAGATACTAGCCGAATGACCCGGGGAACGCCCGGGTTTTACCCTATTAAATGTACCCTGTTTCGCCCGTGGTCTCTGTTTTTTGGAATTTTTCCCGATATAATTTTGTATCTGATAATCAAACATGATACAGCAAAATTTTTAAAATAGTCTATCGTCTTCCCAGTATTCTTTTACCTATGTATGGAAATTTTGGTTTGAATTAGTGAACTACTGCGAATTTGTAGACGAATGACCCGGGCAACGCCCGGGTTTACACGATTAAATGTATATTACATATGGAAGATGGACGTAGTTCCCGGAGGGCACCCGCGAGGTCACTCTGCCCCCGCGCAACTGTCCAACCGGGAGCGCCCCGCGCCGTCAAAATCGTCACGCGTTCTAGAGGGCGCTGCCCGTGAGCTCAACCGGCCGTCAGCCGGGAGATCTCATTTACTCGGCGGGGGGGGGGGGGGGCGGCGGGCAGGGAAGTCACTATCGCGGCACACAAAATTACCGCGGCACAGTGGTTGAGAATCACTGTCTTAGAGGGCGCTGCTCGTGAGCTAAGTTGAATAATTTGAATATATAATTTTAATAATTGATTTATATATTTTTTAAAATAGCCTATCGTCTTCCCCGTATTCTTTTACCTATGTATGTAAATTTTGGTACCAATTGGTTCAGTAGTTTTTGAGTTTATCGCGAAACAGACAGACAGACAGGAATTGACTTTTATATATATATAGAGATATATATAATGTGTTTGAATATTCACACATTAAAAAACGTTGTGATAATTTATATAAAATATATTGATATATTTCTGAGAGTATTTTGTATCTGTCTATTTCTGAGAGTATCATTATACCTTTTAACACTTGCTACACCTTGTTTGAATACATTTTATTTTGAAAAATTATATATCTTCTTTAAAATCCTTCTTCCATATTATATAATCATATTCTCTCTTTTTTATCATTAATTATATATTTTAAATTAATTTAAAAAGTATTTTTAAATATTAAATGTATATTTATCAAAGATTGTGTATATTGTTGCACCAGGTTGCGGCTTGGCAGACTCTTCAGCCTTGATTCTCTCCGGTGCTGGGTCTTGCATCTTACCAGAGCGTGTTTCAACCATCCTACAAATTTATAAAAGGGAATAATGAGATAAGTCTACTTTATGTAGCCACCAGAATAATTTATTTATTTTCTCACATCAAAGAGAGCAGTGAAGTCACAGTGTACCTAAATACAAATGATGATAATCTAAAAATAATCTGTTTTATATAAATATCAGAATATAAAAATAAATAAATATATAATTTAAATTTCAAATATATTAAAAATAATATAATAAATACGCCATTAATCATGATGTAACACTTCCCCCTCTCCAGAGGTCGTCACGTCCTCGTGAGTTACCTCATCAATTCTCTCAAAATAGGGTTTGAGTCTTGAGACATGGACAATCAATGGGTCTTGGCCAGGATTATCTTTCGGCTCAATTAAGTAATTTACGTTAGACAGCTTCTTTAATATTCGATATGGGCCAAAATATTTTCTCAATAGTTTTTCGCATTTTCCGATTTTCCTGACTGGTGTCCAAACTGCCACTAAATGTCCTGGTTCATAGATTTTCTCATTGTGTTTTTTGTCATAGTTTCTTTTCATTCTTTCCTGAGTCTTCTCTGTGTTGTTAATGACTACCTGTCTCGTCCTTGCTATTTTATCTAAGTAGTTTTCTATATATTCGTCGTAATCGTCCAAGTTACTGTCCGTTGGGATATTCTCGTCGTCTAAGAGGGACATGGGTTCCCTTCCAAACAACAGGAAAAATGGAGAGTAGCCTGTTGTTTCTTGTAGGGATACTCGAGTACGGGCTATTACTTACGTCAGAGTAGAGCAGAGGTCTCGACTTCTGAGTTCCATTATCCATTCGGATTTCTTCTTCGACCTTGTATTGTGTAACTATGGGGTCCTCTTCCACAATTCTTACAAACCTGACTCTGCAATACCGCGCTACGTGTCCTGGCTTGTTACACTTGAAACATATTGGTCTCCCGTCTTCTGTCCTATTCCTATTTGAATTTGGATTCTTATTGTATGTTTTACTTTTAATTAACTTTATTAACATCATGAAACGCGATATCCCAAACTCAGGGATATTTGCGCCAATACATTTCACTGCATTACAGCAATTCGGCTATATACAATCCTGTTCAATTCATTATTTTACATAAATTAACTAAAGAAAATTGTCCAAAGAGAAAAACAAACAACAAAGCAAAACACACAGAGCAAGCATCGCAGTTCTTTTTTTTTTTTTTCTAAGATTCCTTCTCTTTTTTCCAATTCAAGAGAAAGTTGTATATGTATTTACAAAATTGATCAAAATTTTTATACTTTTCTTTTTTGTCTACAAATTCATCAAGCTGTCCAATACGACCAAATCTATTTTCCCTAAAATCCCGGAAAATTGGGCACTCCAGAAGTAGATGTCTCGCGTCTTGAATTTCACCTCCGCAGAAGCATCCTGGTTCCTTCACGGCGCCGATAGTTGCCAAAAATTTCCCAAAATTGCCATGATCTGTAATGAATTGGATATTATAAAAATTTGGACGGAAAAATCTTGGAATTCCTAATACGAAAAAGCTTCTGAAAATTTCATTAGTGTTCTCAAAAATTTCATTCATTTTTGCGTGTAAGAATGATTTGACTATACTTGGAGCATGGGGTTCGTAAGTAATTAGATCTTCAATGGACATTTGAGCTAGATCAAATTTGATTATTCTGGATTCTATATAATCTGTTAGGAGTGGAATTTTTGCCAAGCTATGCACACAGTTTGATGAAGTGGTTTTGTATGCTCTAACTGCCCATAAAATGATCTGGTACTGCATGGAGTTCAGTTTTTGTTTACAACGATTGTTTAAATATTTGAACCAAATTTCAGAACCGTATGTAAGTACAGGCCTAATGATTGTTTTGAATAAAGTTAACCTCTTTTCAGTGTCTAAACCCCACATATTGCCACTTAGTGAACATAATAAATTTTTCATACGTCCTGCCTTACACAGAATATCATTAACATGCGGTGTAAAGTTAACTTTGTTTTTCCATTTGTGATTAGAAAATTTCATTCCCAGAATTTTTACTTGCTTGACCGGCATTATTATATTGTTATTAACCTTAATAGGTATTTTTTGTCTGTTATGTAGGTATAGCATATTAGTCTTCTCTGTACTGATCGTTAATTTATTTCTATTACACCATTGGATCACATAATTTAAGGTGTATTCACTTGCGGTTTTTAGTCCTTCAATAGTCTTATTCCAGCAAATTATTGTAACGTCGTCTGCATAACATATAATATCTGCATTCATTGAATCAAAATTTATCAACAAATCATTTAGCAAAATATTCCATAGAAGTGGAGATAAAGGTCCACCCTGTGGACATCCTTTAGTTAGTTTCTTATAAAAAGTTTCTGATTCGTATGTAAATTTCACCTCCCTTTCATTATTCAAATAAGATTTTATGATCCGTATTAAATCTGAAGGAACATCATCATTATCCATTCTTTTTATAATAGCAGGCCACCATGCATTGTCGAATGCACCCGCAATATCTATAGCTATCAAGGAAGTCAATTCTTTTTGTTTATGTTTCAATATAGTTTCTATAATTTTATCCATTCCAGTAATTGTTGATCTTGATTTCATAAAACCATGCTGCCTTGAGCTCATTAAATTATTCTCTAAATAATAGTTACTTAATTTATTTTTTATTATATTCTCAAATGTTTTAGATAGATTAGATGTCAATGATATAGGTCTATAACTTTTATTTATTTCATAATTCGTTTTGCCTGGTTTTGGAATTATTTTTAAGAATGATATTTTCCATTCATCCGGATAATATCCCATTTCTATACATTTATTGAATAATTTATGCAAGATTTACTTGGGTAGACCGGTTTTGGCTCAGGATTGGGAGTGTAAGATCGTCTAGGGGCAGATACCTGGGGCAGAGGCTTGTTCTGGTAATACCTCGGAGTGGGGGCCTGGGGCTTGGAGGTGTTCTGGTAGTACCTCGGAGCGGGGGGCCTGGGGCTTGGAGGTGTTCTGATATGGTCTTCTGAACGACGTAGCATTCTTCCATTGCTCTTGATGATGGGGACGAGGAGAGCGTGGTCCATTATAAAGAGCTTTTGATTTTTCTGCACGTTCTTGGTAATTCTTTTCGAACAAATCCAGCTTTTTACAAATTTCTAGAAGTTCATTGGTATTTTTAGGAGGGTTTAGGTGAAGGGCAAAAGAGTATTCTTTCTTTAACCCTCCAATAACCCAGTTTATTTTAGTCTCTTCTTCCATTTGGGGGTCGACCTTGTTGCACAGTACAAGGATATCCTCTGCGAACCTGATTGCAGGTTCATTCCACTGTTGTATCCTGTTTAATCTCATCCTCATTTCTTCTTTGTTGGCGTCTGAAGCAAAATCCTCAATTAGGCGGCTCTTGAAATTTTCCCAGCTGGTGAAACTTACTTTGTGTAGGTTCAGCCAGGTTTTGGCGCTACCAATCATATTCATGGCAGCATAACGGGAGATAATGTAGTCTGCCCAATGGTACAGGAAGCCAATTTCTTCAAGAGATTCAATCCATGGGCGAGGGTCTTCTGTTCCATCATACTTGGGGATGTCGATGTTGGGATTCAGGACAACTGGGTCGGAACTAGCATCTCTACCAATTGTTGCACCAGGTTGCGGCTTGGCAGACTCTTCAGCCTTGATTCTCTCCGGTGCTGGGTCTTGCATCTTACCAGAGCGTGTTTCAACCATCCTACAAATTTATAAAAGGGAATAATGAGATAAGTCTACTTTATGTAGCCACCAGAATAATTTATTTATTTTCTCACATCAAAGAGAGCAGTGAAGTCACAGTGTACCTAAATACAAATGATGATAATCTAAAAATAATCTGTTTTAAATAAATATCATAGAATATAAAAATAAATAAATATATAATTTAAATTTCAAATATATTAAAAATAATATAATAAATACGCCATTAATCATGATGTAACAATATAATTTATTGAAATTCCCTTTTCTCTCTTCAACCTTTAAAAATATGATCATTCACCATATTAGTATTTATATATATAAGCTATTATATTTGTATTTTTCTTGTAAATGTTTATTTATGAAAATAAACATTGGTTTAAATAACAAATTTAGTATTCTTTTGTGTATAATCCATTATTTTGATCGTTCACTCCCTACTTATTTTTGTCCTTTCATTTTTAAATTTCTCAAGAGACTATATTATAAGAAACTAAAATATTTTGAAATTGGATTTGTGTAAAAAATATTTTGCATTCATATTTAAACATACTGTCAGACTACATCTTAAAAGCTTGAAAATTCTCACCTAGGCTCAATCAGATAATGATTGTTCATAAATATTAAGACATATATGCGGATTTCAATCAGCGTGTATGTTAAATATATAAATATGCAGAAAATTAATAAACAAAAGGTGGAAATAAAATATTTCACAAATAAAAATAAAGACTATATGAAAAGATAAAGGTCAAATGACAATAAATTGATTGGCTCTTTTGGCAATTGAAATATTGTAACAAATTATTTTATGCAAAGCAATGTATAACGCGCCATCTATATATAACGAATAAAGATATTTAGAGACGCAAATGTTTCTCTTCACAAATAAAAAGAATAATCTACTGTCTTTACTGCGATGAAAAATAATTGAGAGGCTTGGCTCATTAGTGGTGAACCCTCCCAGCGGTTTCGCTAATTTAATCCACCAGACCACTTCTTTATAGTTTAATACTGTATTGGATCATTCTAGTAATATATTCTGGACTGAAGGGTGGAATCTTAGAAATGGTATTTAAGCTAACTATGGACAAAATTTTAAGACAGTAGATTACATTTATATATTTCCATCGAACAATGGTCTTCAGCAAACAGTAAGAACAAGGCAAGTAGATCATAAATTAATACAGAACAATAACGCGCCATATATAAATAACAAATAAAGACATTAAGACCCGAATGTTTCTTTTCACAGAAAAATAAATATTATACTGTCCTTAATGCAATAAAAATTATTTTATGAATATATTATTCCTACCCTTTGATATTTTTATATTTAAAAACAACAATATATAAGTTATTTTAACGGTATTATTTTTATGGGCTAAAAATTTTTCGTCGTGTCATTTTTTATTTTTATTTCCTCTCAAATTTACAGTGTACTATTCGAGCATAAAGCTCACGAGTCACTTTGTCGTGGATGTTAGGCATCAAGAATTTCTAAAAAATGGCCTTCAGAACTGACTGGAAGGTCACAGTTCAGGTAGAGTGAAGTCCAGGTCTTTTATGTCTTGGATTGAGGTCTCCATCAAATTGGAACAATTCTTGTATAACTGGATTTTGGGAAGTAGAGAGTTTTAGATATAATTTCTGGGTCGAGGATATGTATATTTCTTCTATATTAGGCTGGTTTAAATCCTGCTTTAAAATTGCAATTGATAGATTAAATGGGGCATTTACAGTACTTCTTAAACAAATTCTCATGAATGCATCTATTCTTTTCCTATCAGTCAAGGTTATGTATTTAAACCATACAGGCAATGCGTATGTTACTATAGGGAGAATACAGCTTCTGTATAAAGTAAATTTTTGGTTAACAGATAAACCACTTTTTGAACTGAACATATTGGATAATGAGGCTTTGGCTATTTTAGATTTTCTTATTATATCCTTCACGTGGCTGGTGAATTTCAGTTTAGAATCGAAAGTGACTCCCAAATATTTGACCTGCTGGGTCCAATTTATGGGAGATGAATAAATTATAAGATTTGTCCTGGGTGTGAACTTGAAGCAATTTCGTGGAGGAAAGATAATTGCTTGAGATTTCTTTGGATTCAGAATGAGTTTCCATTTATCACAATAATTTCAAGATAGTTTTGAAGGCGGGAAATTAAAATATCTGGGGAACGCGAGCTGGATAACAGGGCAGTATCATCAGCGAAAAGAGCTAGTCGGCATTGTGGGATATGTGGAATATCATTGATGTATAAATTGAAAAGTATAGGACTCAATATTGAGCCTTGAGAAACACCAGATTCTATTTGCCGAGGACTTGATATATATGTTCCAACTTTTTCGGAGAACGTTATATCCTGAAGATAATTCTTCAGGAACCTGAGGAATTTCTGAGGAAAATTATAAGAAGTTAATTTAATGATGAGGCCTCTGTGCCAAACCATATCGAAAGCCTTTTTTAAAAATATTTTCCCTCAATTTCTACGTGTGATGATCTTCAAATTTTGTTATTTAGTTTAAAGTAAAACTGTGCAAAATCTCAGAGCTGGCTGTACATATATAGACCCGTTCATAGAACGGATAATAATGATTTAGTATATAAATGCCAGCAGAAGGACCTGGCTTTGCCTAATTTATCCGCGGTAAAGTTTACCAAACGAATATTGAGTTATCAAATCTTGTTCATTATGATTGTATTACCCTCATTCTAATTTGTAATCGTGATTATAATAATAAACTTAGGACAAAACAATACTATCAGTATAGTATAGTGTTTCTAATTTATTAGTCAGAAATAATTACGAGATTTTAACACATGAGGTAACATAGTTATTCTATGTGGTTTAGTGTGCTGTGGAATTCTGAATTCTGTGTCACTCCCACGTTCCTACTGCGGTGAAACTCCAGTAAAAGAGAAAATGTCATAATCTAAATCTACTCCGAGACCAAGAAGGCTGTGGTTTCCTGCAAGACTCAGCAGGTCCAGTCCACAAGTGAGTAATGTTCCTCCATATCTAGCTGGGACAATTGGGATGGACAACGTGGGTGACAAAGTTATATTGAACTATGAGACATCTTCTAATATATAATTTATTCTATGTGAACGGAATTGGCAGCAGCCAGGAAATGCTTATTGTATTTTATCGATTGTTTGTTTTGTTTGACTGATCATTTAAAGAAATATATATATTTAAATAGTGCCAAAATATTTTCAAGTAAATTTTATATGAAATATTTACTGTAATACATTGATATATAGAGGGAAAAGTCAAATATCACATTGAAATAGTCTAAAAACTCATTACTAAGATATTGTGGGTTTGTCATCAACCGGGGTCTTCTACTCAAATAAAACAATAAATAGATATTTTTAGATTTTATTTTCTTTTTTACAAAATAATATATCTTTCTTTTAAAATCAATATCCTCACAACAATATTTCCATTAATATTTCGGCCGTGTAATTAGCCTAGCCACTTTGCCAAATAAACCTCTCTGTAACTTTCTGAAGATTTATTGAATACCTTGTGGACATCGTGGAATCCCAAAACCGACGAGCCATTATTCTGAGACCTTTATCTCGGTCACCTCGTTTTTATTCCAGGCTTTTTGAACTGTTCCGTTGAATATCTAATGTGTTAAGACCCATGGTATAACCCTTTATTATAGGCCTGTGAAATGCTACGTTTCAGCAGGATAATGCACGAGAGCATGATGGTGGTATTGTTCATAACTTCATACTTACAGAAATTTGTGGCTGCTTGACCCTACCTGTATCCACTGTTCAGAAGAGCCACAGACAGTCGATCATCTTCTCTACAGCTGTCCAGCATTCCCAAGACATAGGATGCAAAAGGCTATCCTGCTCGGACTGACCCACCTCAATCATAGATCTATGCCCAGGCTTCCAAAATCAACCCCAGCATAGAGATTTCTGGTCAAATGGTTCAACTCAGCAATCAAAACAGGACGCGAGTAAAAAACGCTCAACACTAGTCCATACTAGTGAGCTGGACTCCCTGGGTAGGTGGCGTTCTGCACTTCAGGAACCTGGGTTATAAATATTCATCTCTCTTGTGGCTGCTAACCTGACAAGCACGTTTTTCTGACGTTCATCGATAGAAAGAGTATGATCATTGATTCCGAACGACTGGCTCATCACCAGACGATGAACTGTGTTATCAAGTTTGGGCGGTATGGGATGTTTCTCCCTGTACATGCCATCTAATCTCTGTTTGACTCAATTCCCTTGCTTAAAAATGTTGTTGTTGCTGCCAAAATATTTCTTCTGGAAACTGATTTCTCAGTATCCATATCTCAAAAAAAAAATGTAAATCAATTACTTTTCAATCCAAGACTATTATAATTGTGTACATATAACATAGCCAAGATGCCTTCACGATTTTTTTTTATTCCAAATATATAATATATAAATTAAATAAATTAACTTAAGTAGAAAAACAAAATACAATTTAGATATCTCAAGCATAATAACGGATTTTGTTTAATTTTAAATGAAAATTCTGATAAAAAACAAAAATGAAACCTTTCAAAGCTTCTTCCCTAACAACATACAAAATTTTTCTGGCCAAACTTTCATCTTTCTCAATTCATTTGTAATCATGGAAATTTCAGAATATTTTGAAAAATAATTAAAACAGTGGAAGTCTCGAACTTTTTTTTTTTGTAGACACGAGGAACAAACCTCAATGCATCTTTTACTTGATCGTCCTGTATTTCTGGACTTTAGAATCAACAATAATTTATTAGTAAAAGATCTGAGTATTTTCATTTTTAGTAAAGAAAAAGTATATTAAATTTGATATCTTTTGCAAATATAATTTGAATTCTATAGCGACAAATATCTTTAAGGAAACACTGTGATAATATATATTATATTGATTGAGATATTCCAAGAAATTTATTTCTTTTCTCGTTAACTTCATCGCAGTAAGGGCAGTAGAGGTTTGTATTATGTATAAAAGAAACATTCGTGCTAATATCCACCAATCTCTCATAGTTCTTTCCACAACTCCTTAAAAGATTTCACACACTTGAGATTCCAAATTTATAGGTAAATTTTACAGGGAGGATATATATATCTTTAAAAATAAAGGTCACCTCTCACGTTGAAATAGACGACAAAAAGAGGCCATCTATTGACCGTCGCCGTGAACTAGCGGCCTCAGGTCGGTGATAAAGCCACAACACCAGCTTTGGCAAACAGAGAAGCGTCAACTTAGAGACCATGGTTTCTGGATAATGGTCCTCGTCAGCCTAGATGACGTCCAGCTTGACGTCTATTTTGACGGGAGAGGTTAACTTTAAAATTATATATATAATAATGTTATAAATATAATTGTAACCAATATTGTGTGTAAAATATTTAAAATAGCCGATTTATAGAGTGGAGTTACAACACAAACCTACACAATTATACAGCGACCTCAAGTAACGACGCTGGTAAAAATTATGGATTTCAAATATTTAAGATAAAATTTTCTGGAAGGAAATTGACACGAAAAATAAATGCAACTTAGCCCACCAAAGTAGATAAAAAAGAAGCATAACAATTACATTTATTTTGACTAGAGAGGCGACTTTCCATTTTTCATTATGTTCTTAAATATCATCCTCAACTCAGCGCCCTCTATCGCTGAAAATTATAAATATGTTAAACGCTCTACTTTTATTTTTGAATATAGAGAATTTAAAGATATTTCTTCTCAGCCTTTATATACACTGCAATTAATAAAGTTTAAAAAAGAAGGGAATGGCTCATAAGTAGTGAACACTCCCAGCAATTCGCCATATTATATTAGACTGTATTGTTATATAACCTGCATTTGCTATTGAAAACAGTAAATTGGTGTTTTGAAGGAACTATATAATTTTCTTCTAGGACAGTAAAATGTGTTTCAAAATGAAAGATTTTATGCACCGAGCTGTCTGTTAGATAAGCTCAAGTCATCAGTAACTTTTAGTTGCACAATCAGGAGATGTCTTTTTCTTTATATATCCATCTGATCCCAGTACGATTTCACTTTTTACTATTTTTCACAATTTTAATATTTTTTTATTTTTTTACAAGTAAGTTTCTAATATAGAGGATAGTTTTTATATCAGAAACATGGTTTCAAATCTCTCTGCCATTGAAGTGAGCTGAATGCAGAATATGTGTATGATGGGTCATACCTATAAACAATAAGAGCTCCTAAAGAAACAAACCAATAGATATTTTCAAACAAAGCAGATGATCTATCGACCAACTCAGCAGCTCGATGGCCAAAATCGTAAAGCCAGGTTAGTTGGTCGTCGATAAGAAGTAAATCAGATTTCCAATATATACGGATATCAAGAATAGACCGTGAAATTATTCAAATTGCATACCGAGACCTGAAATTTTATTTCCAAGAGCAAAATACAATCTGAATAATTAGAATTAATGAAGACAAAATAATATTTGAAAAATCCAATTGAAAGCCTTCAAATAATATTCTTTAACAACTATTCATAATTTATAAACCTCTTAACAAGACCATATCAATTGAAAACGGAAGATGTTTTTGGAAGAATCCAATGTAGAAATGGACAGTTTGATTTAACAAAAATATTTATAACGTCAGCCTATAATATCAAATTATCAGTTTTATTATGGAAATAGCGCAACTTTGGGATATTAATTTGTAATTATGTATATGCAAATATATGTTTATATATTTATTATTCATATATTGTTTTTTTAACCTTCCGGAAGAAATGTAAACAATTGGAATATCAAAAGAGACAAAATACGACATGATAATGTCCACAACAAGAGAATATAAATATAATAAAATAATGAAAAGTAAATGTCATATACACTATACAAACAAATAAATATTATAAAGACTATACATTAACATATTTCATAAATCCTGTAAATATCCACGATTTATCCTAAGTCTGTATTCTGAACATTTTTTTCGAATTATCATCATATGTAATATACCCCATTTCTGATTTATTGTAATCTATTTCTGAAAATATTGTATTTCTCTATTTTATTAAGCATTGTATGTATCTATTTTATAAAATAATTATAAATTTATGTTTCTGAAAGTGAAGAGTATTTGTCTATATTTGAAAGTATTGTATTTGTTTATATCTGAAAACATTGCTTTCCTCCCCTAAATTTGAAAGTGATGTGTTTGTCTATTAATGAAAGTACATATATTGTATTTGTATATATCTGAAAGAATTGTATTTGACTTATCTTAAAGTTGTGTATATTTGTTTTTATATCTAAAAGAGGTATTATATTTGTCTATATATATTAAAAAGTAATTCATTTATTTATATCTGAAAGATTGTATTTGTTTATATCTGAAAATACTGTGTATTTGTTTATATATAAAAGCATTGTAATTGTTTATATCTGAAAGTATTTGTTTATATCAGAAAGTATTTTATTTGTTTTTATATCTGGAAGTATTGAAATTGTCTATTTATGAAATTTATGTATTTGTTTATTTATGGAAGTTAAGTATTTGTTTATTAATGAATGAATAGTATTTGTTTATTTATAAAGTATTGTATTTGTTTATATATGAAGGTCTTGCATTTGTCTATAGGAAAGTTTTTTTGTTTGTCTTTATCGGGAAGTAAAGTATTCTTGCATTCTCTATGAAGTGTTATAATTTTTTTCTTGTTTAAATATTTTCATTATTTTTGTGAAAGCATTGTATATCCCTATTTCTTTAAATATTTTATGTTTATTGAAAGTATTGTAATTGTCTATTTCTGAATGGATTAGGCCGTTTCTTAAATAATGTATATATCTCTTTATGGAAGTGTTGTATTTTTCTATATCTAACGTATTATTTTTGTCTATTTATTTAAAATTATGGTTTATATATTTCAAAAACTATTTTATTTGTCTAATTCTGAAATCATGTTGTCTATTCCTGAAGGCATTGTTTTCATAGAGTGATTTCTCAGAAAGTATTGTATTTGTATATATTCTTGAAAGCATTGTAATATCCTTTCAGAATCTGTATTATATTCTCTATTATACTGGAAATATATTTTATAAATCTAGTTCTGAAAGTATTTTATATATCTTTTCAGAGAGAGAGATAGGAATTATTGTATTTCCTATTATATGCTGGAAAAGTATATTATTATATTTCTAAAGCTTATGTATTCGTTTATTTCTGAAAGTATATTATATTTGTATATTTATTAAAAAACAATGTAAAAGTGTATATCTAAGAAAATTGATATATATCTAAGAGTATTTGTAACTGTCAAATATTTCTGAAAGTATTCATCTACTTCTCAACTCGCACCTTGTTGAATAAAATATTGTTTTACGATGTACTAGAGCGCCATCTGTTATCAAATTATAAAACTATTTTAGAGGCGTAATATTCTTTTTTTTTTTTTTTTTTTAAATAAAACAATTTCTACTGTCCTTACTGCGATGGAAAAATTAAAGGGAGGGCCTGGCTCATCAGTGGTGAACCCTCCCAGCGGTTTCGCCAGTTTAATCTACCATACCGCTGTTATATTGCATTTTTGGAACTTCCTTTTATAGGTGACTGTTGTAAGACTCTTGGAATGGGTATTTTAGAAGAACTATTTATTAATTTATATATTTATAATTATATTTAATTCTGCTGTCCTAAAAGCTTATGTCCATAGTTCTTCTAAAATACCCATTCCAAGAGTCTTACAACAGTCACCTATAAAAGGAAGTTCCAAAAATGCAATATAACAGCGGTATGGTAGATTAAACTGGCGAAACCGCTGGGAGGGTTCACCACTGATGAGCCAGGCCCTCCCTTTAATTTTTCCATCGCAGTAAGGACAGTAGAAATTGTTTTATTTAAAAAAAAAAAAAAAAAAAGAATATTACGCCTCTAAAATAGTTTTATAAAATATTGTTTGTTAAAAATTAAGTAATTTGTTTTAAATACATTCTTCCATATTATATATTCATATTCACTTTTATTATTATTATTTTATATATTTCAAACCAAAATAAAATATTGAAAACATTTAATGTATATTGTTTCGAAAATTGCGTTTTTAATTGAATTTTCCTTTTTTCTCTTCAACCTTTAAAAATAGTGTAAATTACATTATTAGTATTTGTATATATATATATATATATATATATATATATATATATATATGATCTATTATATTCATATTTTATGAGAATTTTATGAGAGTCGGAAATTCTTTGAGAATGGATTTGTGAACGAAAACATATTTTGTATTCATATTTTAACATATGGCCAGACCACCTTAAAAGTCTGAAATTTGCACCAAGGCTCAATCAGATTACAAAGATTGTTTATAAAATTTCAGACATCTATGCGGATAGAATGTATGTTAAATATCAAAATATGTAGAAGTACAATAAAGAGAAGAAGGCAAAAAAACCTTGCCCAACTAAAATAAAGACTATATAAAAAGATAGAGTTATAAAAACATAAACAAATGTCTTTAAACAGCTCCGGCTCTATTTTTCAGTCAAAGTTTTCGCCCTACAGTGGACAGAGATCGACTTTTCCTTTTCCCTGTTTTCCTGATTTGAAGTTATATGGCGTAAGGTTGTCACGGCGATATTTGGGGTTCATCAGCCTTCCTTTAACTTTATTATTTCCAAGAAAATTACAATGATGATAATATTTTGTTTTAAGTATTATATATGTATAAAAGGTTGGCGTTCAGCCAACTGAAATATTGGTAAAATAATTGATATTTTATCCAATATATGCCTTTTTAATTAAATATGTATATATGTAAATATTTCAAAATTAGTTATATCTCTTAGAATTTTGCTACCTACTAATATTTATGAATGGTCAAACGTTCATTGCACTATATAAACCGCTGTGTCTATTATATACCTTTTTTTTAAATGAAAATATGCTAATTCTCTTCTATGGTCTATTCCTGACCACACCAGAGCCACATAAATATCAGATATTTTGTACACTGGCAAAGTTAGGTTGATTGAAATATTCTATTAAATATATCAGACTTCTACGTTGCTAAGGATTTTATTAAAATCAATCACAAATTTGAAAGGAAATATAGAAAATAGACCATTTTAGATCATCCAGTCTGAAAAGTCGTCAAGTCGGAAATTTCGTCAGCTCGCGATGCCTTTTTGTTCGAACAAATATACCAAATACCAGACTTCTAGATACTCTTTGAGTGTGTAATAAATTTGACACAAGACTCTTGGGCAGACAGACGGATAGAAGCTAGTTATATATGCTTTTAAGAACGCATTGAAATATTGCAGCAAATGTCAGGGGCGCAAAGAGTGCGAATTGATTTTGAGATGGTAGAACAAATAACTGCAGGTTTTCAGTATATTCATTAATTATTTTAATATAAGGCCATTTTTCTTTGAAATAGAAGATCTCCTATTTATATGATGAAAGGTTTTAGTGGAGTGTGTAAATATTAGGATTTTATCAAATCGACACCTTTTAGGTTTGATAATTGTTGAAATGTGCGATACCTTGATGCTCAATAATTTATTTTTAATTCGTTAAAATAAGAGACACTTTGTATAGAGAGAAAACTTCTCTTTGATGTTTCGACAAATTTAGTCTTTGCCAAGAAAATTGAATTTATTTTCATACAACGCTATAAAAATATACATTTATAACGCCTTGCCAAAATAATTTTGTCAAACTTCCAAAAAAAAGTCTCTTTCCGAAGTGTCTTCTATTTCAAAGATTATGAATATGGCAAACAAAATATTACTTCAAATGTTATTATTTAGTTTAGGGTAAAAGTGTGATGAGGCTTAGACCTGGCTGTCTATTTCTAGACCCGTTCATAAAACGGCTGACGATCTAGGATAAACATATTAGAAGAAGGAACTCATTTTCCCAGATTCTGTTTGAGTGAAAGTTTAGCATAAGAATATTGATCCATAATATCTTATTCGAAATGTTGTATTATGCAGATTATAATTAGTGTTCGTTATAACAATATTAACATTTGTTCAGCAGCAAGGCAGTATCAGTATAGTAATTGGTATTTTACTCATTAAAAATAATTAATAGATTTTAACACATAAGGTAACATAGTTGTACTATTTGGTGTAGTGTGCTGTGGAATTCTGGATTCTGGATCATTCTCCCATATTCCTACTACGGTGAAACTCCAGTAAAAGAGAATATGCCATAATCTAAATCTACTCCAAGACCAAGTAGGCTATGATTTCCTACAAAACTCAGCAGGTCCAGCCCACATGTGAGTAATGTTCCTCCATATCTAGCTGGGACAATTGGTATAGACAACGTGGGTGACAAGGTTATCTTGAACTGTGAGACATCTTCTAAGATATATTTTACCCTATGCGAATGGATCTGGTCGCAGTCAGGATATGCTTAGATGCATTTTATCAAATGTTTGGTCGACTGATCATTAAAGAAATATATATTTTTTAAATATTGTCAATATATTTTCTAATCAAATTTATATTGTAATATATTGACATACAAAGGTGAAAGTCAAATATCTCATTGAAATAAGCTTAAAACTTATCACAAGGTACTGTGGTTTTGTCACCTACCCTAGTCCACTACATAAAGAATGCAATAGAACAACAAAATTTCCATCTATATTTAGGGCGTGGAATTAGCCTAGCCACTTTGACAAATAAACATATCTTTGGAAATTTCTGAAGATTTCACGAATCCTTCATGAATATTTTGAAATAGAGGATTAGCCTGAAACCATTATCTTGGTCACCTCTTGTTTTCATTCGCTGCGTTTTTTAAAACTTTTCTTTGTTTTTTGTTATTATTTTGCAAATATTACTTGGAGAGAACCTGGGTGTTACTTCAGCCATTTAGGTAGAAATATATATTAATGGGTTTCATACTTTGTGGTAAATTATAATTTTGTATTTATCTTGATCTTTGCTATTATACAATTTTAAAACGCAGTGGGTTATCATTTATGTTATACTAGACGAATGACCTGGGCAACGCCCGGGTTTACCCGATTAAATGTTTTATTCAAACACTATTCGTTACAATTATAAATTGGCGCCGTGGATGTCACTCTTGTGAAACGTCCCGCTCCAAACTTTACAGTCAGATTAGTTACGATATAAATCTTCAAATCGAGCGAGCGTCTATAAATATTGCGATTTAGATCAAGTATTCTAATTATTAAGCGAACTATATTATTAATAAAATTTTGAGAAGATTTCGATTTTAAACGTATTTATAACCTTGATAGAGGGCGCTGTTCGTGAGCTAAGTAGAATAATTTGAATATATAGTTTTAATATTTAATTTATATATAATTTAAAATAGCCTATCGTTTTCCTCGTATTTTTTTACCTATGTATGGAAATTTTGGTTTGAATTAGTGAACTACTGCGAATTTGTATACCGGACATACAAACCAACAAACAAACAAACAAACATACAAACATTCTTTTTTTATATATATAGAAGATATAATATAAATGAGTTTTAAAAATTGTTTTAAAAAAATGCATCGGCCGGGAATCGAACCAGGGCCGCCCGCGTGGCAGGCGAGCATTCTACCACTGAGCCACCGATGCGTATACAAAATGGCCATATTTGGGTATTCATTCCATTCCGGATTACTCCGCGAAAAAAAAAAAGTTCTTCAAATGAAAAAAAAAAAATAGCCAAAAATACTAAGCAAATTGTATCCAAAAATTTTCCTCAGGTTTATAAAAAGCGACATGCAAAATTTGGTACCAATAGGTACAGTAGTTTTTGAGGTTATCGCGAAACAGACAGACAGACAGACAGAAATTGACTTTTATATATATAGAGATTAGTGTTTAGGTATTTGATTTAATTCATATAGTTGATATAATAGTATATATTTATATTATATTTTTATAAATTAGTTTTAAAAATTGTAAAAAAAAAAAATGCATCGGCCGGGAATCGAACCCGGGCCGCCCGCGTGGCAGGCGAGCATTCTACCACTGAGCCACCGATGCGTATACAAAATGGCCATATTTGGGTATTCATTCCATTCTGGATTACTCCGCGTAAAAAAATAGTTCTTCAAATTAAAAAAAGAAATAGCCAAAAATAATAAGCAAAATGTAGCCAAAAATTTTCCTCAGGTTTATAAAAAGCGACATGCAAAATTTGGAACCAATTGGTTCAGTAGTTTTTGAGTTTATCGCGAAACAGACAGACAGACAGGAATTGACTTTTATATATATAGAGATGTGCGCAAAAACACAGTTAGTACTAATAGCTTCAAACAATTTTAAGACCCTTTATTAGATGTGTATTGATTTAATATTAAATTGATATTTCCCTTCTAATAACTCGCTTTGTTTTTAGGTTGACTGCTCCTGATATCCCCTCCAGAGTGAAAGTGCAGCTCCAGAAGAGGAAGCTTTACTACCTGCGGTAATACAGAATTTACCTTTTTTCATTTCAACTAGATCAATGGTGTGCTTGAAAATGACGATTTGCAAAGGATTATCACAATTGCTAGAGTTGGGTTCAGTCAAATATTCCGTACTAATAATAAAAATCCCAAAGAAATTTATACATGGAGAGAATTACTTCAAATTACCAAAGGTTTTCTTTGGGAGCTAGTTATAATTTTACATTTTAGCAATGAATTTTAGAAAGGATTCAATTTCCTCCATTAAATGAATGAATGGAAAAAATTATTGAGACAAGGAAAGGTTTCACAGCATTCAAATACTTTAGGGATTACATTATATTAGAATCCACAGCATCATTTACAAGGATGTGAAATTGTAAAATATCCTTTTGATTACAACATAACACTGGTATGATATTGCTTGTGTAAGTTATACATCAAATCATGGCAGAATACAAGCTGTTTGGTGCCCTTTGACTTATATGGCCCCAAAAATCGTACTGAAGAAGCCTTATTATTTTGGCGCCATTTGGTGGACCTTATTCGCTACCCTTCAAGTTACACCTCTGCTTTTTATATTGAGAGAAAAAGTACAAAAATACCTATTACACTGTTCAGCAGTATTGTGATGACTGTGGAAATGTGGTGCAAATATTATCAAATTCAAAGAGCCCATTCAGCTCGAACTGCTATCAATGGATAATGTCGGAATCCCATGTGATGACCAGGAAGGGAGAGCAGGGGGAGTCAGTAAGATAGGATGCTTAGAAACTCTCCTTTTTGAGGGTGTGGTCTCCACTCTGGAGGGGCGTGGTTGGGAGCCCTCCAGGAGGGGGGTGGGGTTGTATACCACCTCTCTCGCGACTCCCTTCCTGGACAAATAGCGCCTGAAGCCTCTTTGTGGAAATTCGATGCTAATAATTCGTCTATAATTACGATTCCACGGTTCCTAAAGAGAAAGTTAGCCCCATAGCCTCAGAGGACTAGTCTGTGTCCTCCCCCTTGAACCCATAGATCCTTTGGCCTTGCTTGTGACCTTTTCCTGGGCCCTATTGATTCGGTGGTCTGGGATGTGTGCTGACTCTAAGCTGGCCATGATTTCCATCAACAGCATGCCAACTGCTTGCTCTACTTTATCTTGTGATATCCCAACATTTACGATGGGACTCTGAATAAATAAACCTAATGAAGTACTGAACAAATTTGAGTGTTAAACCTTTTTTGTTGATTTAATTCTATCCCAATATAAATTAAACTAATTTTAGAGGTTCCAATTGATTCCAGATTGGCCAGTAAGTCCTGAACCCTTTTATTTTTGTTGAAAATTGGAAGGGAAACTAGATTTAAATAGTTTTATTTTTATTATAGTTTGCCTTTTAATTTTTAATCAAAAAAGGGTTTTCAGGGCTTATGGTCCCACCTGTATATTTCATTTAAATATAAATTAATATCTTCAATCTTTTTATATTTTTCCGGCGTTTCCAACCATTTTATATTTTACCCCTCTTTCCAGGTATTTTAATTTTGTTCATTAATTTTGAATTCATTTTTTATTAATCATTGAGTATGGAGTACAAGCTCCACGCTCTTTAAAATATCAGTCCACTCAGAATTTAAATACAAAGTAAACACAATTGCAAATATTTATTTAAAAAGGTATATATTAGATCAAAATATATGCCTTTTAAATTAAATATTTGTTCATGGATTGCTCTATTTTCAAATCAATAGCAAATATATTTATATAAAAAGAGCCTACCTCGATATGTTGAAGAAAAAAATGTTTTTCTCTTTAACAAATCTAGGTAGGCTTTTTATATAAATATATTTTAAAAAATTATCTATTTTTGACACAAAATAGCAAATAGAGTTTTCCTAAAGAGGGCCAATGGTTGAAACGTTGAAAATAAAATATAAAAAGATTGAAGATATTCATTTATCAAATTATAAAACTATTTTAGAGGCGTGATATTCTTTTTAAAATAAAACAATTTCTACTGTCCTTACTGCGATGGAAAAATTCATTTATGATTTTAATTATATGACTCAACTACACAAATAGATTATCCATAATATATGTCATAATTTGTATATAATTGTATGCACCCCCGACCCACTATGCATGTACAATGTATGATTTTCAAAGATTTAATAAAGAATAAGGTAACTGGAGGACAGAAAGTAGCAACAAGACATAGGAAGTAGGCTTAAAGCGGGCACAATTATTAATAACTTATACAGTCAATACTTCCTGACAGGGCCGGACGTATCTGGTGACCGCAGAAGTTATAAAAGTTGAGAGACGCCCAATATTTCCGGGGCAGGACCGGACGTATCTGATAACCGCGGAAGTTATAAGAGTCGAGCTAACACCCAATACTTCCTGACCAGGCCGGATATATCTTCCGACAAAAGCAGCACCAAAGAAAGCCGCAGGGCCAATTAGAAGACAATACCTAAATAGGTCAACCAATAGCCAACGGCCACGTGACATAGTCCCGCCAATTAGAAAGTATCGCCTAAATAGGTCAACCAATAGCAAAAGGTCATGTGACATCTTTCGACCAATGGGAAAGAAGATAAGTCTTGGTGTTAAATCGAGAAGCTAGAATTGTCAGTAGTGCTTTCGCTCCCATCGGAACATCACCTAGAGTAGCGCCTTCGCTCCCAACAAGGTAACATCTGCTCTCGAGACCTCCCCGCTCATCCCATAGCTAAGTCAATCACCGCCATGTGATCAGATAATTAATAAGTCAAAATCGCTCCGCTCTTCTCAAGCTTTCTTTCCTCCAAACCAGTTGCCTTTTATTTTCAAAACCCATATAGTGTCCTGACTTATTTCCCCTGTGTGTAATCCTTTCTTACTCAGCCATCACGACTGCGCCATCACTTCAACAATCTTCAATATCAAGAGTAAGGCCTCCCAGCATAGCATATTACCACAGCTATATTTAAAGTCGACAGGATATATTACCACATATATTGAAAGTCGACATAGCATAATATCACATATACATATTGATTACAATTCCTTTACCTTTGTATGTGTGAATCTTGTGACCCGTGTAATTCTGAAATTGTTTATGCCAATTTCTACGTTACATTTTAGTAGTAGTTGCTGGGTAGATAAAGAAAAATAAACTGGAGATCGCCGAGAAAACCTTGAGGCCATGTTGCTATGATTTACATTTTCTGAGACTGGCTCCAGAATTTCACCATCTAGTCAAAGCCAAGAGCTCCCTCCAAAATGACCATGTATCAATAGACGATACAACAAAGCCGTCTTCACGCCGTAAGAAAAGGACGCAAAGTTACCAATGACAGACGTCCAAGACATATGCCTCCTTTGAGGAGAGGAGCCTTTTAAGCCTTTCGTAAACATATTCGTAAACATATTGGTAACAATTACTTAACCTTTGTGTGTGAGAATCTTGTGACCTGTGTAATTCTGAAGTTGTCTGTCCCAATTTCTACGTTACATTTTGGTGGTAGATGCTGGGTAGTTTAGGGAAAACAGACTGAATATCGGCGAGAAAACCTTGTGGCCATGGCTGCTATGATCGACATTTCCTTAGACTGGCTCAAGGATTTCACCTCCGCCGTTTCAAAGCCAAGAGTTTCCTCCAAGATGACCATGTCCCTATAGCCTTTTGCAGATGTGCAGCATTGTTGACCTGAACAACCTGATTCTGTTCCTTGTTAGTTTTATTTCTACAATTCTGAAAGATGACAAAAGTCTCGTCCGGCCACCAGATCTGCTGGCTTCCTTGCGCGGTCTCAAGTCTAAAGAGTCTTCCCTTGAATTGTTTGTGTTATAGGATGCTCAACGCATGCTGCGCTCGTGGAGCCTCTGCTAGCGCCTACTACAGGTCACAAACTACCGGGTGGTGCACAAGGTAAAAAAACGTCGTCCTGCGAATTTCAACAATGACCCTCACACACATCCACAGCCAGTTCGCGGGAAGAAATCTGGATTCAGCTTTTCCTACAAATATATTCTTCAAAGCTTGGGGCGTGATTGGACATTCCCTTTATTCGCGTCGCCCCGTTTAATCTTCTCAGCCGACCTACGCCTCAATAAACTTTCGGGACACTACATGCCTCGATATCCTGAAAAATCTTCCTCGAGGTGTGCCAACTCTGCGAAAGATCTCTGATAAACAGCTTATGGAGTTTACCGCGTACTTTAACCATTTCAGGATGCTTTCGTTCCACAAGGTGTTTCTGGGGTTCAACTGGCCGTTCTCGTCGGTTTCGACTTCAAAAGAAGATCACTTAATCCGCCTCTTCTAATGAAGAGATTTTAACCAATCTATCTCCCTGTATCTATCTTATCTATTATTTAACTTTTCTATCGATGTTATTCTGTGAAAAAAAAATTATAATAAAAACAGTTTTTTCTTTTTCTTATTTTGGTAACAACATATCAAACAATTAATTATCATATTTAAAAACTATTTCTTTAATATTTTTTTCAATAAAATGGATATATTTATTAATGTCTTCTTTGAACGCTTCTAAATATTAGTTTAACTATATAAAGATATAATTAATTCAATAACACCTATTAAAATGTGAATTTATTATCATTATTATTTCAATTCCATTTGATCCCCAATACACTCTTGATATTGGGGTATGTTATTCCTTTTTGGTCTAGATCTCCAATATAACCTTGATATTGGAGTTTGTTATTCCTTTTTATCTAGATCCCCAATATACCCTTGATATTGCGGGTTGTTATTCCTTTTTGTTCTAGATACCCAATACACTCTTGATATTGGGGTTTGTCATTCCTATTTGGTCTAGATCTCCAATATGACCATAATATTGGAGTTTGTTATTCCTCTTTGGTCCAGATCTCCAATATACTCTTGATATTGGAGTTTGTTATTCCTTTTTGGTCCAGATCTCTAATATACTCTTGATATTGGGGTTTTTATTCCTTTTTGGTCCAGGTCTCCAATAAACTTTTGATATTGGGGTTCGTTATTCCTTTTTGATTCAGAACTCTAATATACTCTTGATATTGGGGTTTGTTATTCCTTTTTGGTCCAGGTCTCCAATATACTTTTGATATTGGGGTTTGTTATTCTTTTTTGGTCCAGAACTCCAATATACTCTTGATATTGGGGTTTGTTATTCCTTTTTGGTCCAGGTCTCCAATATACTTTTGATATTGGGGTTTGTTATTTCTTTTTGATCCAGAATTCTAATATACTCTTGATATTGGGGTTTGTTATTCCTTTTTGGTCCAGGTCTCCAATATACTTCTGATATTGGGGTTTGTTATTCCTTTTTGGTCCAAAACTCCAATATACTCTTTATATTGGGGTTTGTTATTCCTTTTTGGTCCAAAACTCCAATATACTCTTTATATTGGGGTTTGTTATTCCTTTTTGGTCCTGGTCTCCAATATACTGTTGATATTGGGGTTTGTTATTCCTTCTTGGCCCAGGTCTGCAATATACTTTTGATATTGGGGTTTGTTATTCCTTTCGGTCCTGGTCTCCAATATACTTTTGATATTGGGGTTTGTTATTCCTTTTTGGCCCAGGTTGTGCAATATACCTTTGATATTGGGGTTTGTTATTCCTTTTTGGTCCAGATATTCAATATATTCTTGATATTGGAGTTTGTTATTCCTTTTGGGTCAAGATCTTCAATACACTTTCGATATTGGAGTTTGTTATTCCTTTTTGGTCCATAACTCTAATATACTCTTGATATTGGGGTTGTTATTCCTTTTTGGTCCAGGACTCCAATATACTTTTGATATTGGGGTTTGTTAATCTTTTCTGGTTCAGGTCTCCAATATACTTTTGATATTGGGGTTTGGTAGTCCTTTTTGTTCTAGATCTCCAATATACTTCTGATATTGGAGTTTGTTATTCATTTTTCTTCTTCTTCTTCTTCTTCTTCCTTATCTCCACTCAATCATATTAGGGTATCAAGCTTGTAGAGCTTGAGACTTGACAAACATTATGACTGGGTAAAGTAGAATGCGTCTGCCTTTGTCATTAAGACTGGGAGCACTTCTCAGTGGCAGGCCGACTTAGCTCCAAAAGAAATGGCCGCCTCTGACATGAGGAACAGACACCATGTGCAGCCGCTCCTAACATGGAGTACAAACGCTGCTCATCCTGTATCCCTGGATTAGGAGCCCTTACAGGGTACTATCAGCCGGGCCAGCTGAGCCCAGGTTTTTTAGTGAGCTTGTTACTGCTCCCCCTCCTCCTTTTTCATCCGGGCTTGGGACCGGCAAAGGCGGAGTTGTTATTCATTTTTGATAAGCTGAAATGTTTATCTTTTCGGAATATATTTCTGAATTTCTTCTTTTCCGAACTCCAAATATCTTTAACTTACTCTCTGGCTTCCTTTCTTGCTCGGTATTTTATCCATTTGTGTCTCTAGTAAGGATGATAAATTTACATTTTTTTACAGACAGAAAGTAATTTTAAATTTAAATTTTTATAATTATATTTGTTCAGTGCTAAATCTCTTTTCAATGATTCAGAGTCTCAAGAACCAATGTAGGGTATACCTCGAAATTAGGTAGAGCTGGCATTTGGCATGTCGTTGTTTAAATGGCTGGCTGAAGGGTTGGCTACTGACTGGGCTACTGGATCGCGGGGCTCGGGTTAGGTCATAGGCTGGGTCGTTGGGTCTATGTGGTTCAGGGGATGGCCACAGACTGGTCCACTGGATGGGGCTATGGGGCTGACTTGGATTGATAATCCCATCTTTCAGAATAAAATACATTTCTGAAACCTACGAATAGAATTGAACCACTATTTGTTGACTATACGCCTATACTAGAAATAAATTTCTTGTTTAAAGCTTTGTAATTATTACATTGTTTCGCTAAAGGTTTATTAAGTAGTTCCTTGAAACTTTCACTAACAAATTGTAAAATATGATTTCTTATGGTAATGATGGTCAATGATGGAAAGAATAACAGACATATTAGTCATTACTGTTAGAGAATTTCTATTCAACATTATATATCATTATTGTTACAGATGTACAACTGTTATCCTGCTGAAATCACATTCGTAAGTTTCAATCCAAAGAGATAAAATAGAAAGTTATTTTCATTTGAAAATCAAATTATTATTAATATCATCTGATAAGAGATTATTTATTAATTGTAGTTTACATTTCAAGTATACCAAGAGATCATCTGATATAAAATGTTCAAGTTGGGGATTAAAAATTTAAATTGAACAAAGACCATCTGTAATGAGGTGGTTTCAATTTGTTCTCTATAGTTTAACTATACCAAAATCATCTTCTATCAGAGTTATTTGCCAAAAGTTGGAATTATAATTTCAATAATTGCAAAATCATCTGCTTTGAGATGGTTTTTATGTTAATTTATAGTGATATATACCATGATCATCTGATTTGAGGTGGTCACCATGTTAAAAAATATATATGAACTATATAAAAATCATCTGCTTTGAGATGGTGCTTAATGGTAATTCACAGTTGATATATATCAAGATCACCTGCTATGAGGTGGTCACCTTAGTCATGTTTTATATTTGAATTAATCCAAGACCATCAGAAGAACTGTCCCTATGTTCAAAACAACATGTGATCGACAATAAGCGATCTATTCACTAAAATTGGTTTTTAGTATTAACAGAGATTTACTATTAATTACCTTTTATAAATATAATTTATTCAATTATTTTTGTTTTATCAAGAGAATATAGTTGTATTCCATATTTTTAAAATAATTTTATATTACAAAAACTCTCACAGTCTTGAAATATATTTTATTAACTCCCAAACTAAATGATTTATTTATATTAATTAATTTGAAGAATGTATGAACTTTGACTGAATGGATGCCTATTTATCAAATAAACGAGTTCTAACTTTTAAATTATTAACTATCAATTCATTAATTTCCTTTACCTCTAAATGGAATGAATACAATTTCCTAAATGAAATATTCTAAATGCCTATCAATCATTTTAAAAATAATTTTGTGAAATATTTCATTTTTAAAAATAATATTCTGATATTATTTTCAGTTTCAAGAAATATTCATTAATATATATCGACAAACATACCATGTCAGTCTAATTTATTTCTATTATATTTCAACCACTGTAAGTTACTTCCTCTCACCACTACTTTCAACTAATCCTTTTTGTGTGTTTTATAGAGGTTTTAGCCAGTCTGCTCCAAATTATATGTTGCTTCACTACAATTCTTCAAAATAAAAAATCGCTTTTGCATTCAATAAATAATTTTGAAACTAAACTATTTTGTGTAACTGTTTATTTTAAATCCCAATCATCAACTGGAGAAATTATAGAAAACATAAATGACACCCTATCTCACTATAATACTCACAATACACTTTGTATATATTTGAACAATTTAAAGATTTGATAATAGGAAAACACATATTTTAGATTTTTTTTTTCAAATTGGGTTAGAATACCCTAAGAAGCATTGTACCAGATGACCGCCTCTTTGTTAAATTCATAGGATTTCATAGTTGCCCTATGAATATAAAAAATATATAAGTTCGCTCTGAACTTACGATGGACTTAACATCAAATCATGGGCTCCAGATGGGACGATCTGAATTTACAAAGCTGTTGTCGTGTCGGTTTGTAACAAGCTAAATCTGCAAATTTGGAGAGATATTCAATAGATATTTTACCAATTTTGTGTCAAAATATCAAAATATGAGATAGCTAGTTCATTTTTATAAAATAATCCTCTTGACAAATTAGTTATGAATATTTGAAATTATTAATGTTTCCGATTTAATATTGAACTGATGTAAAATATTCTAAAGATAAATGGCCAAGGTAATTTATTATAAAGGGTTTTTAATGTCAAGCATGTTATTGCTATCTCTTCCATGGAATTAGGATATTTTGTATTTGACCATGGGCCAGCACTGTCTGGACGGTAGATGTAACCAAAGAAGGGAATCTCACTTTAAACTATGTATTTTACAAATTGATATTTTACATTGTATTCCCTACAGAAAATTGGCATTATAAATTCATCTGTTAAAAAAAAAAAAAACAATTTTTGTAAGATTCAAAGACTTTCATTACTTATTTTTATATAATGAAAATAAAGGCTTCTCTGTACTTATTAGAGCCCTAGCAAAGCCATGGTATACAGGTTGACATTTTGTCTGAATTTGCCAAAACTGATGTTGTGGCTCATTATTTATCACCACCATTAGGTTTTAAGTTGGGTGATAAACTGAATGCATTGTTTTAATGAATATCTGAAGGAAGAGCTTCATATTGTAACGTAGAATATTAGAAAATACAAACTTCAGAATGACACAGCAATTCATTCAATGTAAAACCAAATTAAAACTAATAAAATAGAAGAGAGGCGATGTGAAAATTTTACAGATTATCAAAATATTAATAACGAAATTTAAAAAATTATTTTCATAGAATAATAAATAATCTGCTACCATATTATGATAACATATTAATATTAAAACATACAACTGCCTGTATATCGGGATTCAGACAATAACTCTGAAATATATTTTATACAAGTGACCTTTATTGAAGACATACGAAATAACCAAATATCCACCAATCTCTCATAGTTCTTGCAAAATCCTCAAAATATTTTACACACTTGGGCTTCCATATATAAATATAGAAATTTTGAAAGAAGGATATATATCTATAAAAATATACGTCACCTCTCCCGTCAAAATGGACGTCAAAAGGACACCATCTATTGACCGTCGCCGTAAACAAGTGGTCTCAGGTCGGTGATAGAGCCCTAACACCATCTTTGGCAAACTGAGAAGCGTCCACCTAGAGACCATGGTTTTGGGCAAATGCCCTTGTCAGTCTAGATGACGTCTAGCCTGAAGTCTATTTTGACAGGAGAGGTTAAATTTATAATTATATATATAATAATGTTATATATATAATTGTAATCACTATTGTTCAAAATTTAAAATAGCCGATTTATAGAGTGGAATCGCGACACAAACCTACTCATATATACAGCGACTTCTAATAACGACGCTGGTAAAAATTATAGAATTCAAATATTTAAGAAGTTTTGCGGGAGGAAATCGATACGAATAACAAATGACACTTAGCCCGCCTACGTAGATAAAAAAGAAGCATAACCATTACACCTATTTTGACTAGAGAGGCGACTTTCCATTTTTCATTAATTATGTTCTTAAATAACATCCTCAACTCAGCGCCCTCTATCGCTGAGAATTATAAATATTTTAAACGCTCTACTTTTATTTTTAAGTATATAAAATTAAAGATAATTATTTTCTTGGCCTTCATATATACTTCAAAGAATAAAGATAAAAAGGAAGGGAATGGCTCATCAGTGGTGAACAATCCCAGCAAATTCGCCATTTCAATCTCCAGACCGCTCTACTATTGTAACAGACTGTATTGTTATATATCCAGCATTTTATCTTGAATACAGTGATTTGGTGTTTTAAAAGAACTATAGAAACTTTCTTCTAGAACTGTAAAATGTGTATCAAAATGGAAGATTTAAAGCACCGAGCTGTCTGTTAGACAAGCTCAAGTCATCAGTAACTTTTAGTTGCACAATCAGGAGATGTCTTTTTCTTTATATATCCATCTGATCCCAGTACAATTTCACTTTTTACTATTTTCACAATTCCAATAAATCTTTATTTGTTTACAATTACGCATCGAATAGTGGACAGTTTTTATTTTAGAAATATAAAGTTCTCACAACTTTCTATCATCGAAGTGAGCTGAGTGCAGAATATGGTAATGATGGGTCATAGCTATAAACAATTAGAGCTCCTAAAGAAACAAATCAATGGATACTTTCAAACAATGCAGAAGACCTATCGACTAACTTAGCAGTAGATTATAAGAAATATTACAAAGCCAGGTTAGTTTGTCGTCAATATGAAGTGAATCAGCTTTCCAATATATTTGGATATCAAGAATATACCTTGAAATTATTCAAATTACATAGCGAGACCTGAAATTTTAAATCCAAAAGCAAATTCAATCTAAATAATTGATATAAGTGAAGACAAAATAATATTTTAAAATTCCAATTGAAAGCCTTCAAATATTATTCTTCAACAACTTTTCATAATTTTAAAACCTCTTAGCAGAACCATATTAATTGAAAACGGAAGATATTTTCGGGAGAATCCAATTTAGAAATGGACAATTTGATTTAACAAAACTATTAATACCGTCAGCCTATTAATATCAAATTATCAGTTTTATTATAGAAATATCGCAACTTTAGGATATTTTTTGTAAATATCTGAATACAAAAAATATGTTTATATATGTATATATTCGTTTTTTTTTTAAACTTTATGGAAGAATTGTAAACAATTGGAATATCAAGAGAGTCAAAATACGACACGATATTGTCAACAACAAGATAATATAATAAAATATTGAAAAGTAAATATCATAAATATTATAAAGACTATACATCAATATATTCCATAAATCCTGTAAATATATCTCACGATTTATCATAAGTCTGTATTTCAAACATTTTTATTTATATTCATTTACATAAAAAACGAAAGAAAAAAATAAAAGATAAAAAGATCAGGTGTTGAAATCAATATTAAAAATGGCATATCCTCTCCAGGAGCACATGTGCTTTACAGAAGGCAGAGCGCCATCTGGTGGAACAGAAATCAACTAAACATTGATTTAGCCTGTTCCTTGATAGCCTACTCCACGCTGACGAGCGCCAAAAGCGCGAAACGCGTTCGTGGATGGCTTTTCTTGATTTATCAAGAAATTGGGTTGGCCAAATATCAGGGAACAGGCTAAATCAATGTTTAGTTGATTTCTGTTCCACCAGATAGCGCTCTGCCTTCTGTAAAGCACTTGTGCTCCTGGTCAGGATATGCCATTTTTAATATTCATTTACATATGTACATATGCGCATTTCCTGAATTATTAAAATCTATTTCCGAAAATATTGTATTGTGTATATCTATTTTTATAAAATAATTATAAATATCTGTTTCTGAATGTGAAGAGTATTTGTCTATATTTGAAAGTACTTTATTTGTGTATATCTGAAAGATTGTATTTGTTTATATAAGAAAAAAGGTATCGTGTATTTATTTCTAAAAGTTTTGCATTTGTCTATTTCTGAATGCATTGCATTTTTTTTATGAAAATATATATTTCTGTTTCTGAAAGCGAAGAGTATTTATCTATATTTGAAAGTATTGTATTTGTGTATATCTAAAATATTGTATTTGTTTATATATGAAAGTATTGTATTTGTCGACATATGGAAGAATTTTATTTGTCTATACCTGAAATTATTGCATTTGTTTTATAACTTAAAGTACTGTATTTGTCTATACCTGAAAGGTTTGTATTATGTCTATATCAGAAAAATTGTATTTTGTTATTTTATAGAGTTTTATATTTATTTTTTCTTGTTTGAGTATTTTTAATCTATTGTTGTGGAAGCATTGTATATTTTTATTTCTTAAAATATTGAATTTATCAAATTCATATTGTATTTGCCTATTTCTAAATGTATTTGGCCGTTTTTCTGAAAATATTGAATATATCTATTAGTGTAAATGTGGTATTTGTCTATATATAATTTTTTTTTTATTTATGAGAATATCTGTTTATATATTTCTGAAGATATTGTATTTGTCTGATTCTGAAATCATTTTGTCTATTCCCGAAGGTTTTGTATTCATAGAGTGATTTCTCAGAAAGTATTGTATTTATATATTTTTCTGAATATATTTGTGGCGACCGCACTTTGCTTCAGCGAACAAAGCTTCAAAACACATACGGGCAGAAAGATGGCGGCCCCACTTTGCCTCGGCAAGCACGTGTTTTGCGAACACTTCACTACGCATGCGCGGGCGTCATCCAGAAATTTCTAGCGGCTGGCTTCTTCCGACACACTCGATCTGGCCACACTGACGCGGTAAACAAGAAGGCTTAAGCTGGCGGCCGTTATTTCAACCGTTGCTTCTTTTCTCTTTTTAATTTCTTGCTTTAAAATAAAATAATTTTAATTATAATTTTATCAGCAGCCTTTCCACAAGCCACACCAACACACCACATCAACAAACATCCTACATATTGTATATATCCTTTCAGGAAGTACATTATATTTGCTGTTATACTGTAAAGGTATTTTGTTTATCTATTTCTGAAAGTATTGTATATATCTTCTCTGGTGAGAGAAAGGAAGTATTGTATTTCATATTATATAAACTGAAAAAGTATTGTATTATTCTATTTCTTAAGTTTATGTATTTATTTATTTCTGAAAGTAAATATTGTATTTGTTTATTTAGCAAAAACAATGTCATAATCTAAGTCTAAAAATATTGATGTATTTCTGAGAGTATTTTGTAACTGTCAAATATTTCTGAAAGTATTATATCTACTTCTCAATTTGCTACCTTGTTTGAATAAAATCTTGTTTGTAAAAAATTAAGTAATTTCTGTTAAATACATTTTACCATATTATATATTAATATTTTTCTCTTTATTATAATTATTTGTATATTTTCCAATTTAAAATAAAATGTATTTTGAAATATTGAATGTAAATTGTTTCAAAAATTGGGTATATGGTTTATTCAATTTCTCTCTTCTCTTTCCAACCTTTAAAATATTATGAATTACTATTAGTATTTGTATAAATAAGCTATTGTATTTGTTTTGTTTTTTTTTGTAATCTTTTATAGATGTAAATAAACATTGGTTTAAATAACAAATTTAGTATTTCTTTGTGTATAATCCAATATTTTGGTCTTTCACTCCCTACCTATTTTGTCCTTTCATTTTTAAATCTCTCAAGAGAATTTTTTGAGAGTCTGAAATTCTTTGAAAATGGATTTGTGAACGTAAACATATTTTGTATTCATATTTTAACATACTGTCAGACCACATCTTAAAAGCCTGAAAATTTGCACCTAGGCTCAATCAGATGACAATGATTGTTTATAAAATTTCAGGCATCTATTCGGATTTCTATCCGCGTGTGTGTTAAATATAAAAATAGGCAGAAATTTAATGAACAAAAGATAGAAATAAAAATCTTTCACAAATGAAAATGAAGACTATATGAAAAGATAAAAGTGAAAAATAATCAGAGAAAATCTGTTAAATAACAGAAAGTAAGATGAAGCAAGCAAACAAATGAAAATACAAGAAATTGGTGTAATACAAATAATTTATGACTGAAAATATATATAAAATAAATTGTAAAAAGTAATCAATTCATAAAAAAGGTATAAATAATTTAAAATATAATCCTTTTAGTTCAAAATAATTAATTTTGCCTTCGTGTTTTATTATCTACTTATATATTTGCCTTATTCTGTCTGTCTGTCTGTCTGAAGCTCACGGATAGAATGCGCGCCCATTGGCTGTCAGCAAACACGTGACCTCCCTGCCCGCCCCCCTCTAGACAACCCTGTTATCAGCTGTGTGATACATACACCTGTCTATAGCGGCCATTCTAGACAACCCTGTTATCAGCTGTGTGATACATACACCTGTCTATACAGACCACCCTGTCTATAGCGACCACTCTAGACAACCCTGTCATCAGCCGTGTGATATATCCACCTGTCTATACAGACCACCCTGTCTAAAGCGACCACCCTAGACAACCCTGTTATCAGCTGTGTGATACATCCACCTGTCTATACAGACCACCCTGTATATAGCGGCCATTCTAGATAACCCTGTTATCAGCGTGATACATCCACCTGTCTATACAGACCACCCTGTATATAGCGGCCATTCTAGATAACCCTGTTATCAGCTGTGTGATACATACACCTGTCTATAGCGGCCACCCTAGACAACCCTGTTATCAGCTGTGTGATACATCCACCTGTCTATACAGACCACCCTGTCTATAGCGGTCACCTTAGGCAACCCTGTTATCAGCAGTGTGATACATACACCTTTCTATTCAGACCACCCTGTCTATAGCGACCACTCTACAGCTGTGTGATACATCCACCTGTCCATACAGACCACCCTGTCTATAGCGGCCACTCTAGGCAACCCTATTATCAGCTGTGTGATACATCCACCTGCCTATACAGACCACCCTGTCTATAGCGGCCACTCTAGGCAACCCTAGGAAGCAAGATGTATACAAGGTGTAGACAATAGACAATAGACATATTCGCACTCGGGTAAACCCCGGGCGTTGCCCGGGCCATTCGTCTAGTTATTAATAAATGTTCAAAGAGAGAGGCATCTAATAAAATAGAACCTCAAGATAATAGCATCATAATCGTGAGTAAGAAAGTAAAAACTAATTAATTTAGTACAAAGGTTATTGCATTAGTTTAAATTAAATATAGAAGAACAAAATAAATTAATAGAAACATATTAGGAAAATAATGAATTCAAAAATATTTTATTAAAAGGCTTAACCTAAAAGGTACGCTGAACATAAGAAATTCACAATTTCAGCTACCAATATGAAATAGATTCTTAGGGCTAAAGATGAAAGTGACAAAGGAAGACAATATAAATATTGAACTTTATTTTATACTAGCGGACGTACCCGGCTTCGCCCGGGTTTTACCCGAGTAAAGGTTTGTCTAACGAATCTCTCGATAAAGTGAACATTTTTTCCCGGTCCTTTCGAAAAATACTCGATAAGTTATATAAAATCAATATTAATTGGTTCCCTCGGTAATTGGAAGTTAAAGGAATAGTATCTTGCTTTGGAATTGTATCATTATTCTTGTCTCATTTTGCCTTTCCTAATTTTCTACATTACAATATCATCGTATCATCATGATAATATTTAGAAAAGATTGTTGAATTATAACAGATAAATTAGAATATTTATCTTGATTATTTTTAGGCAAAAAGTTATTTCATAAATTTTATTTGCTAGAAACCTTCCCAGTACTATACTAAATAACTTCCCAAAGTTTCATGGCGTACTGCCATAACACTGATGATTTTAGACATGCATTCAATTCATCTGCAGGTGTTGCAGGTCTTAGTACTTTTCCCATCCCAGAATATTTGCTAATATTACATGTTGGAGTTTCAATTACCTGCATATTTAATGGCAATTTCAACGCTGAATGTGCTGTTCGACCACCGTCCAAAAGAGTTGCTGCAATACCAGATGATGCAATAGCCACCGTGACGTCACGACCAATGAAAAGGCAAGTTCCACATTAGGCCAAATATCTCCCGTCTCCCGTGTTTCCTTTTAGATTTCAACAAATTAACTTACGTGAATAAATAAAAATATTATTGATTTCTAGCTGAAGAAAATAATTGGAATAACGTTTTATTTAACCCCACAATTATTCAATCTTTTCAAAATAAAGTACACAATTTAAATGAAAATATTTAAATTATTTAAATTTTTTTAAATAAAGTACAATTCCTAAAATAAAATATGTTTCTTTTACAATCTAAAATTAGAAAATAAACTTTTAAATCGGTAACCTCAAGGAGATATCCATTATAAAGCACTAATATTTGAATTAGTTTTACTTATTATACGCGTATTAGCCCTGAAAGACCCAAGGTCATCAGGCGTGGACCAAAACCTAAGCCTATCTCGGTCTCAATGGTGGAGCTGCTTGCGAGTTAAAGCTACAAATCTGCAAATAACTCAAAGGATATTCAAGATATTCAAGAAATTATTTTTCGTAAACCTTTCCGGGATACACTTAATAATATCCCAAAATTTCACGGCGATTGGATGTATGGTTTTTGAATCCATAGAGTACACACACACACACAGACACACACACAGACATTCATTTTTATATATATACTAGCGGACCCGCCCGGCTTCGCCCGGGTTTTACCCGAGTAAAAGTTTGTCTAACGAATCTCTCGATAAAGTGAACATTTTTTTCCCGGTCCCTTGAAAAATACTCGATAAGTTGAATAAAATCAATATTAATTGGTTCCCTCGGTAATTGGAAGTTGAAGGAATAGTATCTTGCCTTGGAATTGTATCATTATTCTTGTATGGATGTACCCGGCTTCGCCCGGGTTTTACCCGAGTAAAGGTTTGTTTAATGAATATCTCGATAAAGTGAACATTTTTTCCCGGTCCCTTGAAAAATACTCGATAAGTTGAATAAAATCAATATTAATTGGTTCCCTCGGTAATTGGAAGTTAAAGGAATAGTATCTTGCCTTGGAATTGTATCATTATTCTTGTATGGATGTACCCGGCTTCGCCCGGGTTTTACCCGATAAAGGTTTGTTTAACGAATCTCTCGATAAAGTGAACATTTTTTCCCGGTCCCTTGAAAAAATACTCGATAAGTAGAATAAAATCAATATTAATTGGTTCCCTCGGTAATTGGAAGTTAAAGGAATAGTATCTTGCCTTTGAATTGTATCATTATTCTTGTCTCAAATAAATTGCCGTGTCATCCTGAATTTTGTCTTTCCTAATTTTCTACATTACAAAATCATCGTATCATCATGATAATATTTAGAGCAGATTGTTGAATTATAACAGATAAATTAGAATAATTATCTTGATTATTTCTAGGCGAAAAGTTATTTCAAAAATTTTATTTGCTAGAAACCTTCCCAGTACTATACTAAATAACTTCCCAAAGTTTCATGGCGATCCAATGAGTGGTTTGGTCAGGCATAAAGGACAAACAAACAGACATACATTCATTTTTATATATATAGATACTAGCGGACCCGCCCGGCTTCGCCCGGGTTTTACCCGAGTAAAGGTTTGTCTAACGAATCTCTCGATAAAGTGAACATTTTTTCCCGGTCCCTTGAAAAATACTCGATAAGTTGAATAAAATCAATATTAATTGGTTCCCTCGGTAATTGGAAGTTAAAGGAATAGTATCTTGCCTTGGAATTGTATCATTATTCTTGTATGGACGTACCTGCTTCGCCCGGGTTTTACCCGAGTAAAGGTTTGTATAACGAATCTCTCGATAAAGTGAACATTTTTTCCCGGTCCCTTGAAAAATACTCGATAAGTTGAATAAAATCATTATTAATTGGTTCCCTCGGTAATTGGAAGTTAAAGGAATAGTATCTTGCCTTGGAATTGTATCATTATTCTTGTCTCAAATAAATTGTCGTGTCATCCTGAATTTTGTCTTTCCTAATTTTATACATTACAAAATCATCGTATCATCATGATAATATTTAGAGCAGATTGTTGAATTATAACAGATAAATTAGAATATTTATCTTGATTATTTCTAGGCGAAAAGTTATTTCAAAAATTTTATTTGCTAGAAACCTTCCCAGTACTATACTAAATAACTTCCCAAAGTGTCATGGCGATCCAATGAGTGGTTTGGTCAGGCATAAAGGACAAACAAACAAACAGACACACACACATACATTCATTTATATATATATAGATATTCATGAAATTATTTTTCAAAAACCTTCCCGGTGATATACCTAATAATATTCCAAAATTTCACGGCGATTGGATGTATGGTTTTTGAATCTATAGAGTACAGACAGACAGACATTCAATTTTATATATATAGATTAGCAGTAATTAAACGTAACAGTAAGAAAATGTTGATTTTAATATATGTAAATAGAGTCTCTTAAGAAAGACCACCTAAAAACATGACTCAACTTGTTTCTCCTGTAGGTGGTCTCTCATTGGAGGTTCCTATTGATATTAAAGAATCTCTAATAGACCTTTAATAAGAGACTGCCTCTCGGAGAGACGGTTTAAGCTAAGATTTTAGGCATCCTCTCAATGGAAGCTCTACTGTATCTACTTTTTCACACTGTTTGGCTTAATAAATGCCATTTTAACCATTTTAAATGTGTATCAATCGAGTTTTTTTTTATATTTTATATCCAAAATCACTTCATTTCAATTCATAGGGAATTCTTAACATTTTTTTTTTGTCTTCATTCAGCTCACTTTCTATTATATTTTAAGCCATTGTTCCATTATACATATTTAATACCGTTTACACTGTTTTACTTTCAAAAATGTCGATGAAATGAGTAGTTTGGTCCGGCATAAAGAAGAGGCATATAATCATTTTTTTCTATATGCATGATAATATTATTTCAATTTTATATATATAGATAGATAGAGATTTACTCTTCATTGTTGGCTTTTTATCTTACATTCATTCTTCATTGTTGGCTTTTTATATTACATTCACTCTTCATTGTTGGCTTTTTATCTTACATTCACTCTTCATTGTTGGCTTTTTATATTATATTTACTCTTCATTGTTGGCTTTTTATCTTACATTCATTCTTCATTGTTGGCTTTTTATATTATATTTACTCTTCATTGTTGGCTTTTTATCTTACATTCATTCTTCATTGTTGGCTTTTTATATTACATTTACTATTCATTGTTGGTTTTTATCTTACATTCACTCTTTATTGTTGGCTTTTTATCTTACATTCATTCTTCATTGTTGGCTTTTTATCTTACATTCACTCTTCATTGTTGGCTTTTTATCTTACATTCATTCTTCATTGTTGGCTTTTTATATTACATTCACTCTTCATTGTTGGCTTTTTATATCATATAGAAAATCATAGTTTTATCTAGTGAACATTTTTTCCCGTGTCACATTGCCGTGTCATCCTGAGATAATCTTACTTTTGATAAATAATATTTAAGATAACAAACTTAGTGATAAGAAAACTTGTTATCATCGTCACAATGGGGGCGCTGCTTGCGAGTTAAATCTACAAATCTGCAAATAACTCTAAGGATATTCAAGATATTCATGAAATTATTTTTCTAAAACCTTCCCGGTGATATACCTAATAATATCCCAAAATTTCACGGCGATTGGATGTATGGTTTTTGAATCTATAGAGTACAAACAAACAAACAGACAGACAAACAGACAGACATTCAATTTTATATATATAGATATTAACAGTAATTAAACGTAACAGTAAGAAAATGTTGATTTTAAAATATTTTAATTTTAAAATATTTTAATTTTTTCATATTTTAAATATGTAAATAGAGTCTCTTAAGAAAGACCACCTAAAAACATGAATCAACTTGTTTCTCCTGTTGGTGGTCTCTCATTGAAGATTCTAATTGCTATTAAAGAATCTCTAATAGACCTTTAATAAGAGACTGCCTCTTGGAGAGACGGTGTAGCTACGAAATGGATATTCCCGGTTTCGCCCGGATTTTACCCGAGTAAAGGTTTGTCTAACGAATCTCTCGATAAAGTGAACATTTTTTCCCGGTCCCTTCAAAAATACTCGATAAGTTGAATAAACAATTATTAATTGGTTCCCTCCATAATTGGAAGTTAAAGGAATAGTATCTTGCCTTGGAATTGTATCATTATTCTTGTCTCAAATAAATTGCCGTGTCATCCTGAATTTTGTCTTTCCTAATTTTCTACATTACAAAATCATCGTATCATCATGATAATATTTAGAGCAGATTGTTGAATTATAACAGATAAATTAGAATATTTATCTTGATTATATCTAGGCGAAAAGTTATTTCAAAAATTTTATTTGCTAGAAACCTTCCCAGTACTATAATAAATAACTTCCCAAAGTTTCATGGCGATCCAATGAGTGGTTTGGTCAGGCATAAAGGACAAACAGACATACATTCATTTTTATATATATAAATAGATTAAATTACTCGCTATCAAGCTTCAATGCTTTTTAATTTCACATAGATTTTTATCTAATATTTAAAGAGTTTCTAAACAGCCTCATTTTAGTTCAGTTTATATTTTAATTGTTTATTGTTGGCTATATATTTATAGAGATAGATCTGAAAGCATTGTTTTTCATACAAACCTTTTTTCCTTTATATTCAATATAAATGCATCTTCTCATATAAAAGTTATAAATGTATCAAAAGAAATGTGTTTTTCAGTTCCAATTTTTCCAAAATTGCACTAAAAACATATATTTAAAGGGAGAGGTGTCCTTTTAGAATTTATATATGCTAGAATATTCTCTTGAAGGTCTATTTGTGGTACCAGTTTTTTCGCGCTCTGATTATTTGTATAAGGTCAAATGACAATAAGCTGATTGGCCCTTTTGGCAATTGTAATATTATAACAAAAGAAACTTAACCCTGGAAGCTTCATTTATTTTATAAAATTATTTTATACAAAGCAATGTATAACTCGCCATCTATATATAACAAACTAGCGGACCCGCCCGGCTTCGCCCGGGTTTTACCCGAGTAAAGGTTTGTCTAACGAATCTCTCGATAAAGTGAACATTTTTTCCCGGTCCCTTTAAAAATTCTCGATAAGTTGAATAAAATCAATATTAATTGGTTCCCTCGGTAATTGGAAGTTAAAGGAATAGTATCTTGCCTTGGAATTGTATCATTATTCTTGTATGGACGTACCTGGCTTCGCCCGGGTTTTACCCGAGTAAAGGTTTGTATAACGAATCTCTCGATAAAGTGAACATTTTTCCCCGGTCCCTTGAAAAATACTCGATAAGTTGAATAAAATCATTATTAATTGGTTCCCTCGGTAAATGGAAGTTAAAGGAATATTATCTTGCCTTTGAATTGTATCATTATTCTTGTCTAAAATAAATTGCCGTGTCATCCTGAATTTTGTCTTTCCACAAAATCATCGTATCATCATGATAATATTTAGAGCAGATTGTTGAATTATAACAGATAAATTAGAATATTTATCTTGATTATTTCTAGGCGAAAAGTTATTTCAAAAATTTTATTTGCTAGAAACCTTCCCAGTACTATACTAAATAACTTCCCAAAGTTTCATGGCGATCCAATGAGTGGTTTGGTCAGGCATAAAGGACAAACAAACACACACACACACACATACATTCATTTTTATATATTTACATATAGAGATATTCTTTGAAATTTATTTACAGTTACATCATTAAATTTAAAAATATATACATATATACATACAAATACACGCATACACCTATATATTGTTTACAACCATAAAATATGTCCAATATTTCCTTGATGATTGATGGTGAACTTTATCTTAGTGCTTGTAAATATACAACATTTTTTGTTTTCCTATTTGGTGCAAGAACAAATAAATTTGATGGTTTTCCAACTCGTGAACACCCAACGTACAGCTGTCCATGTGAGAAGCATGGATTTATCAAATTTAATCCACATACTTGCAATGATTGTCCCTGTGCTTTGTTAATGGTCATTGCAAAGGCTAGTCGTACAGGAAACTGTAAACGTTTGAATTCAAATGGAGTATCCGTTGGTATCATGGGAATGCGTGGTAGTAGTACATGTTCCCCTTGATATTTTCCATTTAAAATGGTTGCCTCAATTATGTTGTTCATTAATTTTTTTACCGATAGCCTAGTCCCATTGCATAGTCGCGGAGGATTTATATTTCGTAGAAGGATGATTGGGGAACCAATTTTCAAAGATAAAATATGCGGTGGCATTCCTGGTAGATCCAATGAATTTAAAAATTCTATTGGATAATTAACTGATTCATCGGTATTGACAACAGTATCTATGGATTTATATGTTGTTTCTTCTTCAGGTATTTTATTTTGAATTGTGCAGTTAATTAAATTCACATCAATGTTTTTGGCTGACAATATAGCACGCTCACTAACCCATTGCATATTTTTATAATTCTGCGATAAATTTGGAAAAACTTTGGCAATCAATTCATCAGTGGATTTTACAAAGTGACAAAAGTTTTCTGGTAATGTAATACAGTGTGAGGATTCGTCCATTTCCATTTTACCATTCCCAATATCTAATAATTGTTTTGCAAATCGTTCAGAAGATTCATCTTGTTGTAATTGAACACGCATATTGGTCTTTAAAGATATTTTCTTCACATACCGCCATAACACTGATGATTTTAGACATGCATTCAATTCATCTGCAGGTGTTGAACGTGGTATAACTGGTAGAGTTTGTCGAAAATCACCAGCTAGCAAAATGAGTGCTCCACCAAAGAGCTGCTCATTTCCTCTCAAATCTTTTAATGTACGATTGAGTGCTTCCAAAGATTTCTTGTGTGCCATGGTGCATTCATCCCATATTATAAGCTGACATGTACTTAGTACTTTTCCCATCCCAGAATATTTGCTTATATTACATGTTGGAGTTTCAATTACCTGCATATTCAATGGCAATTTCA